>CM062819.1:1615568811-1616168811 GCA_031772625.1 Pinus tabuliformis
CCAATCTGGAAGGGTCGCCCTGCCCAGTATGCTCTGGACAAACACCTCCCAATCTTCTGAGACTGCATTCAGCGCTGTTCTCACCATCAATTCTGGTTTCGTCGATGCCCCTATGGAAGTCAGCGAATCCCGGATCTCCTTCAATCAACCAAGGGTGGGTCGATCTATTCTCCTTCTGCATCTGGTATGATCGCAACTGATTTTCTAGTAGCATCTTCCTCTGCACGGAAGTACGCTGATACAACTTCGTCAAGGCCTCCCATATCTCCTGTGTCGTGTTCTTCTCGGCAATATGTGGTACTATATGATCCTTGACCCCATCAAGGATGATAATCTTAGCCTCGCCATTGCATCCTCGTACCTGTCGTTATCAGCCAGGTTAACTGGGATCGCTATCATCTTCAAGGCGAAGTGCTTGACACGATTTCTGTCAAGTACGGATAAGATTTTGGCCTTCCAAACTACGAAGTTTGAGGCTCGTCCAGTTTGTTCTAGTCTCTTACTCTGTGTAGTGCCATTCATTGCTCCTATACTTCCCTCCTAGAAGTTCTCACTGTGACTCCCTCTGAGCCTCGATTTCCTTCTTGGGAACCCTTCTGCCATGTCGAGATGCCCCCACTCTAATGGAAACCCTTCAGGGTTGTTCTCACCATCAATTCTGGATCCAACGTTGCCCCTATGGAAGTCAGTTGAGCCTAGATCTCCTTCAATCGACTGCGGAATGGATCAATCTGTTCTCCCTTCTTCATTTGGTATGATCGCAGCTGATTTTCTAGTAGCATCTTCCTCTGCACGGAAGTATGCTGATACAACTTGGTCAGGGCCTCCCACATCTCCTGTGCCATTTTATTCTCGGTAATATGTGGTACTATATGATCCTTGACCCTGTCAAGGATGATACTCTTAGCCCTCGCCATTGCATCCTTGTACCTGTCGTTATCATCCGGATCAACTAGGATAGCTATCATCCTCAAGGTGAAGTGCTTGACACAATTCCTGTCTAGTACGGATAAGATTTTGGACTTCCAGACTACGAAGTTTGAGGCTTTGTCCAGTCTATCCTGGTCTCTTACTCCGTGTAGTGCCATCTCACTGCTCCTCTACTTCCCTCCTGGAAGTTCTTGGTATGACTCTTTTGAGCCTCGATTTCCCTCCTAGAAACCCTTCTGCCAATGTCGAGATACCCCTCTCCAATCGTCTGTGCAACTGCAACACTGATCTGGATTCTTTGGCTAGAAATCCACTTTGGCAACAACTCCATCTACCTTGGTCTTGCCCTATTAGGTATAGTTCTGACTACAGTACCCCCACCAGCTCCACTCTGCAACTTACCCACAGCCTTACCCACAGCCTCCTAAATCCCAGCAAATTCAAGGTTAGAGCTCCTAGGCTCTGCGCAATCCTGGCACCGGCAAATCAGCCGCCTCAGCCAACTGCGCCAGCCCTCTTGGCCTCTGCGTAACCCTGCCTTTGCCTCCCTCAGCCTCTGCGTTACCTCTTCCTGGCTCAATCTTGATGACGCAGGCACTGCATCACCCCTTCCTTGCTGCTACTCTGCTAGGAATAGCTTTTGTCACTCAGGACAACTGTTTTCTGCTATTGTTGCTCTATTCCGTTGATGTCCTCAGTTCTCTTGTCATCTGCAACCATGCTCTAATACCATGTTGGAATTTCTAAGTCTGACACGTTAGAAACCCTTCATGCACTTCACTGATTTATTCCTACCTACTTGTTCTGTTAACTAACAAGTTATTTACCATGTAAATACTGGAAATAAATACAAATGCATGCTCAACACATTATAAATCATCAACTGAAGGAAATAGAAACAAGCACACAAGTGACACCGTTGTTTTTGGACTAATGTCCCCCGGAAAACCCAATGCGAGAAAACCGGTGCAGCTATCTGAGGGTTTGATTTATTAAGCAGTTTCAGAAAACAATCTGGGTGCCAAATCCGGCATACCCAACAAAGAAAACTCTCGGCAATAGTACCTCTCCACTCGGAAGCATATATTCTGACTGAAACCCCGGATAAACACTCTGGCAACTCCACAGCTCCAATCTGCCCCACGAAACTCCAGCGTCAACCTCTAGGGAATATGTCAGCCTCTCTCTAGCCCTGCGTCAACCCCCTGGCCCTCTGTGTCACCCACGCTGGCTCTCTGAGGCACTGCGCAACTCCTGGCTGCCTCTCCATGGGCCCTAGCTAGCTCTTCGTGGCCTCTAGCTGGCTATGTGTGGCCTCTAGTTGGTTCTGCGTCCCTCTCTCTCGGCTTCTGCACTGATCCTCTCGATACTGTCTCTCTGCCTCTCTGCTTTTGTATTCACTGCCCCTCAGCTACAACTCCGATCACTCTCTCAACTTTCTAAGCAAACCTAGCCCTAGAAAGTCGAAATCTTGATCTCTTGGTGTGTTCTCCAAGTGACCCTCAAGCCTTCTCTTATACTTTTCTCATTGACAAATCAATGGCCGAGATTAAGTCTCTAATCAACGGCTAAGATTAGATCTGGCTTGATCCATGACTTTTGGACCATTCTAACACAATTTTATATTAATTCACATTAATATTTTAATTTCCCTAAGTTTAGATTTAGGGACTCCATTAAAAATATTAATTATTTTAATATCTCTCAAACTGTTTAGAATCTGCCCAAACCCTTTCTAGGTATTGGAGATCTCATGTGCCTTAGCCCCTCCACCAATTTTCGTTGCTAGAGCACATCCGATGCTACCCCAATCAACACCAAGTGGGTGTGAGGGGCATAAGGACATCCTCATGGGTCTCCAAGTGGATCGAAACTGCATGTAAAACATCTATAAGGGTCAGGTTGATGCCATTAGCCCACATTTGGACCCTGAATCATTTGCCAAGTGTATGGTGCAAGTGTGGAGATGGCTAGGCATGGTGAGCCAAGTGCATCATCCTCATTCAAAAAGGTGGAACACGAGCACTCAATGAGTGGTGTTGGGGATCCATGAAATACTCTCTGCTATGGTGGAGCTCCGCCCATGACTCTGAACGCTCACCCTACAAGTGCCATTGTGGCCCTCTACAAGGCTAGGACCCTGTATAGGGAGACCAAGCCGCAAGTGAAAACCCACCTGCAATCCTGCATAAGAGTCAATGCATCCCCTTTCCCTCAAATACAACAAATCATTAGAATAATCAAGTAAAAGAGCTTACAAGTCATGGAATCAATGGGGCACTTCATGGCAGCATGTCCTTCCATAATGGGCTTTGATATGTACAAGTGTCTCCAAGCTCAATGAGGGGGTTAATCAAGGACCCTATTAGGTGGTTTCAACCTTTAAAGTGGGGTAACATGTCCATGGTGCATCCCTCAAGTGGCAGGTGGCAAATGATATGGCAATGGAATGGAGTGGGAACAGAGGAATCATCCATACTATATGTCATGGTACAAGGTTGGCTATAATAAGGGAAGCCCATACCTGGGTATATGAGTGTAGGAGGGAACCAATCGTGCCACATGAGTTACCCCAACCTTTGTTTTTCCACCCTTCTTCATATGCCTTTTTCCTTTGATTGATTTTTCTTTTGATTTGGGGTAGCATCGGATGTACTCTAGGCCTCAAATTTTGCATGGAGGCTTGGGCACATGCATTCCAAACAACCCAGAAAGCGTTTTGGAAAATTCCACCCATAAACTATTTTATTAAAATAATTAATATTTTTAATGGAGTTCCTAAGTCTAAACTTAGGAAGCTTAAAATATTAATGGGTATTATTCTAATTGTGGGTGTAACTTCTAGAGGAAGACGGAGATCAAGCCAAAACGATCTGAGCCTTTGATTAGGAGTTAATCTAGGTCATTGGTTGTCCAACAGAAAGATATAATAAGAGGCTTAAGGGTCATTTGGAAAACACACTGAGAGATCAAGATATCGAATTTCTGAAGTGAAAAATTCTCAAGAGGAAATTATCATAGAGTAGATTTTTTGCAGTTGAGGGGCAGGGATAGTTGGGTTGGAGTATCTTCTCAAGAACCCCAAATACTCAGCAAACAGGCAAAGAAGCACCAGTGGAGGCCACGTAGACCCAGGAAGGACTGACACTGGGCCAGGAGGGCCCACACAGTGCTTGACTTAAAGCCAGAAGGGCCAGCACAGAGGCAGAGCTGTCTTCCAAGAGAAGTCTGAAATTTGTCATGGAGCTGCCGGATCAGCCGAGAGGGTTCATGTCAGAGCTCTAGGAGGAAAGGAGACCCAACGCAAAGATGACATAAAGCCTCAGAGAGCTCCACGCAGGGCCACACAGTTACTACAAAGGGGCAGCACAGTTGTAGCCGAGGACAATCAGTTCAGCTGTCGGATCAGCCAGGATTTGTCGAGTGGAGTGAAGTAATCTCACTAAGTTTTCTACCAATGTATTTTTCTTTGTAATTGGATTGCCAAAAGGGCATCCAGAGTTGTATTCAGAACTACTGCTTAATAATAATAAACCCTCATAATTGCTACATCGGTTTTCCCGCATTGGGTTTTTTCGGGGACATTTGTCCAAAAATAACGATGTCTATTGTGTTGTATTTTCTTTCTTGCTCAGTCTCTTGTTTCTGCTTATAATTTAATTAAGTGAAGGCTGCAGTGTATGTATTACGATATTTTCCATAGGAAACAGCAAGCAATTTGTTTAAAGGAATTTAACAAATAGGAGTAATATCATCAGTTGCTACACTAGGGGTTCCTGTTGAGGAATTTTCACATTTTCTTCATAACTGCTTGGGGCTCTAGAGGATGAGAGCATGTTGTGTAATGCATAGCATTGGATACGCCCTTAAAGTAGGGCAATTCATTGCCCACTAGGGGTTGGGACAATCATGGGTTCCTTAATGATGGAGGGGGTTCATCTAGAGCCCATAGGAACCACGATGATGGCCATGGATAAAGGGGTAGAGCTCATGATTGGCTTTTGCCCAAGTGATATGCCCCAGCCATATTTTGCATTTTGTCGTACATTTCTTGTTGAGAGTGGCCAAATTACGCTTTTTCTTTTCTTTTTAGCTGCATCAACCTTCAGGTATCGTTTCAGGCCCAACCCAAGGTGTGGACGAGGGGAGGGAGAGGCTAACCCTATGTGGTCTCAATGGACACATGTCGACCCGGATGGGAAACGAGATGAATGGGGCTAAAATGAGTGGAAGGGAGTGATGTTTATGGTGTCAGGGAGCAGGACAGCACAACCAAAATTGGGATTTCTCATGTAGCACCAACCCTAAAGCTAATGGCCAGTAAAGGAGAACCCACGACACTAGGATACACAGCTAACCACGACATCGGACAGTGGAGACAAGAGTACAAACCTAGCCCACTCTTTCCACAGAATCCCCCCACCAATGCATGCCCAAAAGTGCCCATGACAAGGAGAATTACTCAACTATACTAATGAAAAGCCATAACTTCGAGTTTGGGAAGCCCACCTTCAAACGTACAATCATAACAAGTCGGCGAGGAATCACATGGTTGGCCCAAGTGGCAGAGATAATGGCACATCGAGCTACCCAGTGGTTGCAAGGGGCTGCTGGCTACCGGCTGAGGACAATCTAAGAGGAAAAAATATCTCCTATATACACTACCCACAGGTGGTGGGTAACAAGATCCAACCACACTCTCACAAACGCACTTAGCTTCTTCAAGTTGACGGTCATAGGTGTAGACATCAACCTAGAATCCTCCATCTAAAATCTCATCAAGATCTTAACTACATACTTGCATTGCCCTAGAAAAAATCTCTCTTGTTTGCTACAACACCACCAATCCAAAAATATAATGCATTAAGCCAATGTTTGTCATCTCAAACTATGATGCAAGGACCTCCTTGCACATCCTTGTGAGTTTCTCCAATCTTGTCAAGAAAAGATCGTCCACATAAAGGACAGAGATAAGCGATGTTGGAAAAAATGCAATGTGGCAGCTTATTACTTCTTATTTTCCTTAACCTTAATACTAGTTTGTGAACTTAGTTATTCTTCTTGGGTTCTTTAGTTAGATATTTTCATCAAACAAATATCAACAATGAAATAGTAACAACAAGCGACACAGAAATTAGGCTCTTAGCCAAGGCAAAACCCCTCAAAGGGGAAAACTCAAAAAACTCTTCTCTTCTTATAGAATCTGCTTCAATTGAGACACAACGACCCAAACCCTAGACCAAGTCCTTCTCCAAGTACCAAGTCAACCCTCCAACAACTCTTTCCCTGATTCTGCACCAACCAGCTTCAACATTCCAACTTCGCCCTGTCAGCTTCAATATTGCAACTCGTCCTGCAACTTTGACATTGTGATTTGAACCTCGTAGCTGCTACAAAAACCCTAATTCAGCGTCCTCCTAAAACCTTCCTAGAGCAAGATAACTCCTCCCAAGGTCAGCGAGGTCAAGGTAGGGTATTCTTCCTTCCAGCCACAAGATACTGCACTTCATCCTTCTGCAAGTGCGACTTCTTTCTGCAACACCAAAAACCCTAGAGCTTCGCACGTGTGAGAGGTAGAACCTAAAAATAGGATTTTTCATCCTTTCTTCTCGTAGACCTTCGCTCTTCTTCTTCCTGGTTCCCAGCTACAAATCAAATTCTTTCTTGAGAGATCGAACTTCTTGAGTGAGTGAGTGCTAAATGAGGTCGAACTACTTCTTTATATAGCCTTTCCAAGGGGTCGAATTCCCTCCTTTATGCAAACTTGTAACTGCCAGAGCCAACTTGTACCTTTGAGTTTCTAGGACTTTCTAGACTTGAAATAATTCTTTTTACAATAAACATGATGTCGACTCCTTTGACTCATGACAATAAATCCTAAGACCTAACAAACCCTCGAAGCGTCAAGAACATGCTTTTACCTAGAAGACCACCAATAAATAGCATGAAACCCATGCTTTAATACTAATATTTTTTTCTTTTCTTCTCTTGTTTGTTACATACATATTGAAATGAGTACAACAATTATAAAGACCAAAACTAGTTACATTTTTCAACACTTCCTCTTAACTAGGGAGGTATTCATAATTGTACAACATCATTCTCAAATTGAAGAGTTCTCATAAGAACAATCAAATTGATAAGTCATACCGTAAGCATCATCATTATCACCATCACTGCCTCTGAGGCCTAACTAGACAAGCTCTTCCTCATTCAAGATCATTATGCTGGGAGGTTTTACATGTGATATTGCACTACCTCTACAAGGCACAGACCCCATCTAGATGTCCACAAGGTATGTCCTTTTAGGACTATTCTTATCTTGGATTTCCAATCCTGAGTCCTGAAAGAATATCGGTCCTCTTCAACCACTCTTCACTTGGATATCGGTCACATCCTCAAAGAGTGTCGATACCTTTCCTTTCCTGGATGCTTTATCCTCAAGGAAACCACAGATGCTTAACCAATCCTCTGTCATTTTCTCTCTTCATCTTGAAGAAGAAAATGCACAAGTGATGTCCAACATCACTCCCTCTCAACCAGAGAGGACATCCCTATTCTCCTTTAATCTTGAGAATAGAACCTTGCTCCCTATTTCAAGGAGACTCATTTGCTCCCTCTCAAATCTAGAGGAAATTCCAAAGTTCCTTCCTACTTGGGAAGTCAACATCATAAGCCTTACAGCTTGTCCTTATAAGAGTATCAACTACCAATTCTTCATAGCTTCCTGGTTCCCTATTTTCTCAGCATCTCATTGTATCGAGCCTACTTCCTTTCGAGGTATCATGGAGCCATCTTCGCTCTCTTCAATCTCGTGACAGGATCCAGGTCATCTTTCTCGCTCATCACTTTCATCTTGACATCATGAAGGGTTTACGTTGAGCCTTTTCGAACTTCAAGTTGATCATAGTTTCCTCATGAAAATGATCTCCTTTGACCTTCAGGTCATCTTCTTGCACTGCTACCATTCAATCCCAAGATGGAAACATCTTGACTTCATAGTTGCCAGGTAGAAAAATTGAGCTTCCCTCAACATTCTTAATACATTTCCATCACACAGTTGAACTTGCCTCAATTGTCATCATTTATTCCTACAACATCCTTCCAAGTAGCAAAATAATATGTTAACCCAATAACCAATAATTAAAATCAGACTTACCTCATCATGATGACCTTCTCGAACCATCTACATCCTCATCAACCATGTCCACTCGAAACTTCCTTCATGCATTAGAGTGACAAAGGATAGAACTTGATTACCAAGTTACAACTTTTCTTTTGGACACTATATCGGATGTTAATCATTATTTTACATATTCTAGAGAAAGTTTTAATCTTATATACATCCTTAAGTGAGTCAAATTCTTCCATTTAAACATCATACAATCATACTAAGCATGTTGTGAAAATTCTATCGCTGCAACAACTGATTTACTTTACCTACTTTTTTTCAATAAGTTATTTATGAAATTCCTTCATTAAACATTAAAATAAATTTTGCTGCAGATATCACACCATAATACAGAAACAAACACATGCACAAGAATCAACACATCGACACAGATATTTTGGACAAAAGTCCCCGGGAAAAACACAATGTGGGAAAACATGTGCAAGGGAGGATTTTGTTCTTCAGTACAACAGGGTGTCAAACTGGCTTACCCAACAAAGAAAAAAATTATCTAGCACTTCTCCCACTCTCAGCGTCAGCTTCGCTGACCTCTGCATAGCTCCCAGACACCTGTGTCAGCCCCTGCCTCTCTGCATCAGCACTGGCCCTCTCTACGTCACCCACGCAGGCCCTGTGACTGCGCAATCTGTTGTTGCCTCTGCGTCTGCCTCTCCAACCTCTGTGTTGGTCTTCTGGTGTTGCTCCCGACTCTTTGTTCCATACTTGTTGCCTCCTCTTGCTCTCCAGACCACTAGTTCAAATTTCCTAGCTAACCCTGCTCTAGAAATCGAACTGACTGGTCTCCCTCAGTATGTTCTCCAACTGACCCTCAAGCCTCTTATACTTTTCTCGTTGGTCCACCAACGGTCGACATTAAATCTCTAATCAACGGCTAAGATTAAATTTGGCTTGATCAATGACTTTTAGACCCTTCTAACCCAGTTTTATATTAATACCCATTAATATTTTATTTTTCCTAAGTTTAGACTTAGGAACTCCATTAAAAATATTAATTATTTTAATATCTCCCAAACCGGTTAGAATATGCCCAAACCATTTCTGGGTCTTGAAGATCTCATGTGCTTTAGCCTCAACACCAATTTTCATGGCTAGAGCACATCTGATGCTACCCCAAATCAACACTCCCTCTTAGCGAGGACTGTGCTCTAGTAATACTCCTCACTAAGTATCACCCTGATCATCCAACATCGGTCCCTGTGTTGATGCTAGGCCTCCCTGCCCAACATCCTCTGCACTACTGCATCTTGTATTGCTACCCATGGTCCTGCCACTGCCACTGTTGCATCTGTACGACAACTCCCTCTGCATCCGTGTTGCTGTTGGTCCTTTCTTCCAACACTACATCTGCACTGCAACTCCCTCTGCCACGTTGCACCGTGCTATTGTTGACTGCTATCACACTGCAACATCACCCCCATTTCTGCTACTGAAATGGATTCTTTATCATCCCCATCTTTTCCCTGAAATAATCAAACTTTGTTCTTCCAAGGGCCTTGGTGAGGATGTCTGCCACCTGTTCTCCTATAGGAGTGTAGCTCAACTGTACAGCTCCTCGTTGGACACTGTCTCTAACAAAGTGACACCGGATATCAATATGCTTTGACTGATCATGAAACACTGGATTCTCAGAGAGCTTGATGCAACTCTGATTATCGCACATGATCCTGGTCGCCTCCATTTTTCTTTGGAATAGGTTCACAAGTAGTTTTCTGAGCCATATGGCCTCACATGAAGTTGTGCTCGCCACCATATATTCTGCCTCAGATGAGCTCAAAGCCATGGACTTTTGTTTCCTACTGCACCAAGAGGTCATTCCTGATCCAATGTTGAAACAGTACCCAGAGGTACTTTTCCGATCCACTAAACTTCCTGCCCAATCTGCATCAGTAAATCCACTCAATCTGATATCCTTACTCCTTGTGTACAAGAGTCCATAATCAACTATTCCCTGTAAATACCTGAGAACATGTTTGGCTACTGCCCAATGCGCCCTCTTTGGTTCCACCATGAACTGACTGAGGGTGTTGACAGCGTAGCAAATGTCTAGCCTGGTATTGACCAGATACATCAGGGACCCTATGAGCTGCCTGTATAAGGTGGGATCAACATCCTTGTCTTCTGATGCATCAATCTTCTTCCAGTTGGTGATGATTGGAGTAGCCATGGGTCTACAATCCTCCATCCTGAATCTCTTCAGGATTTTTGTAGCATATCTCCCTTGCCCAAGGAAGATCTCTCCCTTTTGCTGCCAAACTTCCAACCCTAGGAAATAATGCATTCGTCCCAAATCTTTCATATCAAATTCTGTGGCTAGATTCTTCTTGCAATGCCCGATGAGCCTGGATGATCTTGTCAGAAAGAGATCATCCACATACAATACTAAGATTAGCGGCTCATTCTCTACAACCAGATAGTAGAGATTTGGATCTACATCACTCTTGACAAATCCCATCTTCTGCAAGTAGCCATCGATTCGACCATACCATGCTCTAGGTGTCTGTTTCAGCCCATACAAGGCTTTCTTCAACTTGCATACATGAGACTTCTTCTCATGTGTCTCAAAGCCCTCTGGTTGTTCAATGTATACCTCTTCTTCTATCACCCCGTTCAAAAATGTCGTTTTGACATCCATCTGATGAATCTCCCACCCCATCTGTGCTACAAGAGATATCATGGTTCTAATAGATGTATACCTGGCTACCGGGGTGAAGGTCTCTTCGTAGTCAATTCCTTCCTTTTGAGCATACCCCTTAGCCACAAACCTGGCTTTATATTTCTCTACATTGTCATCTGCAGCGTATTTGATCTTGTAGATCCATCTTGAACCTACCACTGATCTGTCTTGAGGCCTTGGCACTACCTCCCAAACATCGTTCACCATTATGGAGTTGTACTCCTCTACCATCGCATCTAGCCAAACCTGATGTTGAGTTGCCTCCTAGAAACTGGCAGGCTCCCCATCCTGAGCTACTAATGCCTTATATCTATTTGGTTGTTTTTGCTCCCTCTTATTGTTTCTTGGCGCATCGATGAAGTCCTCTGCATCTCACAAAATCTGACAAAGATCCCTGCTAGTTCTTCCTCTGCCAGCAGGTGCTTCTGGCAGCTCCTCCTCATCCTGTGAATCTTCCAGACCCGAGGAAAAATTCTTTGAAGAGGTTTAACCAATGGCTCCTCTTTTGACTGCTCCTCTGAAGGCATTTCACGAGATTTTCGAAAAGCCCTGTCCTCCATGAACTTCACATCTCGTCGAACCACTACCTTCTTGCTCCCTAGAAGATAGATTTTGTATGCCTTAGCGTTCTCGCTATATCCCACTAGATACCCTTTTTCCGCAATTTGATCTAGCTTTTTCCTCTTTTCCTCGGGTATGCGGGAATAAGCTAAACTCCCAAATATCCTAAAATGACTGACTTCAGGCACTTTCCCTGTGAAAACTTTCTCTGGAGTAATCTTGCCCAATGCCCAATGAGGAGTCCTATTCTGAACATATACTGTTGTGTTGAATGCTTCAGCCCACAGTAATTTTGGCATATCCTGATCATACATCATGGCCCTAGCTGCTTCTACAATAGTCCTATTCTTCCTTTCTACTACATTTTGCTTCGGATTGTAAGGAGTTGTCAACTCTCTTATGATGCCCTCCTTCACGCAAAAATCAGTGAAGTCCTTATCGACATACTCTCTACAATTATCTGAACGCAAAGCTTTTATTTTCTTCCTAGTCAAATTCTCCACTAGAGCCTTGAACTCTTTGAATCGACAGAAAACCTCGTCCTTCATTTTCAGAAAATAGATTCAAGTTTTCCTTAAGTGGTCATCACTGAAAGTAAGGAAGTACTCGACACCACTAAGATCTTTAGTGGACATAGGTCCGCAGATATCTGAGTGTATCAATCCTAGTACACTCTTGGCCCTGTTTTAACTTCTACAAAATGCTGCTTTGGCATACTTTCCTAGAGCACATCTTCTCATTCCGTACTAAGATCTGGAACTCATGTTACAGTGCTCCTGAGAATTCTCAGAGCCCCATGGTGCAAATGTCCCATTCTTCTGTGCCATAGTTCGTTCAAATCTTTGTGTCCATGACTGCCTATTAGTGCCATTGGTGATTCTAGTTGTAGTCAATGTTTTAAAAACCGAAACTAGTGACCGAACCGGTCCACCTAAAGAACCAGGTTTCGAACCAGAACCGGTTCGAACAGGGACTGGTCAGGTCTAAACGAACCGGTTAAAAAAAAAAAACATTAAATAATTAACTTTTAATGATAAAAACCATTTTTAAGATTTAAAACCATGATTCCAAGCCAATAAAAATAAAATGTGCAAGGTTTTCTCATCTATATACCATGTAAAGGTGAATATATCAAAATGGCATCGAGTGCAATACATATCTGCAACAAAATACATAACCAATGAGGCTTTAAATGGCCTCTAGAGTTCGAAAACAATGCTCTAAGCTATGGGGTCACTAAACTACTAGAAGTCTGCATATTAGTGATCAACAACATGATCACTCCTCATCATGATAAAACTCATCACCACTACTAGAAAAGAGATCATCAACATGAGCTACATAAATAATATGCCTCCGAGTTTGAGGACTCTTAAAACTCCTCTACAACTTTAGTAGTAGTAGCAAAAATAGACATCAAAACTACAAATCACTAATCAACATGATCACTCATGAAACTCATCATTGATTCAACACAAACATCATCAACAAGAGATACATGAACATCATCTAGCTCAAAGTCTTCAGACTTGGATTGCTCAACCTTATAACATGATAGAAATAGAAAAGGTTTAACATGCCTAACCAATGATGTTGGTTTGAGTGAAGGGTTCATCTCCTCAACCTTATAATGTGGTAGAAAAATATTAGCATGCCTAACCAGTTGTTTTCCTTTGAGTGAAGGGTGCATTCTTGTTAAGGCCATGTTAGAGGAGTTCAACAATCAGTACCACCAACATCAATAAAGTTCAACAAACAATGCCACCACGATCAAGGTTCTTAAAGGGCTTCATGCTCTTGATCAAATGCCAATCTCATACCCCCACGCATGATACAATCAAATGGAAACATTGCAAAACCCCAAACCATGAAATCCTGAAAACCATTAAGTCTACAGAATTTTGAGTAAAATCTAGAATTCTAGTTTCTCCTTATGAAATCCAATGAGGTCGAAACCACTCTCAAACATCTTGAGTCATTTCATGGTAATGTTAAAAATTTAGGTAAAAGGATGAAAATTAAAATTAAAAGAAATGTCACTTTTACTTTAAGAATTTAACATTACCATTAATTGCCAACATTGTTAAGGTTGAGATGTGTCAGGAAAATGAGAGGGTAGGCATGTTTTTCTCGGAGGGATTATTTTTGGAGGAAAACAACCCCAAATTTCCCTCCAAACAGCTTCAAAACTCATAAAAATGCATTTTTTGGGGTTTATAGTTGCCCTGGCAATAAACCGGCCAGTTTAGGACAAAACCTCCCGATTTGACCATAAACCGGTCGGTTTAGGACAAAACCACCCGATTTGACCACAAACCGGCTGGTTCCGTAACCTGCCGATTAGGACCGGTTTGTCCACTTTTTTGGTGAAATGGAGGGTCAAGCCGGGTTTTTCTACCTATTTGACCCGGTGAGCTAGCTAACCTGCCAGTTTGACCAGTTAACGGTTCAGACCGGCCGGTTTTTAAAACACTGGTTGTAGTCTATACAACCTATTACTTTTGATCCCAATCTGCACTTTCTTTCTCCAGCTCGGGTGTTTGACGTATACTTTCTCCTTGATGAAGAAGACGTCATAGCCTTTGCCTTGAAGTTGCGACACGGAAAGTAAGTTCATCCCCAATCCTGGTACATGTAGCACATTGGTAGCACGGAACCGCTCTCCCGATTCTGTTTGAAAACTATGGTACCCCTCCCTATTGGAGTATGGTACCCCTCCCTACTGGAGTACACTTTGCCTTGTTCCCCATGGTGATCTGAAAGTTCATCTTCTCCTCCCGATAATCTGAGAAACATTCCCGGATTACCGTCATATGCCAAGAGGCTCCACTATCTATATACCATACATTTGATGATGCAGAACTAGTCATACAAGCCACTTCTTCCAGCCTGGAAGCCAACATAGAGAAATCGAAATCACTTTCTCTTGTGCAATTTTCTGAAAATCTGTGCAAGTCTCCTAATGTAGATGCCTCTGCATCATGATCTGGACCCATAATTGATTTTCCCTTCCTGTCTCAGATTACTTGCTCTGATACCATGTGACAATTCTATCACTGCAACAACTGATTTACTTTACCTACTTATTTTCCAATAAGTTATTTATGAAATTCCTTCCATAAATATTAAAATAAATTCTGCTGCAAATATCACACCATAATACAGAAACAAACACATGCACAAGAATCAACACATCGACACAGATATTTTGGACAACAGTCCTTGGAAAAACCCAATGTGGGAAAACTGGTGCAGCAAGGTAGGATTTTATTATTATGCAATTCTTCAGTACAACAAGGTGCCAGACTGGCTAAACCAACAGAGAAAAAAATTCTCCAACACTTCTCCCAGTCTCAGTGTCAGCCTCCCTGACCTCTGCGTAGCTCCCAGACACTCTGCGTCAGCCCCTGCCTTTCTGCGTCAGCACTGGGCCTCTATGTGTCACCCACGCAGGCCCTGTGACTGTGCAATCTGTTGCTGCCTCTGTGTCTGCCTCTCCAACCTCTGCGTTGGTCTTCTGGTGCTGCTCCAACTCTCTGTTCCGTACATGTTGCCTCATGTTGCTCTCCTGACCAATATTTTAAAACTTCTACTTAGCCGAGGGTCAACTCCGACTCCGACTCAGTATCGACTCGGTCGACTCGATTTCAATGACTCAATCATTGTAAAAAATACATTAAATATTTATTTTTTTATAAAAAAACATAATTTTAAAGATTTTCATTCATGTTTCCAAACACACAGCATTAGAATGTAGATAGAAGACAACATAAGATCAAAGTAGGCTCCTGAATATATCCATTATATCAAAATGGCACCCAGTGCACTGTCAAATACATACATGATGATGATATAGAGATCAAAACAAAAACACATAACCAAGGAGGCTAGAAATGGCCTCTAAAACAAAAGTAAATTGTGACCAGTACTACTGGCTACTGCTAGAGGAGCCAAGATCATCTGGATCAACCTCTAGATCAGAGTCAGACAGGGGACCCCATGGCTCCTCATCATCATCATCTCCAACTGCAATTATAGAAGTGGTAGCACTAGGAGGTTGTGCATCAGCTGCAAGCTAAGATAGACAAGATATGCGCTTTTGTCGTGGCTGACCAGAGGAAGCGCCTGCAACTGGAGGACTTGCTGGCCCTTAGGCTGGTACAAGTAGATTAGGATTTGCATTCAACTGAACGTTATGTTCGAGTGATGCTATCGTCTCATAATCAAAATCAATATCCTCATCAGAATGAAACTCTGCTGAATGACTCTCCACTACCCGATCTGATGTTGGATCAATGTCTTTCAACACAATGGGATCTGCATCGGGTCTTTTGTTCAACAATTGGTTGCGTCTAAGCCGGAGGTTGTAGTGGACATAAACTAGATCATTTAACTGTTTTTTATCAAAAAGGTTTCTCTTCTTCGTGTGAATCCTCTCAAAGACAGACCAATTGCACTCACACCCAGTAGCACTGCAAGTTTGACTCAAAATACGAATTGCAAACCTCTGCAATTCAGGACAATGGCTACCAAGAGCCTCCCACCATTGTGCTGCAAAAAACATAGGAGTGTAATGAGTTAGCTCAACAAAATTACAAATTATATCCAACTTTCAAATTATAAACGATTTAACAAAATAAGTATTAAGAATTTGAAAATTGAATTTTTTGTTTACTTGGCTCATCTGCTTCCCTTGCAATCTTTGTTAGGTTCTTCCAAAAGGTACCTGAGGCATTGTTGAAGGTTGTGGCCTGTCAGTGTATCTCCAGCTAATCACACTCCAATGGGATCTTGCGATCAATGTAGTCAATCAATCCATCTCTAACCTCCCCCTTCAAAGCTCTTGTCGCTTTAGCTTTATAATGATATCGTGGGTTCAAAAAGTACCTCACTGCATGTATAGGGCGATGGAGTTGATTGTTCCATCTTTCATCAATGATTGCCCAAATGGGCCCATACTTAGCCACTTCATCCTTGTATGCCCTCCTTATTTGCTCATTTGCTTGATCCATAGCCTCATAAATGACACCCATAGCCAATCTTTCCCCATCCACCAACCACAACACCTTAACCAGTGGCTCAGCAAGCTTCACAATCTCTGTTGCCTTTCTCCATATTATTTCTTCATTAACTTTCTTTTTCAATTCTTTGCCTTCCTGTTTGTCAGGCCAATGCCTTTGATTCCATTCTTCACTGGGAAATATCTTTTGCAAGTTTCTATGTTGTGAAAGCATAGATTGCAATGTCAAAAAATGAGAGTAGCAAATCTAGTGATGGCATGCCTAATAATATCCCTACCCCCTATGTGTTTCCTCATCAGGCTCAAAATCCATGAATGATTGTCGATAAAAAAATTTATGCTTTTGGCATGATCTACAGTGTTTTTGAGCCAATCTAATTTGCCAATATACTCAAGCATGAGGTCTATGTAATGCGCAGCACATGGGGTCCAAAAGATGGTTCTGTGTTTTTCCTCTACCAGTTTACCAACAAGAACATAGTTAGAGGCATTATCTGTAATGACTTGAACAACATTAGCCACCCCCACCTCCTCAACAACCTCATCCAATAGCTGAAACAACAATTGTCCATCTTTTACCTTATCAGATGCATCAACTAATTTTAGAAACATGGTTCCCTGTGGGCAGAAGATAAGAAAGTTTATGATGGTACGGTTTCTTTGATCAGTCCATCCATCTGACATGATGGTACATCCTGTTCTTGCCCATGAGTCCTTGAAATCTTTCAAATACTCATTAATGGAGGCAATTTCCTTCTGCAAACGATACCCCCTTATCTCATGCATAGTAGGGCCTTTGAAGCCTTTTCCAACAGCATGTATGGCATCAAACATAGGCTCATAATATGGTGAACGGGAAGCATTGAAGGGGATATCAGCATCATACCACCATCTACATATGTAATCACAAGCAGTCTCCCTCAATTCTTTCTTCCAATGGTCATCTAAAGTGGGCTGCAAAGTTCTACTAGCTTGAGGACCATGTGCATCTGATGGAGAAGAGGGTGTGACAGTGAAATAACTTTTGATATTCATATCACCCTTCTTTTTCATTTTACGCTTACCCTTTTCTTGAATAGACTCCAAAGAGGGAGGAACATATAGAAACGGGTTGGATGCATCAATACAAGGGATAGAGGAAGAACCCTCAAAATCAAAATGGGGGTTGGTAGCCAGCATTTTTTGTACAATCCTCTTCCTCCCAATTTCAGCCTCTAACTCTTTTTGCCTAGCCTTTTCTTCTTCAAACTTCTCAAAGTTTGCTAACAATTCCTTCCTATTCTCCCCAATTTCATCTGATTCACATGGAGTAATTTGGCCTCTAATCCCCGCCAAGTGTTGTTTCAGCCTATTAATGCCCCCAGGACCTTCCTTAATTTTTCTATGGCAAAATTTGCAATGCATTTGACTATCAACCATTTCAACATATGCCCAAGCAGCATCTTTCACTCTAGGTGCCATTTTTTGACTTGGAAATGAAAGCAAAAAATCTGAAAATGAAAACAAAAAAATAGCATTGCTTCAATGTTCATTTCTTTCACAAAAAACACTCTTTTCAATTTCCAGATTTGCACATAAAAATTAATAAGCAAAAACAGATTTTTACAAGTGAAAAAAAATACCTCCAAGTACAAACTGCCTCCTCAAGGTTGCTCCAACAAACCAACTCCTCAATGCTGCTCCAAATGGTTGCCCAAGAAGCTCCTCACTCCTGCTACAATGCTTGCCCAAGACTCCTCACTGCTGCTCCAAAAACAAACTCCACAACTCCTCACAAACTCTCACTCAAATGCAATGAGATGGTTGTGAGGAAATGAGAGGGGTTGGGTGGGTTTTATAGGGTTTAGGAGAGGGGAATGGACCCCAAATAACCTATAGGAAAATTAGAAATCTGTTTGGGGCCCCCAAAAAGCAAGTAAAAAAAATGGTTTTTTTTTAGTTTTTGAGTTGTTGTCACTGAGTAGGCCAAGTAGGCTCGGACTCGGCCAAGTCGTCCGGGTTATTACCAAGCCGGCCGAGTTGTTAGACAACTAACAACTCGACCGGCTTGGTAATAACCCGGCCGGCCGAACCGGTTCGATGGCCTAGTGGACCCGGTGAGGGCTTAACTCGGACCAACTCGGTTGGGCCAGCTAATTCTTAAAAAAGTATTCCACACCACTAGTTCGAATTTCTCAACTAACCCCGCTCCAGAAATCGAACTGATCGGTCTCCCTCAGTTTGTTCTCCAACTCACCCTCAAGCCTCTTCTAATACTTTTCTAGTTGGTCCATCAATGGCCGAGATTAAATCTCTAATCAACGGCTAAGATTAGATTTGGCTTGATCCATGACTTTTGGACCCTTCTAACCCAGTTTTATATTAATACCCATTAATATTTTATTTTTCCTAAGTTTAGACTTAAGAACTCCATTAAAAATATTAATTATTTTAATATCTCCCAAACCGGTTAGAATCTGCCCAAACCATTTCTGGGTCTTGGAGATCTCATGTGCTTTAGCCTCTCCACCAATTTTCATGGCTAGAGCACATCCGATGATACCCCAAATCAACACATGTTACAAGACTCTAGATGAATTTTATCCAAGAGACACTTTTAATGTGCATTCTTATGCTTCTTATCCCATCATCTAGCTATATGTCTCATAATGAGCCTGCACCCTGACCCATTGCATTCCTTCATCCCTTTACCAGTATTACTTCCACATTACATGGAATGTATACTAACTTTGTCATAGTGCTTCTCCCAAGAACCTTCCATAATGATGGTTCTTCCAGGATCATAATGATCCATCAAAGCAAGATGACGACCTCTAACATAATGTTAGATAATGCCTGGATGAACAATATGCAAAATGGTCTATCTATCTATCTTTAAAGACTAGATGACTTCTACAAAGAAACTTAACCAAGTAGACTTCTACTTATGCAACTATCACATGCTTCTCTTTTTGATGTTATGCAAAAATCAAAACTTTTCTAAACAATGCATGTTATCCTAAAGGAAAGGCCAATTTTACCAAGAACCAACCAAGATGCCTTTTCTAATAATAAAGATCCTTCACTTCTTCCTTCTTCGGCTTCTTCTCAGGTTCTCCCATTTCCTCGGCTACAGGAGCTTCACTCCTTTCCTTTCTCTTGTTGTGTTGTCGGCTTGGATAGTCCATCTTATAGTGTCCAACTCATTACACTTAAAACATTGATCCTTGGACATGTCTTTCTTCTTGGACATCCCAAATATTTCCTTCTTCAGCTTCTTTACTCGGGCTTGAAAGGCTTGATACTACTCATCTAATCCAATGTCATCTTTTACCTTGATCCTTGATTCTTCCAAAATGCATTGAGCCCACAACTCATCAAAAGGAGTTGAATCTTTCTTGGAGTAGAAGCTTGTTGCAATGCTGCTCCACTCTAGTGGCAGTGGCAAGTGCATTTAGTACACAAATGATCACTTCCGAATTAGATATTGTTTACCCAAGTCCTTACAGATGGCCTCTTAGCTGAGAGACTTTCATGAGAAAGGATGCCATATCCCCATCCTTCGATTTCTTCATTCTATACAACTTATTCTGCAAAGAAATATTTTGTCCTTATGTACTTAGAGAGTACAAATTCACTAGCTTGCCATACATAGGCTTAGAAGTCTTCAAATTTGTACAAACATCACTTTTGTCTCCAAGCTCCACGTGCAGGTCTCTAGGCTCTTTGGCCATGTTGGTGAAAATATCTTGGGATCCCATCATGTGACGAGATGCTCCACTGTCCACAAACACAACCCTCTCATAACGACACCATAAAGCATGACACCAAGGCAAAGCTCTTATCAAACTTCTCAACCAACTCATCCATATGTGTTGTGGTTGTCATATATGTCTTTCCCTTGCCCTTCTTCCTATTTGGACATTTTCCGGCAAAGTGACCGAACTTATGACATGCAAAGCATTTTACTTTGCTCATGTCCTTCTCCTTTTTACTTTGTGAAGATCCTCCTCCACCCTAATTTTGCTTGGCCTTCCGTTTGGCCTTCCCTCCTGCACAGCAAGAGCAAGTTCCTCATCCCCACCACTCTTATGTTGCCACCAGTGATTGAATTCTCCCATATTTCTTTCTAGATGAAGTCATCTCATAACCGGCTCCAATCAAGAAGATGTTGTGTAGCAAGATTCCCCTCCACAAAGGTGGTCCATTTCTTAGCGCATCCCATCATAGCTACCTTCAATAGCTTTGAATCACTCACAGCTTCTCCCATAGTTGACAGTTGATCACAAGATAGCTAGATCCCAGTGAGATATGCAATTATAGCCTTTGATTTGTTCATTCAGTTGTTGTTCAACTTCTCCTACAACACCATTATCATATTCTCACTTTTACTCTAATAAATATTCGTTAAGGCTACCCACATCTTATGTGTAATGTCCTTCCCTGTTATGTAATGAATTATACGACTGCTCAGCTGCTTGGGCAGGGTCAAAGGAAACTTGGATCTCTATGTTTCCAAAATCCGACAAACCATCAATTTTTAGAACAATAGTGATCCGCTCTGCCTTGGACTAAAACTAGCAGCCCTATCCAACATGTCTTCATATTTCATCCTCATTAATGTCATTTCACAAATCAACCTTATCCACAAAGCCCTGGCAACAAAAACTAAAAATTATGTTGTCGTAAAAAAGGAATAACTTCTTGTTGTAAAACCCTTGTGATCTTCAATCTCTAACTCAAAGTTTATGTAGCTCTAATACCATGTTAAATTTCAAATACTAGTCCAGATATATTTATACCTCAACAATTTTATTCCAAAAAATTATTAAATAAAATTCTGAATTGTTGTGAAAATAAAATCACTATTATTTAACCTTTGAAATAAAATATTTGCAGCGGAAAAAATTTAAAAAAAAAACAAAACAAAACAAAAAAAATCAGAGAGATTGATCACATAACAAGGGTAAGTATGCACCAATAGCAATTTTCCTTCACTAAAATCCTCAAGAAAATTTAGACCTAGACCCATAGAGAAAAATACATAGAAAAAATGCATTGTTGGAACCTGTAACTCGGCCCAAGGAATTCGGCCCACCAAAATTCGACCTCCTAAAGAATTTCGCCGTAGAGAAACTCGACCTCCACCACCAGCCAATTGGCCCTCTCATTTCCTCCTTGAACGACCCCTGTGCACTCTAAGAAAAATCGAAAAACTGGATAAATTATCCTCTCCACAACACGGCCTCCTCTGTGCTTTAGCTACTATGCCTCTCGATTTCCTTAACTCGATCTCTTGGAAATACTCCCAAAAATTCCTTGCACTCTTCATTCTCTTCTGTCTAGTTGAGCTTCTCGCTCTAGAGAAAATCACTTCATCCTCTTGTGTGTCTTCACCTCTCCCTTAGGCTTATTTTATAACTTCATTAAGCCAAATCCCTAACCCTAATCTCCTAAGTGATTGATGGTCAAGATTAGATCTTGCCTCACTTGAGACCAACAATTGAGATCATATCTAAGTCACTTAATAATTTAATTATTTATCCTTAGTACTTTGGCTTAATAGTCTGCAATAATTAATTGACTTTAATTATTGTACTTACTTAGGAAAGAAGTGATAAATCACTAACTCAACCAAGCAAGCACCTAAAGAGGCAATCAGCCATCTTTGACATGCTAAGACACCAAGCTCATGTAGAAGACCTTCTGAAGCTACCAAGAACTTCAACAAAATGTAGCCATAGAATCTAGGTTATGCAAAAATTTCTAACAAGGAAAAATCAATAATCTCGACTCATTCAGAAGTTGTGTTGATGATCGACCCATGGTGGAAACTAGTATTCATAATCTATGTATTGCGGGATGGAGCAACAATTGTACTAAGGTGACTTCAATAGGGACTAAATCAATGTGGAAAAAGTCGAGAAAAAATCGGGATTAAATCTTAAAAACCAATTTTTTTCCGCTGGCCGATTAAATTAGCCGAATTTTTGCCGTTTTTTTCACTCCCCAAAAAGTCGGGATTAAATTGTAATACTCCCAATTTAATCGGGAGTCTAGCCAAAAAACCGCCAAAAATCTGACAAATGGGAAGATCCAGTTTCTTCATGTTTAGTTTGGAAAGATCCACGGTTTTTTCAGGCCTTATCTTATCATGTAGCTTCATAGGTTTGAGTGTCGAGCGACTTTCACCTACACAATAAATATCATTGCATTGCCCTCTACCGCTTTTTCTTTATATATATATATGTGTGTGTGTGTGTGTGTGTCTGTGTCTGTGTGTGTGTGCGTGTGTTCCTTTTAAAAAAATGATCTTAACCTAAACCTAAAATCTAATGGCCCAGATTTAAGTTCTTGGCCAATAAGATCTATGGTTGCGATATAATCTCTCATTACCACAACTTAAATCACTTTAAGTCACTTTATTCATTAATAATGCACAAAAGTCACTTTAACCTTATAAAATAAAGTTAATGTCTTACGGACCACTTTTGGACATTCTCCCACACGCTAGACACCAAGCCAATGAGGAACACACTTGTCCAAGCTAAAATCTCAACAACTTTGTCATTCCTAAAATCCTGAAAACTGTTAACTCTGTGGAGTTTTGAGTGAGATTTAAAATTCTACCTTAGAACCACTCTCATGGATGTTCTTCCTGAGGAATTGGAGGATTCTGAGCAATCTAATGCTCCCGAAGAAAGATTTGCATCTTTCTCTCTTCCACCCCCAATCCCTGCTACGCAGCCCTCAAGCGTTGTACGATCCGCTGCTCGCTCTGAAGATCATAATTCCACTTCAACCCCCATTGGCCATGGACGCAAGCTACACAGCATACGGGCCGGAGACGGACCCGACAGTGCCCCGGAACCGGCTTACATGGCAATGGTGGACGAGGTCTCGGACATCCGCTGCGAATTCCTACCGACTTCAACAACCGCAGTAGCAGAGCAACAACACAACAAGGACCCCGGGGAAGCCGAAACGCCACTGTCCAAAGATTTCAACAACAGAGGTCCGCTGAAGTACTTACAGCAGTGCCACAATAAAGGTGAGAATGTATACAACCCCACCGATATTGCATTAGAAACAGATTTTGCTTTCTGGACATCCCAAATTAGACAAATTATGAGGAAAATGGAACACCTAGAGGCGGAAAATCGCAGGCTGCGAGCCGACATCGGCACTTTGTCAAACAGAGTTCTATCGGTAGAGGGAGACAACGCATCTATCAGAAAAACACTGCAGGAATACCGAGAACAAAGTGCGGGGCAGAATTCCGACGAGATTTTACAGGCGGAGATCAGAGATCTTAAAAGCAAACAGGAGGAAATTAGATCCCAACAAATGTCCTTTAAACAGGAAACGGAGTCGCATATCAGCACATGGGCACAGGTGGTCAAAGGAAAGGACAAGGCCCCTCCGCTCATAGCGGTGGAGGAAGTAGTGCAGGCAAAGCTCGTGGAGGAAAGAACCCGACAAGCAAGAGAATTAAATCTTAAGGTAAGAGGAGTCCCTACACCTCCCCCCTTAGCAGACCCAATGGAATTGGGGAACAGGTTTCTATGCAACACTCTCAACATACCAGACATAACCTTGGACAAAGCCTAGATGGGGCAGGACTCTACCCTCTTCCTCAGGTTCCGTGACTCCTCAGATAGACTTCGGGTACTCCGAGCCAAGCGGAAGCTATTCTCTCTTCCGAATAAAGTGTTTTTGGATGAAGACCTCACAAGAGCTCAAGTAGCTGAATTGAAACAGGCCAGGGAACAGGTTGCAGCAGCAAGACAGGCAGGGAAATGGGCAGTGATTAGAAACCTTCGGGCAGTTATTCGGGACACCTTCCCCCAAGATGGGCATCCCGTTCAGGTAGCTCCAAATGACGGGCCCGAGCGGAGAGGAGGCGGGGCACGGATCTCTCAGTTCACTGCTGATGACTCATGGTTGAAATTTATTGCCAAAGCCTATCCATGATTAAGCCGAGAGGCTCATTCTACAGCCCAGTGTGAAGGCGATGTGTAAGTATGTCCATCTCTCTTAAATAAAAATAAAATATTCTCTAAATAGAAAAGCAATGTCGGCTATAATATTATTAAATATTATAAAAAATGCTATGTGTTGTCGCGCGGATTGACACGACAACGCTCAGACCGGGGGCTGTCACTCTGATCCCCGATCTCTCCGTTTAAGCCTGTCTCCCGCGGCTAAGGGGGGTAGTCCCTGTGAGATGATGAGACCAACTGTCGACCAGTTGGTTGGGAGACACGAGACACGATATGAAAAACACCAGATAGATTTGATTAACTTAGCAGACCAGTGCCTTAAGAGATTGTGGTTAAAACGATTACTTGTTAGATGATATAGAAACATGAACTGTGAACAGCAATCATTTGTCATCAGCTAAATCACAATGCTCTTAAAATGACCAAAACGATATCCAGCAACTGAAAATTTTGAAAGATGAATGCTTTAAACCACCACGAGTCATGAACCATTAACCAGATATCATATTTCGTATCTCGACTTGAAAATTTAGATCTCAGCATGAAAGATATAACATGAAAAACCACTGAAACTGGCAAAACTAATTTTCCACAAAATTTTTATATTTTTCAATTTTTTTTTTTTTTTTTTTTTTACAAAAATAAAATGATCTAAACAAAATTTAAAAAATCTAAAATCTAAAAATTATATTTTTTTATTTTTTTATGTCAATTTAAAATCCTAAAAAAGTCCTAAACTAAAACAAAAGATTTAAATTACAAATTAAACTAAAAATTTAAAATTTATCTAAAATCGTAACTATGCAAAAGCTAAACTAAACTTAAAAATAAATTAAAATCTAACCTAAAGTCTAATTAAAAATCTAATTAAAGTTTACGATAAAACCTAACTAAATTAAAACTAAATGTAAAGCCTAAAATTTTTATAAATGAATCATTTTACATTTTATAAAAAAAAAAAAACCTAATAAAATAAATAAAATCAATCTAAAAAAAAACTAAACGTAATCAAAAAAAAAAAATGAAACATACGGCAAACGAAAATAAGTGAAACGCATCGAATGAAAGACTGAACTGCATTAAAACAAAACTATAAAAAAAAAAAATAATTAAATCTAAATCTAATGAAAACTAAACTAAACGATGAAATTAAAATCTATATGAAACAGAACTACACTAACCTACGACTACACTAACCTAGACGTATACCAAAAACGCTGAAAACACAAAGAAAAAATCGTGACCCAAGTATACGCAGTCAAATGAAATCGTAACCCAAGCATACGCATCCAACGCTAGCCGCAGAGGAATTCCTTTATTTATCTGTGCAGGTCGGACGACGAAGGGTGATTTAGAAACCAGGCAGCGGAAGACTCACCGAAAAAATACATACCTGGATCGAAGATTGAACCCTTACTGTGATTCTTTCAACGTCATACATTTGATATTACCTGAGCCGCGAATTTACCTGATCTGGGCGATTTTGATTAACAGTTCATGAATCGATTTTACCTGGTCCGATGCTTTGTTTTCAGAACGTTGTCAACGGTGCTCAGAAATCGATACACGTAAAACCAGCGAATGTCTCAGTCGATGGTGATGCAGGTCGATGGAGAGGCTGCGGGCTTGCAGATAGACGGCAGTCCTGAGGGTTTGCGAATAGCACAGTGAAAGATCATGGCCAATGGAGGAATGAAGTACCGTAACCCTGGCGTATCACCTCTCAGAAATCGAAATTCATTCAAGCGTTTTAGAAAACCTGCTCTGCGTGAAATACCACTGTGACTAAACTGAAAGTCGATTTGAAAAAAAGAAACTGAATGCGGAAACCATGAACAGCTGTTCGGCTTTCTAGAAAGTCGATTCTCTGTCGGCAGCTCAGCATTTCTGAAGGGAATCGTTTGCTAACTGAGACAAAAGAAATCGTAGCCCTGAGCCGTTGATACGCCGATTGCCGGGCTTTCTAGAACTGGTATCGTTTCAACATTTTACTTCTCTTATCGTGCATGGACGAGGATTATACATCTATGAAACGCTGGAGCTGCTGTTTTTCTGCGTGAAGGGAGGTCGGACTCGGATCTGCTGGCTGAGCAGGCTGTATACACATAAAAATTTATTGCATTCAGATTTAACAATGAAGCCTGCATCAAAATTTTTGAAGGAATTGCCTGTGGGCCGATCCTGGGCAACTGCAAAAATAAAACCCTAATTAAAAAAAATTTGAAACCCTAGATCCAAAAAATTTGAAACCCTAAGACAGCTGATTAATTTACAGATTTGGCCCCTTAACAGCCAGATTTAGCAATAAGCACAGAAATATTTTAAAGAAAACGAAGATTTCAGTTTGTCACTGTGAAGAACTTCAGAAAATCTCTCATGCAACTTAAAAAAATAAACCGAATGATAGACCCAGGATCAAATCCAACTGGGCTCAACACAAAATGCTTGCGGGAGTTGGCTGGTTCAGCCGAGAACTTCCCCGAACGCCCACAAAATTCCTTCAGAAAATGGTTTTCTGCACAGCTCAAAACAACCGTCAACAAAGAGGGCAAAAATGCTGCTAGATCTCAAACAGTAATGGAGATACCTGCCATTACTTAAGAAACCCTAACAGCACTCAAACCCCAGCAAGTGAACAAGATACCTGTGCTCACAATACTCTACAAAAAGCTATTATTAACAGCTGAAAATAACATATGCAGAAAATTAAAACAATCTCACAGCATTTCAAGAGAGTAACACCAGCAAGATATGGACCCCAAAGTCTTCTTTTATTAACCAGAAACAGATTTACAAGAGAGCTTCTACAGTATCAGACTCACAGCTCCAATTGATCTGAAATGACCACCTAAGACCCTATATAAAGGAAATGATCCCAACGGCTAGTTCGAATGATCCATGTAGAAATGATCTCGACCGTTGATGAGGATCAAGACATCTCTTGATCTCATCTGTCGATTTATTCACTTAAAATATTATTTTATTTTATTTTTAAAATTTTTAAATTTTTATTATTTTTTATTTATTTCATTTTTTAAATTTTTAAATTTTTTTTTTTTTTTGAAATTTTTTATTATTTATTATTTTAAAATTTCTTAATTTTTATTTATTTTATTATTTTATTTCATTTTTTAAATGGATCATCGAACTAAGCCTTTGGAAACATCACCTAGGACCTAGGACTTAGGACTCACGAGGGGATTTAAAACATTTTCAACCCTCAAGACACATTTCATGATGACTTTTTACAATTTACATCTCAGGGGACAAACCCACTTAATACAGACCCTCACAAAACACCCAGTTCTGCGACACAACTATAATCTAGCAGATCAACACACTAGGATTCTCCTAAAGTTCTAATGACAAAATCCATCCCGTCTTTGGGGTTAGGTTTGAAGGAAAACTCTGCCGATCCATGGATTGGTGAGACGAAAAACCTTCCGGGACGTAGATTACCACTAGAAAATTAGGTCCACTTAGGCAATACACATACACGACTCATGTCTGCTAAGATTATTTACAATTCATACATGCAGACTGGGTTTACAATCAGATTGATCAAGTTGCTGATGACTGCTGGATGGCACGGACACGCTGATCAGGTGCTGCCCCTTTCTTGCAAAGAAAAAGGGGGAGGTACTGCATGGGTAGTTGACCAGTAGTGGTCAACATCTGGCTCTACTTGGGGGCACGTTGCTGCTTGTAGGAATGTGAGAATCCAGAATCTGCATCCATACAACACAAAAATAAGTAGCGTCCATCCAAAATCATCATATACATTAAGCACAATAAAGATAAAAGCTCTTCATTTATTAACTATCTAAAGCAGAAACGAAAATGCGGAAAAAAAACAAGGAGTAGGGTTAGAAATACAATACAAAGGATGCCCTACGGCATCAGATGTGTTCAATATAGTGCATACTGAGCATTTGCCTGCTTTCAGGTAAATCTGTCGGCTGCTTGTCGGATGTGCCATGTCCAATTTTGCATATGGTAGGACTCTTTCCTATCCGAAAATCAAGCTGCTCACGGCCGTCTGATGCATCAAATCTTCTTATTTTCTTTCTCTTACGTTTTTTCTTTCTGGCAGGTTGAATTACTGATGACCTGGAACTTTCTGTTTCAAAACTATCAGATGAAGTATGCGTGATATGTCTTTCTTCAGCCCGCATCTGATCTTTATCATTCTTAAGTCTATCCGGATCACCTTCAATTAACCATCTTTCAATCGAATCAATAACCTCCTCATAATAAGATGGAGCTTGTTGCAGCAAATGAGAAGACTCCAGATCTATTGATGTCACCTGGTTTCTTTCATCTTCCAATCGCTGAAACCTTTGAACCTGTATTCTAATGGCATCCATCTGTCTAGAGTTTTCAACCTTTATAACATTGATTTGTCTGACATGGTGTTCTTCCATGTCTTTTATCACTTTATTGTTCTTTTCCTTTATGTCCATCAAGTAATGTTGTATGGAATTTATTTCTTCTTTGTGATTCTCTTGCATGTCAGTGTAGGAATTTACAGGGTAAGTTCCTCAGAAAGAACACCAAAAGGACACCGCTCACAACCAGATCACAGATCAATACGCCAGTATTTTTGACGTGGTTAAAACCCTCAAAGAGGGAAACAGTCCACGGCCTGTCCCAACGTTGGTACTACAGGCAATTTATTAATCAAAGAATGAAAAATTACATAAGCTTCTCTCATGCACGGATTACCCGAACAATGACCCTCCATGCGCTTTAAATAGAACTCATGGACCAATCGGGTGTCAAGCCACGGATCAAGTGTCGGTAATACCGAGGTGAGAGTGAACCGTCGGATCACTACATATCGTGACCGTCGGATTGTAAGTTACAAAATGTACAACGGTAAAGAAACACACTTTACCTAACTCTATACCTAACTCTATACTAGACCAAGTTGAACTTAACTATTTCCTATGTGTCGGAATATCCTAATAGTCAGCCAACTGATTGTTATGATTGAACGTCATGATAGTCATTTCCTCATCCATAGTTAATAACTTGTTTTGCATAGAGTCAATTTCCCTATCATGATCAGCTTTCATGGTCACCATATTTTCCTCTAAGACTGACATCTTGCTTTGCATGATTCTAATTTATGTTTCATGATTAGTCTTCATGGCCTCAATTTCTTTAGCATGGTGACTTTGCGTGACCTCAATCTCCCTATTACGTTTTTCCAGGTGGGTGCATAAAGTTTTCACATCATTGACATAATTAGTTTGGTTGATTTCCATATTTCTCACTAGCATCATTAGATCTCGTATAATTTGCTTTTGTTCTTCCCTTTCATTGTCATTTGTCCCTGATTTTTCACTATCATGAGCTTGATCTGCAATATTTTCGGTGGATGACACATTCTGATATGAAGAATCGTCTTGGGATCTTTCACTGTCAGCTGGACCTTTTATCAAATTGCTTTCATTCTGTTGCACAATTTTAGAGGTAGAAGGCAAGCTGTTTGGACTATCATATCTATCTTTAAAAGCATTGAGAATGTCTTGTAAAGAAGTGAAAAAATCATTAGGAAAATTATTAAACCAATTCAAGGCATCACCCTCTAAAGAATGGACAAAGAGACGCATCTTGAAATCTTCATGATTATATTGAGGAAATCTACAATACAAGATCATTACACAAGTAAACATGTTTAAATGCTGTCCAACAGTGACCGAATCACCACCCGAGAACATAAATAATTTACCAACAGCCTCTTTCGGAAGATCATGGAGATTATCAGTAAAATGACATGGTTTAAATGAATAATCCATGATGAACAATAAGGGATCAACTGGATGATAGAAAAAGATTTCTGCTCAAGAAAATTAAGAGATGAAAGAAGTGGAGTCGCCACTTGAACAATGAATCTGATTCTAGGATCCAAAAAGTAATCAACAAACAGATGTGCGGGAGGCTTCTTGTCTGGGAAAAATAAGAAAGTGGAGTCGCCACCCAAACAAAAAACAACCCCAAGATATGCTGCTGATATGGGATGAAAAGATGCCAAAAATATTGAATCTGCCAGCTCAACTGAGAGATGAGAGATGAGAAGATGAATGTCGATGAAACTCCAGGAACAGGAAAACTCTGTCCCCGGCAACGGCGCCAAAAAATGTTGGCGTTGCCGGGCCAGATGAAAAGATAAAAATGAGAAGGATGATTGTCGTTCGAAACACCGAGAAAAAGTATCCCCGACAACGGCGCCAAAAAATGTTGGCGTTGACGGCTCAAACGAATGATAGAAAGATGAACGATGAATGATGAAAAGATGTTGAAAAACCAAGGACAGAAAAACTCTATCCCCGGCAACGGCGCCAAAAAATGTTGTCGCGCGGATTGACACGACAACGCTCAGACCGGGGGCTGTCACTCTGATCCCCGATCCCTCCGTTTAAGCCTGTCTCCCGCGGCTAAGGGGGGTAGTCCCTGTGAGATGATGAGACCAACTGTCGACCAGTTGGTTGGGAGACACGAGACACGATATGAAAAACACCAGATAGATTTGATTAACTTAGCAGACCAGTGCCTTAAGAGATTGTGGTTAAAACGATTACTTGTTAGATGATATAGAAACATGAACTGTGAACAGCAATCATTTGTCATCAGCTAAATCACAATGCTCTTAAAATGACCAAAACGATATCCAGCAATTGAGAATTTTGAAAGATGAATGCTTTAATCCACCACGAGTCATGAACCATTAACCAGATATCATATTTCGTATCTCGACTTGAAAATTTAGATCTCAGCATGAAAGATGTAACATGAAAAACCACTGAAACTGGCAAAACTAATTTTCCACAAAATTTTTATATTTTTCAAATTTTTTTTTTTTTTTTTACAAAAATAAAATGATCTAAACAAAATTTAAAAAATCTAAAAATTATATTTTTTTATTTTTTTATGTCAATTTAAAATCCTAAAAAAGTCCTAAACTAAAACAAAATATTTAAATTACAAATTAAACTAAAAATTTAAAATTTATCTAAAATCGTAACTATGCAAAAGCTAAACTAAACTTAAAAATAAATTAAAATCTAACCTAAAGTCTAATTAAAAATCTAATTAAAATTTACGATAAAACCTAACTAAATTAAAACTAAATATAAAGCCTAAAATTTTTATAAATGAATCTTTTTACATTTTATAAAAAAAAAAAACCTAATAAAATAAATAAAATCAATCTAAAAAAAAAACTAAACGTAATCAAAAAAAAAAGATGAAACATACGGCAAACGAAAATAAGTGAAACGCATCGAATGAAAGACTGAACTGCATTAAAACAAAACTATAAAAAAAGAAAAAATTTAAATCTAAATCTAATGAAAACTAAACTAAACGATGAAATTAAAATCTATATAAAACAGAACTACACTAACCTAGACATATACCAAAAACGCTGAAAACACAAAGAAAAAATCGTAACCCAAGCATACGCAGTCAAATGAAATCGTAACCCAAGCATACGCATCCAACCCTAGCCGCAGAGGAATTCCTTTATTTATCTGTGCAGGTCGGACGACGAAGGGTGATTTAGAAACCAGGCAGCGGAAGACTCACCGAAAAAATACATACCTGGATCGAAGATTGAACCCTTACTGTGATTCTTTCAACGTCATACATTTGATATTACCTGAGCCGCGAATTTACCTGATCTGGGCGATTTTGATTAACAGTTCATGAATCGATTTTACCTGGTCCGATGCTTTGTTCTCAGAAATCGATACACGTAAACCAGCGAATGTCTCAATCGATGGTGATGCAGGTCGATGGAGAGGCTGCGGGCTTGCAGATAGACGGCAGTCCTGAGGGTTTGCGAATAGCACAGTGAAAGATCATGGCCAATGGAGGAATGAAGTACCGTAACCCTGGCGTATCACCTCTCAGAAATCGAAATTCATTCAAGCGTTTTAGAAAACTTGCTCTGCGTGAAATGCCACTGTGACTAAACTGAAAGTCGATTTGAAAAAAAAGAAACTGAATGCGGAAACCATGAACAGCTGTTCGGCTTTCTAGAAAGTCGATTCTCTGAAAGTTAAACCAGATTGGTTCTTCAAATTGTCCTGACGATGAACCACACTGGTTGGTTCGAAACGCGTCGACAAATGTTTGATTATGTGATTTTGTCGAAGATTATCTATACAATATTATGGATCACAGAAGTCTAAATTCCTTAATAGTCGATTCTCTGTCGGCAGCTCAGCATTTCTGAAGGGAATCGCTTGCTAACTGAGACAAAAGAAATCGTAGCCCTGAGCCGTTGATACGCCGATTGCCGGGCTTTCTAGAACTGGTATCGTTTCAACATTTTACTTCTCTTATCGTGCATGGACGAGGATTATACATCTATGAAACGTTGGAGCTGCTGTTTTTCTGAGTGAAGGGAGGTCGGACTCGGATCTGCTGGCTGAGCAGGCTGTATACACATAAAAATTTATTGCATTCAGATTTAACAATGAAGCCTGCATCAAAATTTTTGAAGGAATTGCCTGTGGGCCGATCCTAGGCAACTGCAAAAATAAAACCCTAATTAAAAAAAATTTGAAACCCTAGATCCAAAAATTTGAAACCCTAAGACAGCTGATTAATTTACAGATTTGGCCCCTTAACAGCCAGATTTAGCACTAAGCACAGAAATATTTTAAAGAAAACGAAGATTTCAGATTGTCACTGTGAGGAACTTCAGAAAATCTCTCATGCAACTTAAAAAAATAAACCGAATGATAGACCCAGGATCAAATCCAACTGGGCTCAACACAAAATGCTTGCGGGAGTTGGCTGGTTCAGCCGAGAACTTCCCCGAACGCCCACAAAATTCCTTCAGAAAATGGTTTTCTGCACAGCTCAAAACAACCGTCAACAAAGAGGGCAAAAATGCTGTTAGATCTCAAACAGTAATGGAGATACCTGCCATTACTTCAGAAACCCTAACAACACTCAAACCCCAGCAAGTGAACAAGATACCTGTGCTCACAGTACTCTACAAAAAGCTATTATTAACAGCTGAAAATAACATATGCAGAAAATTAAAACAATCTCACAGCATTTCAAGAGAGTAACACCAGCAAGATATGGACCCCAAAGTCTTCTTTTATTAACCAGAAACAGATTTACAAGAGAGCTTCTTCAGTATCAGACTCACAGATCCAATTGATCTGAAATGACCACCTAAGACCCTATATAAAGGAAATGATCCCAACGGCTAGTTCGAATGATCCATGTAGAAATGATCTCGACCGTTGATGAGGATCAAGACATCTCTTGATCTCATCCGTCGATTTATTCACTTAAAATATTATTTTATTTTATTTTTAAAATTTTTAAATTTTTATTATTTTTTATTTATTTCATTTTTTAAATTTTTAATTTTTTTTTTTTTTTTTGAAATTTTTTATTATTTATTATTTTAAAATTTCTTAATTTTTATTTATTTTATTATTTTATTTCATTTTTTAAATGGATCATCGAACTAAGCCTTTGGAAACATCACCTAGGACCTAGGACTTAGGACTCACGAGGGGATTTAAAACATTTTCAACCCTCAAGACACATTTCATGATGACTTTTTACAATTTACATCTCAGGGGACAAACCCACTTAATACAGACCCTCACAAAACACCCAATTCTGCGACACAACTATAATCTAGCAGATCAACACACTAGGATTCTCCTAAAGTTCTAATGACAAAATCCATCCCGGCTTTGGGGTCAGGTTTGAAGGAAAACTCTGCCGATCCATGGATTGGTGAGACGAAAAACCTTCCAGGACGTAGATTACCACTAGAAAATTAGGTCCACCTAGGCAATACACATACACGACTCATGTCTGCTAAGATTATTTACAATTCATACATGCAGACTGGGTTTACAATCAGATTGATCAAGCTATTGATGACCGCTGGATGGCACGGACACGCTGATCAGGTGCTGCCCCTTTCTTGCAAAGAAAAAGGGGGGCGTACTGCATGGGTAGTTGACCAGTAGTGGTCAACACTATGCATATTTAATTAGTTGTCCATATGACCTAATATAATTTCATGTAAAGTAATTAGAAGTAAAAAAATATATATGTCAGTAAGATGTTTAAACTTTAAACCTTATACTTTCAAAAATATTTTAACATGTGATTTCAACTAGGAAACTGGATTCGTCCTAAACCCCCTGCGAATCTCGAATCCGGCGAATCCGACACGATTCGGTCCGGATTCGTGTCCAAATCACAGGACACGTCGTGTCCGAGGGCGTGTCGCGATTTTCAGGGGCGTGACGCGATTTTAGAACACGTGTCCGGTTTCCAGGACTCGCTAAGCTCAGCGCGGGTATGAAAAGGGCGTGTTTGCTCATTAATATTTTCATTTGGTAAGTGATTTGTGCTGTTGCAGCAAGGAGTAGAGCATTTTGGCAGCTTCATAATCAAGTCTAAGCCCTAGTATTGATATGCTATTCATGGTAATGTTAAATTCTAAGTCACCTGACACGGGGATTCGGGACACGTAGGATTCGGGATTCGTGGTGTCGGATTAGGGACACGCTGACCCCCCGGAACAGGACACGTTAGGACACGTTATATATTATTTTATTAAAAAAAAAAAAATATATATATATATATATATAATATATATTTAAAAAAGAAAATATATATATATATATATATATATATATATTAAAAATTAGATATTATCATATTCCTTACACAAATTTTAATTAATGATACAAATTTATTGATTTCAAACATAGATCTTCATCTATAGCTATTAGCATGCATAGTACATACAAAATTCAAATAAATGTCAGTGGTACTGGTCACATAAATGATAAATCTATTAAAAATTTAAATCATGATTCATAATTCACAACTGAAAGACAACTTACAACTACAAGATAGTAAGATAAACACACTGACAACTGTAGTTTTCTCATTAAGTCATCAAATCAAAATGTGTTACATAGGTAGTGTTGGTGCAATGCCAATGGCAAATAGAAATAGAAAATATAAAACAACTACAGGTATACAAGCCTCAAGGCATCAATCAGCATCAGAATCAGCATCACTGTCCCCATCATCATGGTCCCCACTGCTCTCCTCTACATCCTCCTCCTCCCCTGTATCCATAGTCGCCTTTGCATCTGCTGGTATGGACGCTGACCCCTCTAAGTCATCAAATCTAACAGGCTCTAGCACTGGATCATTGAGATCCATGTTGGCCAATGCCAACTCAACAATGGTGTCCAGACCCATATCATCAGGAACAGTGTTACTTGGGAGCGGGAGCGAAAGCGGGGAGCGGGAGCAAAAACGGGAGCGGGAGCGACATATTCAGAAGCTCTTGGTTTGGTGCTCTTGATTAAATACGAGTTCCATACCCTAATACATGACAAAATTCAATGGAAACATTGCAATCCCCCAATCCTAAAATCCTGAAAAACTGATAAGTCTGCTAGATTTTGAATGAAATCTAAAATTCTACTTTCTCCATATGAAATCCAATGAGGCCGGAACCACTCTCAAACATCCTGAGTCATTTCATGGTAATGTTAAAAATTTAAGTAAAATGATGAAAATGAAGATTAAGGAGAATGTCACTTTTACTTTAAGAATTTAAGTTATAACTAATAGGTATATGAATACATAACAAACACAGTAAGTCCCCAACAGTCATGCCCATTTAATGGTACTTTTAGCATTGTGAGTAATTGTATCAATCATCACATTCATGTCAACATGTCAAAGCTGACTACTTTTAGCATTGTGAGTAATTGTATCAATCGTCACATTCATGTCAACATGTCAAAGCTGACTATGGTTATTTGAGTGAGGTACTCAGCTATCGATTTAACCATGGTTATTTGAGAATGATGTACTCACCTATCGATGTACAACATGTTGAAATATAATAAAAGGTCATAGCCACATTTGTCTTAACATGTGATTTGAGCAGAAGTAAACAAAGAACTGATCAAACTTCAATTTTCTTTCAAATACTGAATGACTAGGGAGTTCTGAAGGTAGTCTAAAGAAAATATCAATATAATCTTCATTACCATAACTGTTTCCTGAGCCCTTAACTGACACTTATTAATCACCCTAAGAGCAAGACAAAAAGAGGAGACCTAGAAAATCCAATGATACCAAATTATGTGTCCCAATTTCAAATTTTCATCAACAATCAATCATGAATTGAAAAGCCAACTTTCCAAGAACAAGGAGGGAAAACTGAATAACAAATCATCACAATATCCAATACACATTTTACAGACCAAAATGCTCTCTACGTCAAAGCTTCACAATTTCATATCGATGGATAATTTCAACACCATTCCGTCAGGAACCGAGTACCACATATCTTCTTAATTTACTTTCACATTTATCAGCTATGTCAAATATTAAGACATAAACAACCCAAAAACTATCATGCACGTACCATCTATAACCTTCTGAAGGAAATTACAACAAAAATTTATTGATTTGAAGCTGGTCCTTGTATTGAAGATTATACTCTGATGGATAAATACCTATCACAAATATTACAAAATAAAAATGACAGAAGATTAGAAACATACCTTAGTGACTGCAGATCAAGGTGAACATGAGCTTCATCAGCTGATACTTGCAATTTTGCCATTGTCAGGATTGCCTGTTGTTTTGCATTTTCAACTTGTGCCTCTACCCATTGCCTCTCACTAATTCCAAAGCTGTCCACAGAGAGTAAAAGAGAAAACATGAGAAAACAAAACTTGCTAAAGGACAAAAGCAAGATCACTGAATTGGCTCTACCAAACTGTCCAAACGGGTTGCAACAGTCTGAAATCTCAGATAACACGTGATGATGAAGGTCTACCTAATAATAACTTCCAAACATCTCAATACAGCATTTTTGCCGAACTACAATTATGAGGCCAACATGACCATGACAACAGAATGAAATAAAATAAAAGCAAAATGATTCTCCAGCCACCACAATTCCACTTTTTAATTGAATTCTGAGCAGATAGTATATAGAACTAACATGGATCGAAGCCGTTGCAGCTCCACAACCCGATGATGGTAAGATTTCTCTGAATCTCCTGAAAATACGATAATTCAAAAGCATCAGATCAAAATGATATCATTATATGATCCCAAGTGGAAACTTTATGAAATTAAACCAACAAACAAGGAATCCTCGTGTGCTATTACAGGCAAATAAAAAAATGAAAGTAGTGAACTAAGTTGCTATTACCAGAATGTTTATTGCCATTAGTCTCACTCAAGAAGCCATATCCCAGATATTAGCACCAAATGGGATTGTACGATTCCTTATTTTTTCACCCCAGCAATCACAACCAACATGTGGAGAGGCTAAGACTTAAGTAAGTGACAAGTGGCAATATACAATGTTAATTTTAGATAACAATGGTATGTTCTATGCTTGCAACAATTACTCCAATGTACTTGTATTAGCCCAATGTCAAATCCACTTTAATTTCCAATCGCAATCACATAAACCATTATTTCAGATTGATAGTAACTCTAGATAGAACATAAACAAATAATGCAGAAGACAAGTCAAGACAAGAGAACAACAATATTTCGCTCAAGCCAGGGAAAACCCAAGATGGGGAAAACCCTTAATCAATCCTTCTTATTATCAAATATCAAATGTTCAGCAGAGAGAGAATGTCCAATAGAGTACAATGATGAAAGTCAAAGTGAATGTGACTTGACATTTGCAAATTACCCAAACCAATGTAAATCTGATCAGCTTAATGAAGTTCTGCAATTCTGAAAAGTCAACAGCAGTCAGGTTGCCCTAACCAGTCAACAGTCAATGGTCAGCGCAGCAGTCAAACTTGCCTTCTTGAGCTCGGTCAACCTTAGTCAAACTCGGCCTTCCTTGGTGGTCAAACAGCAGTAAAAACAGTCAACAAATCAGCGGTCATACCCAGTCAAAACATGTAGTCAGCCTGTGGTCAAAACAGTCCTGCAACTTTGTGATCAATCCTGGTCAAACAGCTCCTCTTGCCTCAGTTTCTGTGCCATATAATGCAGCCTGCTTGGATAGACCTATCTCTGGTCCAAACGCAATCAAACAGTCCCTCTAAAGTCCAGAAGTCAATGCTTGTCAAAGTCTCCTCACACAGAAAGTCAGCGCAGGTCAAATCAGCTCCAAAACTCGCACGTGTGGAAGAAGAACAGGCTGCCTCAGATTTGTACGACCCAATCAATGAAGGAGAGAGAAGAATATGTTGTGTTTTTGATGTGCCAAATGAGGATGAGGGTCTCCTATATTTATATGTGATAATGGGGGTTCAATTTGTCTAATTGACCCCAAGCCGACCTTGACCAATTGTACTCTTGTGGGCTTGACTTCAAAAACATACTTCTTGTCTGATTTTAGTGCTTCCAAGGTCAATTTTGTTCCTCTCAAAAAGAGGAATATTGTCCAATAATTATCTAAGGCCAATGAGCTGCCCAAAGTGTAATTTCGCCCTAGTTTCACAATTTAACACTCCCTCCCAACTAGGGAGAATTCCACCTGCCAATATCCATCATCATCATGCCATCCTGATCATCATATACTATCTTTGCATCTTGTTTCCTCTCTGCTAAAGATTGATATAGATAATAAGAAAGATTGATCGAGAGTAATGTTGAAATTTGATGACTAAAATGTTTTCTGAAATCCCAACCCGGTTTTAATTTCACCTTATCACTTCCATTCAGTTAAATGCCCTTTCCCATAAACATACACTCAACATATAGAGTTCTGGAAATGAAATTTTCAGATTAAAACACATGGGACTGTCCACACATGCTGAAAATAAATATGGACATATACAGACCAGCAACACAGATAAAAATACACATATTTTTGGTCAACTTAAACCTTGAAAAAACCCCTTCAATCTTCTCCAGGGAAAACAGGTTAGAAATGTCTTCAAATTTATTTATCTTTCAAGTTCAGGAAAAATATATTTGCACACAAAACAAAACAGCAAAATACAACTTATCTCTTCAGCCCAAAACTCCTTGAAAATCATGCCCATTTTGCCTTGATTTCCATGCCCACTTGAAGCTGAAAATATGTACTGTACGGATACAGAATGCAGTGTATGGATTTCATATACACTGTACAGATTTATAAAAAAACAAAAAACAAAAAAAATCTCAAAAACTTCTCTCGAACAGCGTGCAGCTCACAACATTAAATGTTGTTCATACTATACCTTCTACTGTCTTCTATGCCTTGATTTTCATGCCCAGTTTTGCCCTGAAATCACTCCTTTAGCTTGCTGCAACAAATTTCTCATTCAAAACTTTTCTCTAGCTCTCAATCTCCTTTCTCCAATCTGCTCATGAAGAATGAATGTAGTCTCTCTTTTCTTTTCCCCCTTTTGTTTCCCTAAATGAGTTTTGGGCAACCCTAAGATCTAATGGCTCAGATTCATTTAGATCAAAAGATGAGAATAAATGTGCATTTAATTCTCACTTTGTTAATTTTAGGTATGTTCTATGCTTAAAGCAATGTATTTCAATTTTCATAGTTAGCTCAATATCTTTTCCAAATTAGCAATCACATTAGCATTAAAGTAAATTCAACATAGAACATAAACATAGACGGCAGAAGACAAGCCAAGACAAGAGGACACAAGATGTGACGCTAGCCAAGGACAAACCCCAATGTGGGGAAACCCTTGATCAATTCTTCTTATATGTTCCTCAATAGTTCAGCAGAGAGAGAGAGAGATAGTACATATACAACAGAAGTCAACACATTGACTTATAATAGCATACATCATCTTTAAGAAGATGATACATGAGCCAGTTGAAGACATGTTGCTTCAACTGATTCTCCAAGGTGACTCCATCACCTATCATTGTGTTGCACCTCGTCATCATGCTGCACCTCACTGTGTTGCATCATGTTGCACCTTCCGGCACTGCAACATCTTGTTGTACCTTATCATCTTGCTATGCTTACCAGTGCTGCATCATCCTGTACCTTACTATGCCCATCATGTTGCATCTCATTGTAGCATTTAATATCACTATACTATACTTGCAAGTACTACACACAACATGCTACACTTCACATTGCCATGATACCCATCATTGTGTTGTAGCATTTCACATCATGCAGCCCCTTATCACAATGTTGTCACTGCTCATATTGTTGCACCGTGATTGCATTTGCTGCACCATGTTGTTGTTGTTGTCTCGTTGTGCCATCATTGCACAATGCCATTGCTGTTGTCCCATTGCTCCATTGTTGTACCATGTCATAGCTTGTTGTCCCACTGTTAGTGACATTGCCATTCCATGTTTGTCATATTGTTGTCCCATTGTTAATTGGTGCTCCTATGATAGCTTGTTGTCCCATTTGTGTTTGCAGCACCGTGTTTGTTGCTATCCCAATGTAACCAACAACAATCCAACAATCATGCTCCAAAACATACCTTGAATGATTGCGGCCTAATCAAGGTCGATGGTTGCCTCCTCATGTTATTGTTCTGAGCATATGGGAACCCCTAACACTTCCACGTTGGCCTGTTTTGGAGTGGCTAGGCATGTGGCCTACCATAGACCTCTGCTGCACACTAACAGCCTTCCGAAATAGTCTTACCTTACCTGGGCCCTCTAGCAAAGCTTCACGACCCTCCTTCCAATAATTCGATCACCTAAAATGACCTTACGACAGCCCTTCAAACCCTCGCTGGAATGCTTCCTTAGTTGTGGCCTAGTCACAACAAGAGGGTCCCTTTACTCGGCCTGTTACAAGAGAGAACAGTCCTCAAAACATCCACTGCTCGGCCTCCTTAATCTCCTCCACATCACGTTGTCTAGAATCTCCTCGGCCTTCTTAATCAGATTGCGGCTAGGCTTTAGACAGCTAGGTTAGGGCTGGGCAGACCTGCGGTTAGGGCAGATTAGATCTGTGTATAAGGGCGGTGAGTAGGGCCTCCTCCATCGTGTTATTTCTCCATCCTAGGACTGCGGCTAGGCTCCTTTAGGCAGCGTATAGAAGTAGGGTCTCCTCCTTTGAATTGTTGCTAGATCATCCTCCTTAGGACTGCGTTAGGGCATCCTCCTTAGGACTGTGTTAGGGCTTGTAGAGACCAACGTATGGGGCAACGTGTAGCCTTCCTTGTTGACTGCATCTAGGGCTTCATACTAGGGCTCCTTACCTTCTGCGTTTTAGGGCTTCCTCTCTTAGATTTCTCTTCCACCAAAACCAAGAACAAGTGGAGAGAAATCAAGAGTGAAGTGAGTGTGAAATGACTCTCAAGTCATCTCCTTTTATACTAAAACATTGAGCACATGTGGGGTTTATTTGGTTCTTGGCCGGCCTTGACGAATTGTCTTATAACACAAATAAATTCATAACTCCATGCATACTTATCGGAACCGGATGATCTTTAGATCAATACTACCCCTCCCGATGAGAGGGATCTAAGAAAAATATCAGTTGCCATGAATAAGATAGCCCACATGGAGTTTGGCCCTAGTTGCCAACCTTGACGAATTGTCTTATAACACAAATAAATTCATAACTCCATGCATACTTATCGGAATCAGATGATCTTTAGATCAATCCTACCCCTCTCGATGAGAGGGATCCAAGAAAAATATCAGCTACCATAAATAAGATGGCCCACATGGAGTTTGGCCCTAGTTGCCAATTTTAACACTCCCTCTCAACTAGGGAAAACTCCATCCACTAATCCATCTACTAGATTATACTATCTCTGCCGTCAGTGCCGTGCACTACTCTACTCTGCTGAGCTCTGCTCTGTTGAACCATGAAGAAGAAGAATTGATCGAGAATGTCTCATACCATTCTCTACTGACCCGAAGTCAGTTCCATATGAAGAGAGTGTGTCATACCACTCTTACTGATCCCAAATTAGTTCCAAGAGAGTGAGTTATGTCACTCTTACTGACCCAAAGTCAGTTCCAATTGATCCCATATCAATATCAAAAGAGAGTGTCTCAAACCACTCATACTGATCCCAGATCAATGGAGGTCATCCTAGTATAAGGAGTACGATAGATATAACGATGTGTCCATCAATAGTATTACTATGGTCCCTAACCCCATTTCCCTACTTATTGGCCAAATGAGAGGTACTTCCCATGAGTCCCAGACTGCATGGGTAGGATTCCTCAACAAGAGAACCACTCCTCCTGTCCCTAAGTCGCCGCGGGGAAGGTTGAGCCATTCACCATGTACACAGCACACCATTAAGGGAGGGTGAGTCGCCCTATGGTCGCTTGTTGCTCCAAGAAGTACCCCAAGCCCCCTGTAGCTCCCAGAGCTCAATGCATGCATCATGCAGGAACCTCATAAGAGGGTCTCTCAACGACTCCAAGTTGTTCTAGAAAGTCACAAATTTGACCTCTCCTTGGGGCTTCGACAAAATGTCTACAACTTGTACATCAATCCCAATGCGATGGAGCCTTCTTGCTCATCGATGTACCATATCCCAGATAAGGTAGTATCTGATGTCTATATGCTTAAGCAATCATAGAATATGGGATTCCTCAATAATCGAATGCCCCTCTGGTTGTCATAGAAGATCACATTGGTATCCATCATGTGTCAAATAGCTCACTTAAGAGCTTCTGCAACCAGGCAGCTTCACACGAGGTCATACTCGTAGCTATGTATTCGGTCTCAGTGGTGCTCAAAGCAATTGTCTTCTGCTTCCTTCTCATCCAGGATATCGAGCAAAACCCAAAGAGAATCAGCACCCAAAAATGCTCTTGCGATCCTCCACACTGCCTGCCTAGTCAGCATTCGAATAGTCATGCAACTTCACAATTCCGGCAGTGTATCTCAATCCATGAGAGATCGCGCCCTGAAGATATCTCGGAAGATTCTTGGCACCAATCCAGTGAGGCTCAACCATATATGAGCCCATCATGCTATCTGCAAAACATATATCTGGACAGAAATTCACCAAGAACCTCAATGCGAATGAGTTTATGGAACTCAGAGCCATTTCCCAAATCTGGTCCGGCATCACTACCACATAACTTCTGAAAGTTAAGCTCCATCGAGTTAGTCACGGGCTTGCAGTTCACTATTCCAAATCCGGAATCCAACTCCCTCTTCTACAAATGAGAGGGTCTGCACTTGTTAGAAAGAGGTCGTCCTTACAAGGTGCCGATATGAGAGGTCTATCATCCACAACCTTCAAGCAATGGTTTGGATAGGCTTCACTCCTAGTGAATCTCAGCTTCATCAAACAGCTATCAATCCTCTCATACTACGCTCGGGGTGTTTTGCTTCAAGCCATAGAGGGATTTCTTCCACCTGCATACATGAGATTTCCAATCATGAATCTCAAACCCCTCGGGTTGTTCCAAATCTGTGGACTTGCTACATGAGGGGAATGGTCCCCTTGTAAGATTTTCCTTCGGTACATCTCAGACATGTACCTTCATGCTATTCTTGAATTTAGGCATCCCTGTCACCATCTGACTCACATTGGGTAAGGCCCCATAATAAGTAGAACTCCGATGCTATAGAAGAGATGTGTCAACTGACGTGGTCCCCAATGGACCATCCTGCAACTTGATACAAATTACCAACCCTTAACTCAAAAGCATCTTTGAAAATTCCATTTTCAAACATGTACCTTTCCATCGATGAATGCCACCCTAAAACCTTTGACTTCCATTGCCGAAATGGACAGCAGGTTCTTCTTGCGATCAGGTACATCAAAGAGATTATGTAAATGAATCAAGTTACCCTCATTTACTTTAGGGGTAACATTCCCTACACCCTTTCGGGGATAGGTGGCATTGACTCCAAGTATAAGCTCACGATTGTTTCCATCTCTACCAAGTTAGAGAGAGCACCCTTCTATTCGATGAAGTGCTTTGAAGCACTACAATCAATAACCCAGATTCCCAAAGAGTCTGAAGGAGAGGGCCAATACAAGATAACGCTTCTTTATCTTATCAGAAACAACATTTGATTCTTCAAACCTGGTGTTCCTTGTTTTCTTGAAGAATCAGTTATTTCCTTGATGACTTGCATTACCTGTTATTCCTCTGATCATTGAAGATGTCCATGGAATGATTGTTATCACCATCAAGTTATGTGTCCCTACCTCGGACACTCCTTCGCATAATAGGCGAACTTATTACACCCAAGGCATCAACCTTTCCTTCCACCATTAGATCCGGACTTCCCGTCGAAGTAATCTTTAGGTAGGCCATCAGAAGCTTCCGCTGCGCCATTCTGATAATATTCTCTGCTTTGATTTCACCCTTGTTGAATTTGAAGAGGGATGAGAAATCCATTGTTCCTGTCCTTTCCCAACTGTCTTCGGTGATTGCTCTTTCACTCTTGCTTGGGCTTTCTCTTCACCTCATCTTTGATACCATGTTAATTTTAGGTATGTTCTATGCTTAGAGCAATTTATTTCAATTTTCATAGTGTTGACATGGCGAACTTTCGCTATACCAACAAGGGGAACTAACCCGATTGCAAGCCCCAATTAGACCTGCTTTCGTTTGGAATGGCTAGTTCCAACGGGTTTTAAAGAACCCCATAAACTGTTAAATGGGTTGAAAGATTGCTTCTAAGAAGAAGGCTTCAAGTAAATCAACAAAATTAAAACAGCTAACCTATATGTATCAACTCCTATCTAAGTTATTTCTAACTACTCTAGTCTATGTCCTAACTATCCTAATCTATCCTGCAGGAGCATGACAAAGGAAGGTTAAACATCATATATGAATTCCAAGTCTAAATGAGTCAATTACTGGTTCATATAAGAACAAGGCTGCATTAATACTTAATTACAATCCAATCATTCGCACAGGAATACACATTCCATTTATGGAAGAGGAGCTTGCAATTGATGTCCAACAGAGTTTTGAGTTAGCAACCTTTCATTTTTTAGCCATGATATTGAATCATATTCAAATAACCAGGCATAACCACGAACTATAAGTCATCAATATGCACAAAACAAATATACATTTGCATTTATACCACCTACAACATTCTGATCAAAACACATGATAAGAGAGCAAAATCAATCTAAAACACAGGCTCTTTATTAAGCTAAACAGTCTCTTTTTATTCACAATAATCAAAGTTGTTCTTCCCAAAACCAAAAACCCCTTCTCTCCTATCTGGAGGTAGTATTTATGCCTCAGGCCCCCTGACCTTTCATCTTCCCCTGTTCTTTTCAATATACCGATCAGAATACACAGAGGTAGAGCCATCAGTGTCCCTGTTGACATGTAGAAGGAGTCTCCAGTCACTGGAATGCTTCATTTCCTGGGGAAATGAGTAGGTGTTGATTAGAAGAGGATGACTGTGTGTCATCTCTTCATGATGAGATCTAGGGCAGTTTCGCTTTTGGAATACGTAAGCAACACCTGGAAACCGACTAAGAATGCCAAAGGTCGGCTCTTTCAACAGAACACATCCGCATATAAGGGTTCTCCAGATCCGCTTATGCATCCGTTACTCCTTGCCTGCAAAAACAATAGACACCAATCATGCTTATAAAAATACAACAGAAATGCTTTAAAACATAAGTCTTGCCTCTATTGAACATCTATTACATCAAACGTGAAAGAATCGGCCCCTGATTTTTTAAATTTATTCATAGATTAAGTCTTGCAAGCAAAACTCGATTTATATTGAAAATCACCGCAAAACACAGAGCCGGATGGTATTTCAGAAGGGGTCATAAGTAGTAACCGGTATTGCGAGGATGGCCCCGATTCCATTCTTCAAACAACACGTGGTAGCTAGAGGAAAGAGGATACCACTTTTCGGGTGAGTATTCCTCGAGCAAATAGCTCGTTCGAAATCTGTGTGGACCGTTGGATCCACGAGGGGTAGATCAACGGTGGAGGATCTAAGTAGGCAAACCCGAAATATATGTAAATGGCACTTAATAGCCCTGGCCGGTCCGCAATATATGATTTCCCTTTGAAAAGCCCCAACTTTAATGTTTTTCGAAAACATAAGAATATATGGAAATTACGGCCAGGACTCGAAATGCTACACTCCAGTTCATAATATTTGGCGAGTCCAGTAAACAGTGGTGCGCCTGATATAAAAGCTTTGGATTAGGCCGATTGTGATATTGCGATGAGCTCCGGACCCGATATATATATATATATATATATATATATATATATATATATATATATATATATATATATCGCGGTTAATAAAACCATTGGGTCCGGCATATAATAGCACGCTATATATATAAGCCCTGGGCATGGCCGATAGCTATAAGCGATGGGGCTCCAAACCCGAAATACATGCATTTCGGTTAATGAAACTGTTGGGTCCGGAAGCCATGTGTTCGATGTGTTTTAATGTTGATTGTGGTAAGCAAAAAGGGGTGATTTATGCATATTTATGAAGGATTTCCTTTGTAAATGGTTATATAAAGGAGTAAGGTGCGATAGGAGGTTTTCCTTTGAGTTGAAAAGGTCCCGATAGAGGAAATGAATGGAAGGTTAAGAAGGGTGATGAGAGGACCGTGCAACAGGGGTTAGGTAAAAGGGGGGTCTTGACCATTAAGGATTGGAGACTTGGCTCGGTAATGAGTTGAACTCTCTGGGACTAAACAGATCATTCGGAGAAGTAGGAGACCAACTTTTAGGGGACCCATTCAAAATTGTTGCCAAGGCAAGTTTTGATAGGGTGGTGGTTGTGGCCACAACACATAGTTAGCTCAATATATTTTCCAGATTAGCAATCACATTAGCGTTAAAGTAAATTGCAGATAGAACATAAACATAGATCGTAGAAGACAAGCCAAGACAAGGGGACACAAGATGTGGCGCTAGCCAAGGACAAACCCCAATGTGGGGAAACCCTTGATCAATTCTTCTTATATGTTCTTCAATAGTTCAGCAAAGAGAGAGAGAGATAGTACATATACAACAGAAGTCAACACATTGACTTATAATAGCATAGATCATCTTTAAGAAGATGATACATGAGTTCGTTGAGCTCAGTTGAAGACATATTGCTTCAACTGATTCTCCAAGGTGACTCCATCACCTATCATTGTGTTGCACCTCGTCATCATGCTGCACCTCACCGTGTTGCATCGTGTTGCACCTTCCGGTACTGCAACATCTTGTTGCACCTTATCATCTTGCTACACTTACCAATGCTGCATCATCCTGTGCCCATCATGCTGCATCTCATTGTAGCATTTAATATCATTGTACTATACTTTCAAGTGTTGCACACAACATGCTACACTTCACATTGTCATGATACCCATCATTGTGTTGTAGCATTTCACATCATGTTGTCCCTTATCACAATGTTGTCACTGCTCATATTGTTGCACCATGATTGCATTTGCTACACCTTGTTGTTGTTGTTGTCCCATTGTGCCATCATTGCACAATGCCATTGTTGTTGTCCCATCGCTCCATTGTTGTACTATGTCATAGCTTGTTGTCCCACTGTTAGTGACATTGCCATTCCATGTTTGCCATATTGTTGTCCCATTGTTAATTGTTGCTCCTATGATTGCTTGTTGTCCCATTTGTGTTTGCAGCACCATGCTTGATATTGTCCCATTGTAACCTACAACAATCCAACAATCATGCCCCAAAACATACCTTAAACAACTGCGGCCTAGTCAACGTAGATGGTTGCCTTCTCATGCTATTGTTCTGAGCATATGGAAAACCCTAACACTTCCACGATGGCCTGTTTTGGAGTGGCTAGGCCTGTGGCCTACCACAAACCTCTGTTGCACACTAACAGCCTTCCGAAACAGTCTTACCTTACCTCGGGCCTCTAGCAAAGCTTCACGACCCTCCTTCCAATAATTCGATTACCTGAAATGACCTTAAGACAGCCCTTCAAACCCTCGTTGGAATGTTGCCTTAGTTGTGGCCTAGTCACAATAGGAGGGTCCCTTTACTCGGCCTGTTACAAGAGAGAACAGTCCTCGAAACATCCACTGCTCGGCCTCCTTAATCTCCTCCACATCACGTTGTCTAGAATCTCCTCGACCTTCTTAATCTGATTGCGGCTAGGGTTTAGACAGCTAGGTTAGGGCTGGGCAGACCTGTGGTTAGGGCAGATTAGATCTGCGTATAAAGGCGATGAGTAAGGCCTCCTCCATCGTGTTATTTCTCCATCCTAGCACTGCAGCTAGGCTCCTTTAGGCAACGTATAAAAGTAGGGTCTCCTCCTTTGAATTGCTGCTAGATCATCCTCCTTAGGACTACGTTAGGGCATCCTCCTTAGGGCTTGTAGAGACCAACATATGGGGCAACGTTTAGCCTTCCTTCTTGACTGCGTCTAGGGCTTCATACTAGGGCTCCTTACCTTCTGCGTTTTAGGGCTTCCTCTCTTAAATATCTCTTCCACTAAAACCCAGAACAAGTGGAGAGAAATCAAGAGTGAAGTGACTGTGAAATGACTCTTAAGTCATCTCCTTTTATACTAAAACTTTGAGCACATGTGGGGTTTATTTGGTTGTTGGCAGACCTTGACGAATTATCTTATAACACAAATAAATTCATAACTCCATGAATACTTATCAGAACCGGATGATATTTAGATCAATCCTACACCTCTCGATGAGAGGGATCCAAGAAAAATATTCGCTGCCATAAATAAGATGGCCCACATGGATTTTGGCCCTAGTTGCCAATTTTAACACAGTTTCTATTTTTTAACTCACCCATTAAATAAAGTACCCACATTGTACTTTATGTCTAAAGTCACTTTTCACTTTATAATTTAACATTGACTTTACCACTTATAAAGTCACTTTCACTTTATAAAGTCACACTTCGGAAAAGAATTATTTTGGACACTTTTCCCTAGGTAGAGACTAACCCCATGGGAAACCACTTGTCCAATGTACATTAAAAATCAACACTCCCTCTTACCGAGGAATGTGTTTCTCACCACACCCATGTTGTCCCTGAAATGGACATGCTTGCGTCTTGGCAAGGACTTCGTGAGAACATTAACCACCTGCTCATCTATCGATATATACTCTAGCTTCACTACCGCCTTCTAAACATAGTCCCTGATGAAATGATATCTGATGTCAATGTGTTTTGACCTATCATGAAACATTGGATTCTCTGTGAGTTTAATGCAACTCTGATTATCATAGTGAATAACCGTCATTCTCAACTCCTGATCAAATAGGCCATACAACAACTTGCGAAGCCAAATGGCCTCACAACTAGCATGGCTAGCAGCCATATACTCAGCGTTAGAAAAGCTCAAAGCAACTGACTTTTGCTTTCAACTGGACCACGACACCACTGCCAAACCCAATCTGAAGCAACAACCTGAAGTGTTTTTCTTGTCAGAAGCACACCCTGCCCAATTTGAATTTGTGTAACCTACCAACCTCACTCCATCTCCCCGCCTATAGTCCAGACCATAATCAACAGTCCCCTGCACATAGCGAAGAATGTGCTTTGCAACGCCCAGTGCACCCTCCTGGACTCAACCATGAACTGGCTAAGTGTGTTCACTGCAAATCATATATCTAGCCTAGTGTTGACCAGATACATCAAGGACCCAATACGCTGCCTATACAATGTGGGATCCACCAAACTAGAATCTGAAGCACGAAGCTTCTTCCAGTTGGTGATCATAGGTGTAGACATGGGTCTATAGTTTGCCATGTGAATTTGCTCAACGCATCCACAGCATATTGTCCCTGCCCCAGAAAGGTATGCCCCTCCTCCTGCCACACCTCAAGCCCCAAAAAGCAATGCATCAGCCCAATGTCCTTCATCTCGAACTCCATAGCAAGATCCTCCTTGCAACCCCTAATCAGTCTCTCTGCCCCAGTAATGAACAAGTCATCTTTTATGCTATTTAATACACTTTGCAAAACCTTAACCCTAGTTTACCATAAAAATAAAAAAATGTTAATTTTTAGAGACAACTGACACAATGACTAGTGACTTCAATCAATTGTGTATGTGGAGTCAAAAGGATGAGGTAAAAGGTGTAAGACCTTGGTTGGAGAGAGAGAGAGTAGAACCTTTGAATATAACCCAAGCGACTTTCACAAAAAGGAGACTTAATGTGAAGGAATGGTATTCTAAGTTTCCTTGATGTATACTTGGTAACAAATCTTGCATATGGATAATTTAGAGCCAATAAAGATACAACATATCATGAAGACTTCATAAAAACCTTAATTCTACATTATTAGCAAGATGGAAGAAAATTACTCACAAAAAATTAGCACCATTCACCAAAGCATAACTTCGTCAATCCAAAAAAAGTCTATCAATGCAATTCGCTTCCCAGTAATCCATTGTGTCCAAGAGAGAGGAAACTAGTGCACACACCTTAAGAGAGAAAAATGAGTGTGTGTGACAATGGTACAAGGCTACAGTAACTCCACTATATTTATATGAGGGAAACCAAGTCAAAATAGTCTTAATTTACACTAAAGCCCTAAAAAGTGTTTACAAGTACCAAAGATCACAAACCAACCCAGAGCAAAGCTATCTCAATGTAAAAACATAACAAAAAGCCTCCTTTCAACCCACATGTGTGAGTAAAAGGTCCTCTAAGCATGATATCATCGTCCAAAAATGAAAATCCTCCTCAAGAAAGGTGCCAAGGATGGGTCTAAGAGTGCTCCTCACTCCAAGCCATCCTTCAAACATCAAAGGTACATCTCCAAGTCAAAACTCCCTTCAACCACACATCATCATCAACAAGTCCCACGTCATCACTCTAGGCAATGCAATGGTGACATCCTAACCCTAGAGCAAGATGTCATCATCAAGAAGGAGAACCATCCCTCCAAAGGGATCATAAATCATCCTCATCATCAAGAGGGTCAAGGAACAAGGCAACGTCCATCAAGTAGGTGCAAGATCAACCTAGGGGCATCTTGGGCTTAACGGGGTACATCATCAATCTTGGCAATGTCGTAACTTCTTTATGCAGTGTTTCAGTTTCCAAAGAGGGAGAAAGTTACAAACATATCTGCTAGATCCATCCCAAAGGTCAACGTTCATCTCAAGGCGATCAATGTTGTGGCAACAGGGTATAGAAGTGTCATCACTCTAGGCTAGACATCCTCATCAAGGTATTGGAGAAGTCTCAGTGATCCCTCAAGGGATCAACAAGTGTAACTAGGAAGCAACATCTGAAACATACTCTAAAATCAATTGAGATCATCGTCATAGATAAAATAATCATAAAAGTATCACCCTGGACCATATTTATTGCAAAAGGCACAAAAGTACCTCACACAAGCATTGTCTTCAAATGTCTTTCTAGCGAATGATTTGTAAACAACTTACCACACTTAGATATGGGAGGGTTATCCAAAGGCCCTATTAGGTCCTTCCATCCCTAACAAGAGGAACATTTATTTCCATCAATCAATATGTCCATATCAAAAGTGGTCATGGAATGGGACAACTTCATAGAATATCATCATGACCTTGGTACCAATTTATGGAGTTTCAACATCTTGAATGAATAATATGAAGAGGGAGCAATCATGAGGCCAGAGTTACCCCTTTCCTCAACCTATTTTTACCACCCCTCTAATGCACCTTTTACTTTAATGTTTTTATTTTGTTTGCATAGCATATCTTGGGTTACAAGCCTCAATCGAGGTTGGCACATCCAAAGTTCCTTTTATTTAGATATATCATGATATGCCACGAACTGGGTGAGGGCTAATGAGGGAATAGAGCTCACGCTAGGCTTTTGTTCACACACTACAATATTATGCCAACCACCTTTTTCCTTTTATCATTTTCTTATAGTGTGGTATATAGGCTTTTAGTTTTCTTTCAGCTACAACAACCTCTTAAGGAAATGGTTTTTGGGCCCTCGCTCAAAGAAGAGGAAAAATGGGAGCCAATACTAGTGATAGTAACATTCAACCCAAAGAATGGAGACGGATAATAAGGGGTAAGTGGAAAATGGCAGTATGGATTATCATGGACACACTTTGTCAATCAATTCCTCCTATTTGTTCTTGTCCTAAATAGTGGAAAGAAAGGCCTCAAGGAAGGTCACACCAGAGTAGGAGCAAGGGATAACCATCAAGGTGAAGTGTGGGAACAAGAATACAATCAAGAGTAGTCAATCATCCAACTCAACTAGTGATCTATACTAGAATACCCTTATCATTAAATGAAAGCACACGATTACAAAAATGGCTAAAGTACCTTATGATAGATGACACACCTTCCTTCAAGAAGTAAGCTAAATGTCAAAAGCACTAATCAAAGCATGGTTGGAAGGCTTTGAGAGATAGTTATCTATAGATCATCATAGGGTTGCTCACTAGCAAGCTAAACAAGACAAAGATTTTCTATTGGGGTCGCCCACTTGGGTGGGTAACAGGCCCAATTTTAGTGGCAAGTCCCAATTTCGAAAATTGGGGTCTAAAACCTTGTGGAGTCATTTTGAGGCATCAAACGATGTTTTGTGGGGTTGCAAGGTCTAGAACTTGTGCACACACCCTCAACATTGATCAACATTTTGAGACCTTTCGCTCTATCCAAAGATCACCACAATCGGAGCTCATGTGTGGAAGTTATGCCTCCTGCAAGTTAACGTACCTAGTGGACCGCCATGGTACGAGTGGATGCCACATCAGCCCCCATTACTCACACATGTGGGGCTAGCCATGTGAGGACTTTCAAGAAGATTCTAGAAGGTCCAAAGCCTTATCACACTAAGGGCTAAGGAAGTCAAGCCCCTAACCCTAGATGCCTATCGAGCTATGTTAAATACTGAGCCGCTTAGATAAGGGGTTCCATTCTTTTCCAGTGTACCTTTTCCATAATTGAGCAAAACATTTGGGTGCGGTATTTTCAGAGCATAACAAAGGAGGATTTTGTGGCAGTTATTCAAGCCAGTGTCAAAGGTAGGTCCATAAGAGTGCTGATTCCCTTCTATGTGCATTTTTATAACTGAAGCAAAGAATGAAGAGGATAGGGCTCACCTTCTACCTGGATTTTCGACCATATTGGGTTTCCCAGGGAGAATCTTGCCTTCATTTCTGTGGATGGTGTTTTTATGCACCTATTCCTTCCATTTCCTTGTTTCAGTTGTTTTATAAATTCAGCCAAACCTAGTAATTAATTAATCTGCAATCTAAGGAAATAAATATGCATAATCTAAGATTTTGGAATATTATAAAATCTGTTGCCATGAACTCTTCCAGTAGAATATCCACAGCAGTTTACAGATCAGGTTTTCTAGAGGGTAATAGTTGGAGGTATTCAAATAATTACTCAAATCATTCAACGAGAAATTTATGTGGAGACAAGACTCTGTGTGGCCTGCTGAACCAAGTCTCTATGAGGTAGCACAAGGCAGAAAAATTCACAGTTTATAACAACACTGCAACAACTTTGTTCGAAGCCAATATAATCAATGTGGTGGAAAAACGTGTCAGTGCTGATCATCATGGAATTCTACAATCTTTCATCAATATTTCTATAATATTTCAAAGATAGTTCTCACATCCAAATGAATTGAATGTTGTTACAACTAGACAATATCTTCCAAACCAACAACAATTCAATCAACTTGAAAGTAGAAACAAGATTATGGCAACAATATTCAATGTATTTGGACAAATTATTTTTTTTCGCTTAAAACTCTCGTGAACGGTCCTCGTTATACTGTTAAAATTAATAGGTTACGGGTTCAATGCGATAATTGCCAGAGCTTCCTCTATATCAGATTCTTGAGAGAGAATAAATGTGTTTGTCAAGAATGTGGATATTATCAGCAAATGAATAGTTCAGATAAATAGAAATTCCAATTGATCATGACATGTGGATTCCTATGGATGAATACATGTACACTCTAGATTTTCTTCAATTTCATTCTGAGAATGAACCTTCTCATTCCGACCATCTTTGTTAATAAATCAACAAAAAGATCTACTGAATTGGAAAAAAGAAAATCTCTGGGCCATCACTCAAGTTTACAGAAATGATATGATGAAACAAAAGAAATACCTCGAATGAAGCAATTTGTAACATCATCAAGGCTCACCCACGAACACTTTGATTTACCCTCCTCTGCAACAAGGCGGGATGGCCCCTAGTATCCCAGGCCAGTGTTAAAATACAGATAAAGATTTTGAGAATATTCATCAAGGGGGGTATGTAAAAGAAGGTGCATGCAATAAATTCTAACACAAATCAGGATATGAAGGACAGTAATGTGAAAATTAAGTTATTTAGAATGAAAACAACAATCTCCTCAAAGAGAACTCTGGTTCATTATCAGAAAAAAGAAATAAAGCATAAGAAATCCAAAAGAAAGACCTACCACATCAAACTGCTTCACAAACCATTGGTTTAGTTCCTTAGTGCATGCCAAATCTTGCATTGTATAAGGATGAAAATCAGCATATGATAGGTAAATGCCATCCTCTGCACAGAGACAAATATAAATCTTTAGAACTTTTAGGAATTCATAAGGACCAAAATATGATTGCCACGATCAATTTGCTGCAAATTAAACTGGAGACAGAATTAGTTTCCATTTGGACAGGAATTACAATGCCATTAGATCAGAAGAAATATAGCCTGAAGCAATCAAATCCATAGATATATACAAGAATAACTCCTTAGCTAGGATAAAGTTCCACCATATAATTCCCACCAAATGATCTTTTAAATTAAAAACTCCATGGTTAAATGGCAACTAAAACGGGGTAGATAAATGACAAATATACATTTTGACTAGCACCCTGATAAGCTCATAAGAAAGGAAACAATTCATTAGATCAGAAGAAATATAGCCTGAAGCAATCAAATCCATAGATATATACAAGAATAACTCCTTAGATAGGATAAAGTTCCACCGTATTATTCCCACCAAATGGTTTTTTAAATTAAAAACTCCATGGTTAGATGGCAACTAAAACAGGGTAGATAAATGACAAATATACATTTTGACTGGCACTCCAGGGCCTGATAAGTTCATGTGAAAGGAAATAATTCATTTTGTCTCCAAATCTATTTATCTCTCCCCCATAAAAATGCAACAAAAGTTTACCAACACCTTTATAAAGAAAGCTAACCAGAAGACTATTAAAGGGATCTGTCTGCTAAATCCAAAGCATATGCATTAGAGTTTGCTTCATCCTCAACTGATATGTCCAACCAGAAAATTATATCTTGAGGAACGTAGATCTTCTATTAGTCAGCCAGTCAGGCAAGCATTTCATATGGAGCTCAGAGCGGTCAGAACAAATGATAAATGCCACCCACAACATAATGCAAACTACAAGGATGAACAACAGGTGGTGCTCAGTCCCTTGTGATATATCATATGACAATAAATCATTCTCAAAACACCAGCTTTGACCAAATTCAAAATACAAGCATATATAGGGGATTTTCTCTTACCATTTCAGCAGCTTGAAGTTCGTGATTTTATTCGGATTTGGAACATGTCGACTCACCTCATTTTTTGCAACTTGCTTTTTTTCCCTATTAATCAAACTGTTTATAGGAATATTCTAGTTGGTGAAAAGCTAGTTCCTACTATATTTCATAGGGTATTTCAAGCTGTGCACTCATGTTGATTGATTGATTGGGCTTGAAAGCTGGAGCTTCACATTCAGTGCAGAGTAGGCCGAACATAGTCAGTCAATTCCAGCAGATATAGCTTCAATTGAACTGCTATCATGGTATGTGATATTGAACACTGTCCAATTAACTTTCTATATTTGCTCTTCCCACTTTCCTGAGAATGGGATCTATCATCATGCTTGTTGGCAGAGGGAAAAAAATGCAAACTCCTCAAAGAAATTATCACCACTATATGGATCAGGACTTCCAAAGGATTGTAATCTAGCTATCCATGCCTTTATTATGTCGACTGGTAGCATAGAATGTGCATTAACTTGCTAGCATAAGCTTCCAATGACAATAAATGAAATAAGCTCAGATGCATTAATACAGATAGGACATACGACACAGACAAGGCCAATATTCAAAACGAAGTTTTCTGTATGACACAGCTGGGAAATGGCATAAATATGAAAAGATTGCACACACACACACAGTGAAACATAAAAATTTCAAATAGCATTCAACCATTTAGATTTGATACATCTGAATACAGCTTATGTAAAAAAACACAGTACCTAAGGCTTACCAGCCACTATTGTGGCTGGCAGTTGAGCCTCCCTCCATCCAGAATCCAGATACTCGGGAAGAACAAGGATCCCGCAAGATTTTCCAAGGGTTAGCTCAATCAGTTGGTGCCATTGTTGTCAGTACATTATCAGTAATCCAGCAACCTGTCTAAGTCCCTAGTTCAATTCCCACACAATCAGGTGTGCTAAGTCTACACCGTCTGCTTTACTCTAGGTACCATCCTCTGAATGAGGGGAAGTGCCCAGGAGTTTCCCGGGGATTTAAGCAGCACAATGACAATTTCCAAATTAGATTCCGATAGCAATCACATTTACCATAAATCACATTGATAGTAACTGTAGATAGAACACAGTAAAATGCAGAAGACAAGCCAAGACAAGAGTACACCATATTTGGCGGATGCCAGGGAAAAACCCCAATGTGGGGAAAACCCTTTGATCAATTCTTCTTATTATTATATTAAATGTTCAGCACAGAGAGAGAGTACAAAAGTCAAAATTGACTTGCCAAACCAAAGTTAAAACAGCCCTGTCAAATCTGCAGTCAAACTCAGCCCTAACCAGAAAGTCAAAAATGGTCAACGCAGCAGTCAAACAGTCCACTTGAAGCTCGGTCAAACACAGTCAAATTCAGCCTTCCCTGCTGGTCAAAGTCAGCCCAAAACAATCCTTCAGAGTCCAGTCAAATTCAGTCAAAGGAAAGAGAAAGTCTGCTGTAATTTTCTGCAGTCAAAGTTTCAGCAATGCTGGTCAAAGTGCCCAGATTTTCTCAATTCCTGTGCCCAGCAATGTGGCCTAGAGAAACAAAAACAATCCAAAATCACAGTCAAAACTGGTCAAAGAGTCCTTGAGAGAGAGAAAATGCCCAATAGTTGTACGAACCAATGAGAGATGGAGAGAGAAGAATGTGTGAGAGATGATGATGCCAAATGAGGCGAGAGGTCACTTGTATTTATACAAGCCGTTGAGGGTGAAGTGACACATCCATTGGGCTTCATGACCCTACATGATGATGCTGCCGACCTGAACAATTTGCACATATATTGTCATAAATTCAAAAAGACACTTCTGCTTGTCCAAATTAGATGATCTTTATATCAATTTTGGTACTCTCGAAAAGAGGAATTTAATGCAATCATCATCTCCATCAAATGAGTTGTCCCAAGGTGCAATTTGGCCCTAGTTGCTAATTTTAACACAAGCTAATATATATATATATATTTGCATAAAAAATACTCACATTACATCATGTCTCTCTGTGTATGTGTGTGTCTATAAAAATAAAAATATAAAAACCAATATTGATGGGCTAGCTCAGGTGATTGAGTGATTTAAGCTTCATGCAGAAGGTCTAAGGGTCAATTCCCTCAGTTGGCCTTCTATGTTGCAAGTAACACTCGACGCTTCTGCCTATGTATCGAATGTTGTTATAGGCATCCTTTTGGCATTGGAAGATAAAGAATGCTGAATTCTATCTCTGATTCATCTAGCTTTATCGTTCATGCTTCCTAGTTGATTCCACCAAATAAATTAATGAATGATGAAAACAAGAATATGGCAAATATTTGGGTGCCCAATAACAAAAGAACCCAACTATCAAGCCATCCTTCTATTATAGGATCTTTACCATCATAAGTTTACCAGCTACTAAGCCATCCTTCTATTATAGGATCTTTACCATTATAAGTTTACCAGCTACAAAATAATACATAAGGATCAACAATCCACAAAGACCATGTTGCCGCAAATCTAGCAGGCTTTGTAGAGGGGTACCCTTAAAGGCAAGCACTAGACCATGTGGCCCACTGTCACCGCAGCGACTAACCCATGCTCTTTATGGATTTTCACCAATGGCAGGTGTTGTCACTCAAATTGTACACGAGATTGCGACAACGCTCAAGGCACGGGTTGTCACTCTGATCTCGACAATGAGGTAGACCCTAAGAATGAGATGATGAGTTCGGGAGACACAATTGAATGGCCTAGCAACTTGGTTAAGGATAATTTGGCAAGTTTAATTATTTAACACAACTTGATTAGATTTATTGAAATTATCAATTGGAGACCAATGCCTTAGGAGTCAAATTTGAAATTACTTGCACAATGTGATTTAAGATACCAAGTTAAAGGATGAACAGTTGTTGCTAGGATGAGAAACTATCCTATATGAGATGCAACACCTACAAACAAAGTGAGATGCAAGCTCTTGGTTAATTTTAATTAGGATGCCTACTCTAGATGATAACCCTCAATTTAGTCGTCTTGAAGCAAGTCTCACAAGAAGGTTGTAGAAAGATGCCCACAAGAGGAGGCTATGGCCTCACACTTCCTTTACTTTTGGTTCCGGTGAACAAATGGTCATTGAATTCTCCCTTTTTGGTGGATAACCACCGGCACTCCCGGACCACCCAGATCCACAAATGAATAGAAAGTTGGATCTGTATTGACCCAAGTGCCTCCATTCCTACAAGGGATGTACACAAGAGAATTGCAAGGTAACTTGTTATAACCTTAGTGCAAGGATCAAGCATCGCGAGGCAAGAGAAAGGGGGGTCCTATCTTTCTATCAACCAAGCTTATGCTTGGAGGCACGTTTTATAGATGCAATTCTAATTCTAGAATGATATGCAACATATGAGTGATAGCTTTAAGTGAGATTGTTAGATGGCTTTTAAGTACTTAAAGTTAAATTACTTAAGATCCAATGAAGTCGATAGCATAAAAGAAGTACTTGAAGAGCAATTGCAAGAACAAATCTCACTAAAGCAAATGTGCCAATGGACCACTTGATTTGCTAATTAAAGTGCATCAAAACTAATTTATTCAATGAAACAGTGAGAAAAGCAACTTCCAATAGATTATCCAATTTCAATGACTTAACAATACCAGTGCTCTAAAATAATGACAATGAAAAGCAAGAAGCACTGATTCAATGTGAAAATTAGAAACCAAGTGAGACAATGAGAAATGCTCGAAAGATGCATAAAGTGATTTTATCAATTAGCAATCTAAATGTTCTTTAAAAGATCACAATAAGAAGCAAGAACAATATTGTATCACTTTAGCAATTTACCACAATGCACTATTTCGAGAAAATACTAATATCAAGAGCACTTTAGAGTATTAACAATTATTCAAGCTTCACAACAAGATATGCAATTGGATTCTTCTTTAGAAAATAATAATTGAGCACAATTTCTTTAATATTGCTCAGATACTAGAGAGCACTTAGATGCAATCTTGAGATGCAAATGGAAACAAGAACAAAACTATGCTAATGATGAAATGCACTGAGAGATCTTGTACCCACTAGATCGACACTATGCAAATGATCCAACATAAGAGAAACAAGGCCACTAAGGCTAGAAATAAATTATTATGATTTAGAGCCACTTTAGGTGACCTTTTAGAACTGTCGAATACTTATATTAGACTTCAAATGCAAAGATATCAGATTTCCAAAACTGCTAGAAACTTATCAACCTAAGAGCACAAGAATTGGCTTATCACTTGAGATTGTTATGCAATGATTATAGAATTATATGTGTATCTTTTTAAGGCTTTCAAGAGTGCATGGATCAGTTTTATAACACTGTCAACAACATACTTCAGATCTCATTCATAGAACAGTGAGGAAGAAACTGGGTTAGAGAGCAAAACCTTAGGCCTTATGGCCTTACTTGATGACTAGTTGACCTCCTAAGTGAGATGAAACTCATTAAATGACTAGATCAACCTTCAAAACAAGGATTTAGCTCACACAAATATTGATCAATGGCAAAAATGATATGTAGCTTACTTCAAACCCTTTCCAAACACTTGAGCCGACCTGCAACCACAACTATTAGCACAAAAGCAAACCTACCCAAGCCTGCAAAAAACAATGCTAGGGTAAAAATAAAATGCCAAAGTCAAAAAACATACCAAAGAGACTCAACGTTAGGGATGTGAGGCCGTAGAAGGGCTACGACCTTGGGAAAAAAGGCCAAATAGGCCTGCAATTGGGGAGAAGAGGCCTAAAAGGGCTCAGCCTAGGGCTACAAGCCCTTAAAGGCATGCGGCTGCCTAAGGCAAGCCTCCTAGAGGCTGCGGAAAGGAGAGAAGAGGCTCCTAGAGCCTACCGTTGGGGAAGAGAGCCCTCCTAAGGCTTGCGGCCAAGGTTACTTGGGAGTGGGAGCGGGAGCGACATTTTCAGAAGCTCCTGGTTTAGGAGCGAATCCCGGAGCGTTTTTTATATAATATATATATATATATATATATATATTTTGATGCATATATGTCAACAAAAACATGTAGAAGGATGAATTACACATAAAAAAAAACATAGATTGAATCATATAACAACAATCATCTAGAAGTTATATTCTTCATCAACCACGTCCACAAGTTAGTAACATACAACATATTGAGTTTCATGAATTATGATTCATCAATCTTAAAGTTTCAAGCTTTCAAAATTCAATATATAACATTTGTCACCATTGATCACCAAAGTTGTACTTGTAAGCTAAGTGTAACCATTACAACAAATAATATCTAACATGAAATGAAATGTTATCAAATGAAATGAAATGAAAAAACTTTCAACTTTCACGAAGCATCATATTCAAAATTCATTACCAATGAGTTATAATTGCCAACTTCAAACTTCAAAGTTCAAACTTAAATTGTCATATATTGTTTACAAAAAATATCATAATAAATATGAAAGAGTCAACAGTTGTAAAAATTACTAGAAACTAGAAAAGACAAGTAAATCTATCATCTATATCTTCCTCTTGCCACCACAAATAACGTCTAATTTATGAGCAGGTCGTGGTGGTCTTCTAGGAGTCCCCTCCTGCACAGTGCCATGACCAAAACCAGAAGCCACATGCCCTCCACGTGAGGATGTACGTGGAGGCGGCAACAACAAAGGAGCAATACTTGGAACTCGAGCATTGCTACTGGATGGTGGGGGTGGCATGGCTATTGCTTTATCTTCCTCTCTCATAAGTTTTGCTTCAAGTTCCACAAGATGTACAGTGCCATCCTCCAAATTATTGTCCTCTAGGTGGTTGTCCCAAATTTATATGTTGGATCCTCATAAGCCCAATCACAGTAATGACTCAATAACCTCAAGTTGTAGTTCACATAAACCAAACTTTCTACTCGGTTTTCATTGAGTCTGTGTCTTCTCACATTATGTATGAAGTTGTAGGTTCTCCAACACCTCTCTGCAAAAGAAGTATTTACAACTTGTGAGAGAACTTTTTTGCCAATTTTGCCAAAATTCCCATGCCGCCATATGCTTCCCACCATGTGAGAGAATCAAATCTGTCTCTATCTTCCATTGCATGCAAAGAACCAAACAAACCAGTGCAACTGAAGTATCTGCCTAATTCAAGACACCATTAGCACATTCCTCCCTATCAGGTACCAACTTGTTTAATGCTTCCATATATCCTGTAGCTACCTCTAGATCCATATGGGGTTTGACACTAACCCCACCCCCAAGTGCAGGTTGGCCCAACTAAGTTGGAGAGTAGTATTTTGGCGTAAGGATATACGCCAAGGCATGTAGTGGAACATTAAGTTTATTCCACCGTGTACACAAACAATTGTGAATCAGTGTATACAAGTTGGGATCATTTTTTTGAGCAACATATTTTATTTGCCCTAACATGGTATCCATCTGCTCATACACCTCCCCAATCACTGGTTTATATGTATCTGCAAAACAAATCATGTGATAAATGGGCTTGGTGAATTCCAACACTTGCCTCACACGTGCCCGAAATTGACCATCAAGAGCAGTCTCCTCCACCTGTTCAAAACCTGGCATATCAGCTGCATTTGTGGACCTTTCCTTTAATATCTGCCTGTGTGGACTTGATACCATGCTAGCCAATGACTCTCTTACCTTCAAAAGGCACCTAAAGGTGAGGTAATAGCTAGCAAATCTAGTCTTCGCAACCTTCAACGGCTCCAATCTTGAGTGACTGTGGAAAAGCCCATCAGTATTGCTATGATTTGTAATAAATTTTATCATGTGTTTGCCTCTCTTGTACAAATCACCAATCCATTTGTATTGTTAGTTTTTGTTCTTAATAATATCATGCATCAAAAGGTTCATTGTGTGAACCAAACACCCAGACCAAAATATATTGGGGTATTTTATCCTCAATAATTGCTCCCGCTGCCTTACAATTAGCAGCATTATCAGTGATGACTTGGATGACATTGTATGGCCCAATAAGTTCAATTGTTTCAAGTAATGGTTCTGCAATGTTGATGACGATCTTGAACTTCTCTGAGTAATCATATGCTAAAAGGAAGATGGCACCACTAACAGACACAGCAAGAACACTTATCAATGGCTTGCCATTTACATTTATCCATCCATCAAATACAATGGACACCCCATGCTCAGTCCAAGAATTTGTCATTCTACTCAAAGAATGTGATATTTTTGCTTTTTCATGATCAAGTCCAACGATTCTAGCTTTGTCATATGCAGGGCTCTTGTATCCTTTGGGGGCATCATCTATGGCAAATACCCTAAGTTGCACGAAACGGGGAAACGGAAACGAGTTTCCGAAACGGGAAGCGAAACGAAACGCGACCTCCCCAAATTTTGGAAACGGGGAAACGCGAATATATATAATAATATATATATATATATATTAAAAATATTTAAAAATTATTATTATTATATATATGTGCAATCATAAAGCATGAATGATACATTTACATTATATGATTATAATTTATTACATTTAAACATTAAGATTAAATTTACATCACATTTACTCATGAGTCATGAATGATCACAAAATGAAAATAAAAATATAGGAAAATCCAAAATCAGCCTTTATTTATATTAGTATATGAGGCTGCAAGTACAATAAAGACTATAAGGCTGCAAGAACTATAGAGACAAGTCACAAAAGACTAATCCTCATCATAACAATCCTCATCAAAAATAGAAGCAGCACAATGCTCAACAGTGGATGGTAGTGCTGAAGAAGATGATGCACCAATTCCACTATCAGATTCGGCCTCAATATTCAAGGCAGCAAGAGAGAGATCCAAATCAGGATTTTCTGCATCCACATCCCCTTCTTTAGAAGGACCATTGTTGCATTCTGGACCCCTACGAGATGCAAGGCGAAGGTTGGAGTGCACATAAACAAGATCCGCTGCTTTCTGTGAGCCCAACCTATTGCGCTTCACAGAATGAATAAAACCATAAGTGCTCCAATTCCTTTCTACTGATGAAGAGCTTGCCACTTGTGAAAGAATACGAATGGCAAGGTTTTGCAAATGTACACCATTTGCTCCATGACAAATCCACCACCTAACTGGATTCATGGTGCTTCTCTCCTCCAAAGCTGATATATCTGCATAATCATCTATTCCTGCAGCAAAACTGGCAAATTCCTCCTTTACCTCCCTATGTAGATGAGAAGGAAACATTCTCATAAGGGCTTTTTTCACCCCAGTAGCCACCTCTCTATCCTTATGGGGTGCCTTCCTCTTCCCATTGCTTTTAGCAATAAGCTCCTCATCATAAAATTTGGGGTTCAAAGCATGTGCTAAAGTGTGCAATGGTGTATTGAAATTGTTCCACCTATCAACAATGATTTTCTTGATCAAACCAGCAAAATGATCATCAACAAACAAAAGCTGTGGAGACTCCTGCGAAATGATTTCCATAGTTTTCTCAACCATGGAATCCATGCCATCATATACCTCTCCCAAGAAAGGTTGGTCAATGTCAACACTCCGGAGAAGCTCAAATGCAGGGGTTGTGAACTTTAGCAAGAAATCTACCTTGCTCCACCAATCCTCATCAAGGCACAATCTACGCACCATAGATCCCCGCTCTGAATCTGCTTGTCTCCACTCAATCCAAAGTTGACTCACCACCATAGAAACTAATGCATGCTTAACCTCAACAAGGCGGCGCAACATCACGAAGTTTGAGGCATATCTTGTCTCAGCAACTTTTAACAACTCCAATTTGGAGTACTCTCGAAATATGGCCTGAGACTGGTGGTGGTTGGTGATGAATTTGATAATCTCCCTTGCTTCCCCTGTGAGTTCCTTTATCCAAGAAACTTTGTTGTCGATCTCCTCTAAGATCAGATTCAGATTATGGACAATGCATGGTGTCCAAAAGATGTGGTCATACCTCCCCTCAATAATTAAACCTGCAGCTTTGCAAACCGGTGCATTATCCGTGATAACTTGCACCACCTTGTTAGGCCCTATTTGTTCAATAGCTTTTATAATAACATCAGCAATGTATTGTGCATCTTTCACCTCTCCTAAGCAGTCTTCTGCCTTGATAAACATTACTCCTTTGGGGGAAGTGGCAATGATATTTATCAATGGTCTGCGCCTCATATCTGTCCAACCATCTGAGACTATGGTAACCCCAGAGCTACTCCAGGAAGAACGAATTGGAGCTAAAATGTCCTCCACAAGGTCCTTCTCATTTTTGAGAAGCTGGGTTCTGACTTTCTCATAGTTGGGCCCCTTGTACCCTTGAGGAGCTTTGTTAACTGCCCTTATCATATCTTGCCAGTAAGGAGAGCGAACAACATTGAATGGGATACCACATGCATAAATGCACCTAGCCACTCTAGAATCAGTTTCTTCTCTTGCTTGCACATTCACCAATCTAGCAATTCTGCTATCCTGAACTGAAGGAGATGCCTCTGGGCCTCTGGTATTTTTGGGTGCTGGTTGTTCATGTTGTTGAGTGTGACCAGCTCTCCTCTTTCTTGCTTCAACTACAATCCTTGGCTCAATGTTAGATGGAGCTTGAGTAAGCTCATCATGCCTTCTCTTAGTACCATCCGCCTCATCTTGCTCTCTTTGATATGCCCTCCTTGCCAACGGATCTGATGTTTTTGTGCAACCTGAAATCCCCTGTCCTCCTCCATGCAATAGATGCGCCTTCACTCTTGGGTAGGAGCCCTTGTACGTATTATTGCAAAGATTGCATCGCCATTCCCATGAGCCACCACCTCCACATCTTTGAAGCTTCGTCACATGCCTCCAAAGAGGATAATATTCAGCCCTTGGGTTGGCCCTAGGGATTGAACTTGCAGCTGCACTTTGGCTGGAAGCCATTGCTGCAAAAATAAATTAAAAAAACAAATCTGTAAATAATAAAAACGTTTTTCATATTTTTGGCTGTATAAACCCTAGAAAAATTAAAGAAATAGTAAGAAAAAAACTAAGAAATGAATGTGGCTTACCCAAATTAATTTTCTGTGGCTGAATCTACCCTAAAATGCCAGAAAAGAGGAGAAATATGGCTGTAGCTGAGCCAAATCTGCTGCAAAAATAAATTTAAAAAACAAATCTATCAATAAAAAACGTTTTTCATATTTTTGGCTGCCTAAACCCTAGAAAAATTGAAGAAATAGTAAGAAAAAACTAAAAAAATGAATGTGGCTTACCCAAATTAATTATCTGTGGCTGAGACTACCCCGAAATGCCAGAAAAGAGAAGAGAAATATGGTTGTAGCTGAGCCAAATCTGCTGCTACTGAAATCCCCTGCTGAAATCTCTTTCTCTTGCTGTTGAAATCTTCTTTCTCCTGCTGCTGAAATCTACTTTGCTCACTGCTCAAAACACCCTAGCTGAAACAACTGCCAATCTCCAAGAGAAACGACTTGCTGAATAGTGTGATGAGAGAATGAGACAAACTGCTCTTTTATAACTTTAGAATAGGTTTCTAGAACATCCTGGAAACCTAAAAAAAAATTTAAAAACAACACATAAATTTGGGGAAACGTGGCAGTACGGCCGGAAACGCGTTTCCAGGCCGTACGGTACGCGTTTTCGGGTTTCATTTCGTTTCCCGGGAGGAAACGACCCCTAGGGCCACGTTTCCTGCAACTTAGCAAATACCATTTCGTGTCAATAAGGTGAGCGAAGAACATTGAATGGTATCCCACATGCATAGAAAAACCGGTAAATCTTTTAATCCACATCATTCCTACACCCTTCGTCAAGGAAATCTGATATGGTCCTACGCCTTAAAGAGATGTTTGGTGACCCTGTGCTTCCATATCCACTGCCATAGGAGGATGTTGAAGGAGTTCTTTGTGCATGTGATGGTGAAATTGGTTCAAAGAAACCCTTTGATCTTTTAGATTTGTAATGGGCTTACTCTTCTTCCCTTGTGTATTTGGTTGTCTCTGCTACTGACACATCTGTACAAGTTTTGATTCCTATTTGTTTATTTCTATCCCATGGCCTTTTCCCGCAAAGGTGCTTTTTGGCATGGTTGTATGAACCTATGTAATTATTGTTGCAATGGGGGCAGTGAAATTTAGTGGTTCCACCCCCTTTCCCTACTTCAGGCCTAGTAACATATTTCCACAATGGGGTTAGGTCTTGTTTAGTTTTTTGAGTTGAATCATGTTCACTCTCCTCTAGCTCCTCCTCACCAAGGTACTCCTCTCTGGGGTTTTCATCAAATCCACTATAACCCACTTCTTCATGTTCATCCCTCCTCTTTCTACTCCCCAACACCATAATAACCAAGAAGAAGAAAATGCCAAGAAATATAACCATGATGTTTGAAATTTGAAGATTTGAATCTACAAAAAAAATGGAATGGGAAATAGAGAACAAAAATTTATTTATTTATTTATCAATGAACATAAAAAAATAATTGCTAGATTAGAGTGTAGATCCTACCTCTTTGGCCTCCAATCTCCCCATGCAAGCTCTTCCAACTCCTCTCCTTGCTCCAAATTCTCTCTTGCTCTCTCTCACTCTCTTGCTCTCTCTCACTCTCTTGCTCTTAGAAATGAAATGAATAATGAGAGGGAGAGGGTTTATTTATTCCCCGCTCTCCTCCCCTCCCTCCCTTTTTTCCCTCCCCTCCCCTTCCTTTCTCCACGCCATCGTTGCCTCTCCCACGCCGCGCGGGCGTCGCTCACCATCAGACAAGAGCAATTTTTCCAACTTGGGAGCGGTTGGGAGCAATCGCTCCCTGACCGCTCCTGGGTTGGAAAAATCGCTCCCTAAATCGAATTGGCAAAAAACAGGGAGCAATTTTTTTTGTTAGGGAGCGCGCTCCCAACCCGCTCCGAAGTCACTCCCGACCGGAGCACGGATTGGGATGGGGATCGTGGGGGCGCTCCCCCACAACCTTGCTTGCGGCTACCTTCAAGTGCACTCAGACCCTGCAAACAAAAGAAAAGGCCCTCACAAAGTGATAAAACCCTCCTCCAAGGGATGCAGCCTTCTTCTAGGGCTGGACAGCTTCCTTCCCTGGGCAAACATTGGGCAAGAGTGACTCAAAAGGGCTAGATCTTACACTCAAGGGCCTGGATCAGCCTTCCTCTCTTCAAGAGCTTGATTCCTCACCTACAAAATGAAAACATTTAGAGCCCAAATACCCCATATATACAAAATTTGAAATAAAACCCCAATGCTACACAAAAAATTACAAATATTTACACTATTTACAAAATAAAATTTTCTCTTGCTAGCAAATTAAATTTCATTATAGCATAAGCTATGTTGCCAGGAAACGTGGGTGCGGGGATGGGGACGGGGACGGGGACAGGGACGGGGACGGCATTTTTGGAAACAGGGTGCGTGGGTTCGTCGGGTAATATAATAATATTAAATTTTAATAATTATATTTTATAAATTATAAATTTATAATTAATAATATATATTAAATTTGAATTTGTATATTTTTTCAACTTTAAACAAGAAAACTTTAATGATAATCATTTAAACATGTTTAGTCTCTCCCATATAAAAACACAATTTTTTCATAGGAGATTCTTCTCAACCTGATAGTGGTCTAGACTTTTCTTGATGTCTAATCATCCACCTGCCCCATGCATGGTGTGCTCTGTGGTAAAGCAATCCCAAAAAGTTAAAACAGTGGCAGCCTTACCCTTCCGCAAAACACGCTTATTCTTTTAGGCATATTTTCCTAGTTTTAATCTTAACATGATGTTATCAGAATGCTATGAGAAATTGGCAGATTTTGATACTTAATTTAGCCATTTTCCAAAATAGCCCTTCGCCATTTAACAGCATCATCTGATTACAGCTTATGGCTGGTCTCAATCCTACTTTCTATTTGATCGAAAATGTCTGAACCTGTATGTGTGAATTTACAGTTTATAATTTGATGGTTATTAACTTATTTGGCTCGGGAATGAATGTTTCATAAATTCATTCCAAATTGATTTACAAGAATCTGCAGGCTCAAATTACAGAGTAAGAGGTCTCTTTTCCAGTTCTGGTTTCGATGCCATATAATATTAAAGGCATTGAAGATCCACAAATACAGGAGATTCATAATTTACATTGAGACTCTAACAAACCTTGGGCATAAGTTTTGAAATTGTTTTTATAAATTTATAGCATAAGACTAATGGAGAGACTGATCATAAGAGTCTCCTGCGGTAGGAAGGGACTCATGAATGTGCAAACAGCTACCCTTTTTTTTCCAACTATGGTCATCACCTTATTAAATATTTCCACAAAGCTACAGCCAATATGATATGATATTCTGCTTGTGGGATTGTACACCCATAATGTTCCTTTTATAATATTGAGATATCATAATCATATATGATTTCAGAATACTGTGTCGCTCATAAGTTTTGAAAAACTTATCACTGTTGATAAATTTTTACAATGATTCATTACCCTTGAGCAACACGTCATGCCCACAGAGCAATGCTAAGGCATGTGAACAAAGACAGTCTTTGGAAACTGTAATCTTTGGAAATGATGGCAGAAAATTTCCTTGAGAAACATTCAGAAGACCTTACAACCATCTCTGAAGGACAATCCAGACCAATGACCATCAATGACTCCAAAAATGATATCATTCGTTTATGGCATATATTCTATATTCTATGGCATATCATTCGTTTATGGCATATCATTTTTTAAATTTCAATAAAAAAAAATTATTTGAAAATTAAATTTTTAATATAGTTTTTTTATGAAGAACCCAAAGAACCCAACCCGAAGAACCCGAAGAACCCAAGAACCCAAGCACACGAAGAACCCGAAGAACCCGAAGAACCCAAGAACCCAAGCACCCGAAGAACCCAAGAACCCGTTAAAGGAAAAGAACCCAATTTTTTTTTTTGAAGAACCCGGTTCTTCATGGAAGAACCCAGTTCTTCTGGGTTCGTCTGGGAAGAACCCGTACCCGAATCCGGTACTTGGGTGCGAGAACCCAGGACGAGTTCGAGAACCCCACCCCGGGGTGCGGGTACCCATGCACAGAGCATAAGAGAGAGAGATTATATTTTTGAGAGATTTTAAAATAAATGATGTATCTAAATGAATCACTGGCCCAAACTCTCCTGCAAAGTACCCTACAAAATGAAACCTCGAAATCCAAACATTGTCGATTCTTCTCCACAGTCTGTGAACTTGGAGACCAAGGGCTAGCATACCTATAAATCTCTATTCGAACTTAAAAGATGAAATGTTGGTGTTGAAAAATCTAGGGCAAAGGGATGAAGTAATTTCTCTTGAACGCTAGCTGCTTGTGATGCAACTTTGCTTTGTCTTTTATTAACTTCTTTCTTTCACTTTGATTGCGTTAATGTTTTCTATCATCAAACAGTTATCAAATCATAAATGAGCATGAGATAAGGAACACAAAATGTAGGCGATCAACCAAGGCCAAAACCTTTCCAACTTGAGAGGAAAACCCAAACAAATTCTTCTTCTTATAGAATCTTCAAGTTGTGAATTCCAAGACCAAGACCCTTGACTTACTAACCTCTACAAGACCAAGACCCTTGACTTTCTAACCTCTACAAGACTAAGTCACAAGGATTCCTTGAGCGAATTATTCTTCCTCGAGTCAATGCTAGTCAAATTTCTTGCTTCACCATAGATCTCGGCTTCCCTTCTAATTTCGGCCTATTGACTCAGACCTACAACTCTCGGCCTCTTCAGAAACCTTAGTTGCAGCACGTGTGAGGGATAAACACTAATCTTTTATCCCCTGATCCCCTTCATTTAGATGGAGTCTCCTTCTTCAGTAATTCGGCTTGTAAGATGACTTGTTTTTCTTCCTTAATTTGGTCTTCTAAGATGACTTCGACTTCTTTTGCAGTAGATGACACTAGATTTCCTCGCATGTGTGAAAGGTATTTGCCCCAAAACAAATCAAAACAATTCCGTCTTCTTATCCTCCTTTCTTCGCTTGATGATAGGCTTCTTCTCTTGAGTTTTCCACAATGATCTCTTGTTTTTGGATGCTTGATCAAATGGTGTTCAAGTGAGGCCAAGTCCTCTCTATATATAGTAGCCTACCCAGGAAATAAGCCAACTTGACCAAGTGTGTAGGCCGACAACCTCTTTTCAAATGATCTTCATCTCCTTTTGAAGGCCGACTAGATGGAGTACTTCTGACAATGTCATGGAGGGTTTATGGCTCAAATAGATTCTTCTTTTACAATACGTAACATGCCCAAATGGGTCTTCAATACATGACATCGACTCAATAGACTTTATGACTTAATGACCAAACCTAACAGCTCACAATGGGAGCTTGATCTACAAAATAACATCCCTTGAGCATGAAACCCATGCCTCAAAAATAACAAAATAATTTTATTTTTCTTTCTTTTCATTAATTACATAAAATCACGATTACAAATGTCATTATGAAGACCTAACCTAGTTACATATTACAACACTCCCTCTTAACCAGGGAGGTATTCATAATCCATACAAGGTACTTGGACATTCTCACTCTGAAGAATTCTCAAAAGAAGAGTCAGATTGGTAACCAACATTTTCACATAGCAAGGCCTTCACTGACCGCTCTATCTCTCCACAAGATTAGAGTACAATGCTGGCAAGACCAATGATTTATAGACACCTTCATCATTGTATCTCTCAGAACATACCCCACTCGGGTTCTCTCAAAGTATGTTCCACTTGTTCCACCAAGACTATTCTTATCTTGGATTCCTAGTCCTCAAAGAATATCGGTCCTCTATGACTACTCTTATCTTGGATTCTCTACCACATCCTTAAAGAGTATCAGATGCCAGATGCTTAAACAATCCTCCATTGTATCTTCCCAAGTGAAGAAAAGAATGATGTGTCTATCTCTGCTTCTCAACTAGGGACGATATACCCATTCCATTGAAGGAACGTATCCAAGCTCCCTCTTAATCAAGGACTTGACCAAGCTCCCTCTTGACCAGGGACTTGCTTCCAGCAGCTCTTTGGGTGGAGATCATGGGACAACCAATTGCTTGTAGGACTTCCTCTTTCGATGTCATGAACTTCTTCATTAATATGAATCCTACATCTTTTGGGACTTCTTTGTAGGGCATAGGCTATCCATCACTTTCAATCATGAATCCTATTAGTCATGTCATCATTCTTTTCATCGGAAAGCGATCCATTAGTCCATATCTAGCCTTCCTTCATGCCTTGCTACCTTCTTCATGCCATGTTTCCTTCAGGGTCTTTCATCCTACCACATGTGTATCGATCGTAGATGACATCTACAGCTCTTCCCTTGGCAACCCTGGATTAGCCCATCCAAATATTATTCATAAATAGAAAATGAATTATTAAATTAAGATCACCTTTGTGATGGTCTTTCAACATGACATCTCCCAGTTTGCATAAACATCCTGCATTGACACGTCTCCAACAGATACACAAAGTCAAGGGTCCCTTTGATTTTCCAAACTTTATCAGAATCTTCATATCTTTCCCATGGAGATATCATAGTCAAAACTTTTAGTTCTTGGACGTTGATTGCGTTCTGCATAGTTGCATTTTTCACGATCTTTGCTTACTTCCTTCACATATTTGCATTTTAGGAACTTCCAACCATACTTCCTTTGTCTTTAGTCAACCTCCTCATTTTCCATACGAGGACTTATTAGGTTGATTTCACCTTAGACAATATGTGACTCATGTCTTCATGCATCCTTCCAAAGTAGGAGATCCTTTTCTTTTGATCATGCTCATGAAGTAGAGCAACTATCCATACTATCTGCAACTATATGACATGACTTAATTTTATCAAAATACAAGCACACATACCTCATCTTTTCCCTTTTGGTCATCTAGACTTCCTTCGACAGCTTCCTTGATTGAAAGAACTTCAATCCCTCGACCTGCTTCACTTCTTTTGACATCATCCCATGAATCCCACACAAGTTGGAATTCTCGCCGAGACACTTGCTTCTTCAGTAGGTGAACCTTCCAATGAAGATTGCAATGGAGGATCTTCATCATCCTTATCCTGGATATGCTCCTTTTGAATGATGTATGATGAGCTCTATACTAAATGACTTTCTTTTTCCCATAAGTACTACTTATGCTTCTAATGAGGTTACCAAGAGCTACATCCTTCTATAGGTGACAGCCATAGACTTTTATTTCAGCGATCTTTCATGCTTCTTTATGATGATTTCACGAGCTCTTACTTTCACTCGTATGCTTCTATGTTGCCATCTCCTAACATGATATATCCTATCATGCTTCTAATGATTCCTACCATGATAGTTATATATTTTACAATAGAAAAACTTGAAAAGCACTAAGTGAGGAAGACTATCTCAATCACATTAGAGATCTTTTACTTCCTCTTTTTTGGTTTTCTTCTTTTCAGCTTCTTCCACTTCTTCAATGATATAGGACTCTTCCCTTCCTCTTTTGTTGGTGTCCTTCTTGAGCTTAGGATAATCTCTCTTGTAGTGCCCATATTCTTGACATCCATAGCATTGAATCTTTGCCATATTGTTCTTGCTTTTCCGAGGACCAAATTTCCCAAACTTCCATTTTCTTTTTGCCATAGCAGCATATGCTTGAGTTTGCTCATTTGATCCTACATAAGATTTTTCCTTCAACCTGGTTTCTTCAATTTTACATAGTGACCATAGATCTTTAAATGGAGCAGCTTCCTTCTTCCCGTAAATGCTTGATGTAAAGTTACCCCATTCCTCTGGTAGTGCATTTAGTACTATGGTAGTCATCTCTTTGTCAGACATTATTTCTCCCAGATCTTGTAGTTGGTCCCTTATTTTAGATATCCTCATAAAGTATGAGGTTATTCCTTCTTCTTTTGATATCTTCATCTTGTACAGTTCTTTTCCTAATGAGATTACTTCTTGCAAGCACTTGAGCATATTGCTTTGGAGGTTTGTTGATTGTGCCCTTAACATGTTCCATGACCTCATTTTCTATGAGGTTTAGATCGGTCATTTTCTTCCATGCAAGAAAGTTTGAAGCCCCAACCAAATGTTGCTTTCCTTGCAAAAAGACATTTTGACAGGTTCAGATGTAGATATAAATGTACTTACCTGTGAAGATGCTCCTTCAACCTACTACCTTCTTGAATTTGATGATGATATAGATAATAGAAAACTTCTTCTTGATGAAGATGATTTTCTTCAAAAGTGATCCTTGTCTCCAAAGAGGGGGAGAACACCTTGAGACAATTGATGATTCCAACAACTCCTTTCTTCTTGCTTCCCTTGGATGAGTATACTTCAAGATGCTTTAAATTGAGGATTTCTTCAATTCAAGAAGAATTAGGATCTCTTGAGGTCTCTTTCCTTGTGATGATGACTTGAGCGAGGATCCCGAGAGTGTTTCTAGTGTAGACTTCTTCTTTGATCGATCTAGGGTTTTGACACTTCCTTCAAGAAGATAATGTGGACCTTGTCTTCAATATGTTTTGAGGATGAGATGATCTTCTAGATGTTTTGATGCCCTTCTAGAACTTCGGCCCTTGAGTGCTTGAGTGTTCCTTATTGAGTTGCCCTTCCTTGATTTGTCACCTTAGTTCTAATACCATGTTGAGAAATCTAGGGCAGAGGAATGAGGTGATTTCTGAATGATCACTGCTTGTTATGAAACTTTGCTTAGTCTTTTATTAACTTCTTTCTTTCACTTTGATTATGCTAATGTTTTCTATCATCAAACAGTTATCAAATCATAAATGAGCATGAGACAAGGAGCACAAAATGTAGGCGATCAACTAGGGTCAAAACCTCTCCAACTTGAAAGGAAAACTCGAACAAATTCTTCTTCTTATAGAATCCTCAACTGATGAATTCCAATACAAAGACCCTTGACTTACTAACCTCTCCAAGACCAAGTTACAGGGATTCCTTGAACGAATTCTTCTTCCTTGAGTCAACGCTAGTCAAATTGCTTGCTTCACCTTAGATCTCAGCTTCCCTTCTGATTTCGACCTATTGACTCAGACCTGCAACTCTCAGCCTCTTCAAAAACCCTACTTGCAGCACGTGTGAGGGATCAACACTAATATTTTATCCCTTGATTCCCTTCGCTTAGATGGAGTCTCCTTCTTCTGCAATTCAGCTTGTAAGTTGACTTGTTTTTCTTCCTTAATTTGGTCTTCTAAGATGACTGTGATGACTTTAGCTTCTTGTACAGCAAATGACACTAGATTTCCTCGCACGTGTGAAAGGTATTTGCCCCAAAATAGATCAAAACTATTTCAGCTTCTTCTCCTCCTTCGCTTGATGATAGGCTTCTTCTCTTGAGTTTTTAGCACTTGATCTCTTGTTTTTGGATGCTTGATCGAATGGTCTTCAAGTGAGGCCGAGTCCTCTCTACATGTAGTAGCCTGCACAAGAAATAAGCCGACTTGAGCAAGTGTGTAGGTTGACATCCTCTTTTCGAATGATCTTCATCTCCTTTTGAAGGCCGACTAGATGGAGCACTTGTAACAAGGTCTTGTAGCATTATGACTCAAATAAATTCTCCTTTTACAATATGTAACATGCCCAAATGGGTCTTCAATACATGACATTGACTCAATAGACTTTATGACATAATGACCAAACCTAATAGCTCACAATGGGAGCTTGATCTACAAAATAAAATTCCTTGAGCACGAAACCCATGCCTCAAGCATAACAAAATAATTTTATTTTTATTTCTTCTCATTAATTACATAAAATCATGATTACACATTTCATCATGAACACTGAATCTAGTTTCATATTTCAACAGTTGGATCATGAGGGATCTAGATCTATGGGTATAGATCTAAACCCAACACCTAAGGCAAGATACTTGTACCAATAGATGTTCTGTCTTGCAGCAAATGAAATAACAATTTATAAAGCGCATATAATATAGAGCATGAAAAAATACTTGCACATACCACAGATCAGCAGATAGAAGAACACCATGAATTGAAACCCCAAAGTCTTTCTATTATGAGAAATGCAATTCCAGCAGAGTAAGGCTCAGTACAAGAGTTACAGGTTACATAATCCAAAGATGAAATGAAGAGCTTGATAGCTTCCTTATATAGAAAATGAGAAAACCCCTCCACGAGGAAATAACGGCTAGTTGGCTTGATCCTCACCAAAATAATCTCATCTGTTGATCTTCCTTTGAAAATAATTTGATCTCCACTATTGATTTTTTATTTTGAGGAAAATTTTGAATTTCTCTTAAAAGCCCTTCTTTATTAATCCAAAAAATAATATTTTGGACTAATATCCTCAAAAAAATCACTTTGACTTAACCACCAAGGTCCAAGGGATCAAATTTTCTTAAAAAATCCATTTTTCCCTTGCTGGAAGACCTCCAAAAATTAATTCTTTTTTGACCCACGAATTTTTATTATTTTCCAATTGGAGAGAAATTAATTTCTCTCAAATTATTTGTTGACTCACAAATAATTAGTTTTTTACCTAAATAGGGTTGTCCTTTAGCCACTCTTTGCTTTTACAAGAATCTATGTCGTGATTGTTAGGTAGTTCAACAGCCCATGTCATGGGCACCTTGCCCACAAGTACCTAGGCCAGCAAAGAAGTATATTGGCACTCACAAGTGAAGCATTAAGAGCCTTGGTCCTCCCAGTAGCATTAGCACATCACACATGACCCTAGGCACCTCCTACACCCACGACATTCGGCCACTTTCCACTAGATTTGATGATTCTTCAGGATGACACACCTGAACCCAACATGCCTGTGAGGCTCTAAATTAGGAATTTTAACAGGGTATAACCAAAATTAATGCTCAGAATATCAGAATTTATCAATTTGATTGTTGAGTGTAGGAAATTATAGAGTAAGATCCTCAGATAGAACACCAAAGGACACCTCTCACAAACATATCATAGATCAATACACCAGTATTCTTGACGTGGTTAAAACCCTCAAAGAGGGAAACAGTCCACGGCATAAGCCAACGCGGCCACTTCAAACAATTTATTAATGTAAAAGAAAGAAAATTTACATAAGCTTCTCTCATGAACGGTCACCTAACAAATGACCCTCCATGCTCATTAAATAGAGATCATGGACCAATCAGATGTTAAACCACGGACCAAGTGTCGGTAATACCAAGGAGAGAATGAACCGTCGGATCCATCGGATCACTTCATGTCTAGAACATATCGTAGCCATCGGATTGTAAGTTACAAAAAGTACATACTAAAGAAACACACTTTACCTAACTATACACTAGACCAAGTTGTACTTAATTATTTCCTATGTGTCGAAATATCCTAACATCTCCCCTTAAGAACAACTTGGGATAGGATTGAAGGATGTACAAAGATTACACAATAGAAGAAGGAATGAGGCATTAGAGCCTATCCCCCCTTAGTGACAACTTCCTGAACTCCAACCATAAATCGAAGTTTAGTAAACTTTGCCTCTGTGAAAGCCTTTGTAAACATGTCTGCAACTTGATCATTGGTTGAACAATATTGCACTTCAAGAACATGGTCATGAATGAGCTTTTTGATGAAGTGCATGTGTAGTTCAATGTGTTTGTTGCACTGATGTTGGACTAGAACTTTGCATAGTTGAATGGCACTTTGATTATCACACCAAAGTGTAGTCGAATGTTGTTGTTTAAAACCAAACTCTGACAAGATCTGACGAAGCCACGAGACTCCGCTTCTGCTAAAGAAAGAGAAATGGCACCACAATACAACGGCGCCATGATACTCTGCTTCTGCTGAAGAAAAAGAAATGGCACTTTGTTTCTTGCATGCCCATGTAATAGGTCCAGAACCAAGAGTGAGGACATAACCCGTAGCAGACTTCTGATCATCAGGGTCACCAACCCAATCAAAATCAGTGAAACCAATCAATAGAAGAGATGCTTCTGTAGTATGTATTGTAATGAATCCCAAACTGAACTATACCTCGAACATAACAAAGTATTCTTTTAGCTTCTTTCCAATGGCTTTCATGTGGGTTTTGCATAAACCAAGCAACAAGGCCAACAGAAAAAGGAAAGGTCAAGATGGGTATGGGTCAGATACAAAAGTTTTCCAACAAGCTGACGGTATAAGGTAGCATCAACTTCAAGGGAAGTACAAGTGACTGAAAGTTTGGCTCCAAATTGAAAGGGAGAAGGGCTTGGCTTACAGGTTTCCATGTGAAAGTGTCGTAGAAGATCACAGGCATACTTGGACTAGGAAAGGGAATACCTTCTTTGGATTGCAAGACTTGAAGACCAAGAAAATAATGCAAGTGTCTTAAGTCTGTCATTTCAAACTGCTTTTTAAGGATGGACTTCACATGGTTTATAAGGTTAGGATCACTACCAGTAAGAATAAGATCATCAACATAAAGAACAAGAATGGTAAGAGACTTACACACTTTCTTGGTGTAGACAGTATTATCAGAATGACACCTAGAAAAGCCAGTATCTAAAAGAAAGCTATCCATTTTGGCATCCCAAGCTCGAGGGGCTTTCTTGAGACCATAAAGGGATTTCTTAGGCTGGAGTATGTTTGTATAAAGCCACGAGGTTGTTCCATATAGATTTCTTTAGGCAAATCCCCATGCAAGAAGGCAGATTTAACATCCATCTGATGGACTTCCCATTTGAAAGAGGCAGCAAGGGAAAGAACAAGGTGGATAGAGTTCATTTTGGCAACAGGGGAGAAGGTTTTCAACATAGTCAATACCTTCAACTTGTGGAAAACCCTTAGCAACAAGACGAGCTTTATGTTTATCAATTTTTACATCTGGTCCAAACTTGGTTTTGTAAACCTATAACAAGATTTTGTCCTTTGGAAGACGAACAAGATCCCATTTATCATTTGCCAATAATGAACAATATTCTTCATTCATAGTTGTGTCCCAATCTAGATAGCCTGAAGCTTCTACAAAGGTGTCAGGTCATAATTTCCTAAAGCTTGAGCCAGTAAAGAAGAGGCTCTATCAAACTGAGAACGTGTACAACGTTGATCTATAGGATCACCTGCAAGAGCACCTGTTGCATCCCGAGTAGCACGAAGCCATTTTGGAAGCTGAGGATCTGAACGAGGATCCCGAGAAGGTGGGGGAGGATTGTCATCCTCGTTGTCATCATCTGAAGAAGAAATATTTTTTGAAGTAGAAGGGATAGAGAGAGATAGTACATCCGTCGAACTAGGCTCATAGGCCGATATATTTTCAACAAACTTTACATCTCTTCTAATGATAACAGTTTTGGATTTAGGTTGAAGAAGTCCATATCCTTTGATATCTTCAGAATATCCAACAAAAATACATTTTTCTCTTAGGTTCTAAGGATTTATGTTTATCATCTCAAATATGGGCCCATGCTTCACTTCCAAAAACACGAAAGTGACTTACCTCTAGTTTAATTGAGCTCCATGCTTCTTTTGGAGTGATATTCTTTAAAACCTTAGTAGGAGCGCGATTTACTATCTAATTTGCACAATTAATTGCTTCTGCCCAAAAATTAAAACTAAGTCCTTTAGATTGAAGCATAAAATTATCCATTTCCTTTAAGGTGCGATTCTTCCTTTCAGCTACACCATTTTGCTGTGGAGTATATGGAACAGTATGTTGCAATTGAATTCCATGCTTAGTGCAAAAGTTGATGAATTTGTTGTCAACATATTCTCCACCATTATCAGATCTTAGCTTAAGAATTTGATGTCCAGATTGTTTCTCAACAAAGGCCTTAAAGGCCAAGAACATGTTAAAGACTTCACTCTTGAGTTTTAAGAAGTATACCTAAGTACGTCTGGAGAAATCATCAATGAAAGTTAAGAAATACTTGTAGCCAAAAAATGAAACGACTGGAAGTGGACCACATAAATCACTATGCACAAGTTGTAAAGGGGATGATGCGTGCCAAGAGGCACGTTTTTCAAAACCATCCCGATGATATTTTCCAAGTACACATCCGGAACAAACACTTGTTGAAATTTCTAAGTATTACCGTTAGAAATTTTATTTGTATTCTCTGGCTTATTTCTCCTACTTGTTAATTACGAACAAGTTATTTAAACATATAAACATCGAAATAAACACAATACAATCTCAACCATCTACAGATCAACAGCTGAAAGAAATAGCAAACACACAAGTAACACCGTTATTTTTGGACAACTCGTCCCCGGAAATACCCAACTTGGGAAAACCGGTGTAACAATTATGAGGGTTTATTTTATTATGCAGTCTATCCTTGAGTACAACTGGGTGCCAAACTGGCTCACCCGACAGAGAAAAATAATCGGCAGTAATACCTCTCTATTCGGAAGCAGGTATTCAGAAAAAACCTGCCCCACGAATGCCTCTCCAACAACACTTAAGCACTGCATCAGCCCTCCTGGCCTCTGTGACAGCCTCAGAACCCTCTACGCCAATACTCTGAGGCATTGCGCAGCCTCTAGGACCCTTTGCGTCACTCGTGTTGCCTTCTGCGTGGATGACACAGGCCCTCTGGTCTTTGCACTGTCTCTGATGGGCTTTGTGCAGCCTACTCTGGCTTTTGCATCTGCCTCTCTGCCTCTGCGTTGGTCTCTTGACATTATCTCTACCTCTTTGTCTAGTACTCACTGCCCCTCGCTGTTGATCACTGATTCGACTTTACTTAGCAACCCCGCTCTAGTAAATCAAATGACTGATCACTCTGGTGCATTCTCCAACTGACCCTCAAGCCTCTTCTTATACTTTTCTTGTTGGTCCTTCAATGGCCGAGATTACATCTCTAATCAACAACTAAGATTAGATTTGGTCTGATCCATGTCTTTTGGAACCTTCTAACCCAGTTTTATATCATTTCTGGGTCTTGGAGATCTCATGTGTTTTAACCTCTCCACCAATTTTCATGGCTAGAGCACATCCGATGCTACCCCAAATCAACAACATCATCTCTGCAAGATACCATAGGAGGACCTGTCACCATATTTTCTTTACATAGATTTTGAAGGGACCGGTAGTTTAAGTGAACAAATCGCTCATGCCAAAGTTTGTTCACTTCATCATTATGAGCAACAAATACCGAGGGAAGATTTGATGACCCAAACTTGTTAAACTTATACAACCTTGTAGAATCATCAGCAATGCCAGTAGCTAAAATCTGCTTAGGATCTCTTAGGTCCTTAATTACAACATCATGAGGTGAAAATTCAACAGTTTTACCTTCACCTGAATGAGTTATTTGATAAACAGATAGAAGGTTGCAAGATAAGGTAGGAACACATAATACATCATTAAATTGGCCATTGACTAGATGAATAGTTCCAGTCCCTACAACGCTAAGAGATCTATCATCACCAACATATGTATTTTTGGTGTTATAATCATTTAAAGAAGAAAACATGGCTTTGTTTTTTGCCATGTGATAAGAAGCTCCAGAATCAATGAGTCACTCATGAGAATGAGAAGAAGAAGATACATTTAGTGCATAACCAGACCAAGATGCTTGAAGTTGAAAGTGTTATTCCTAAAGTAGAAGTTGAAGTTGAAGAGTGCTCCAAATGGATGTTATGCTTCTCCATGGTTGCTTCCAAGGCTTCCATCTTCTTAAAGCATTTGGATTCTAAGTGGCAATCACGATTACAAAAGTTGCAATGTCTATCAATCTTCTTCCCTTTGTTTTTATCTGTCTTATCATTTTGTTGAATTGATTTTTCATCTTGAGACTGAAATTGCTTAAGACCCTTGTTTGGGTTAGGACCATTCTTTTTAGGATGTTGCTTCTTAGGATTCTTTGAATTTGGTTGTTGTTGGGCTGCTAATTCTTTCTTAGAAGAATTTCCAACATTAAGAAGACCAAGATGTAAGAGTTTTTATTGTTCTCTTATTAAAGAATCACAAAAGGCATCAAAAGAGGGGGACTTGCAGTCTTGTCCCTGAGAAATAAAGGCTTCTCTAGTAGAATGGAAGGTGGAAACAAACACAAAGTAGACTGATCCTAACTTAATACGAATGGAATAGATAAGGCTACCATCTTCTTTCTTAACCTTAAAACATTCCAAGAGAATTCTAAGGGTTTTGAACTTGGACAAAAAATCTTCAATGGAAGAAAAATTATTGGGTTCCAACGTAAGCAACTCATTTTCAAGTTGATGGGCTCTAATTTCATTTTTAATTCCAAAACTTTATTGAGTTGTTTCATTGCTTCATCGGGGGTATCAATTTCTACGATATGGAATCTAAGGTCTGAAGAAATAGACATTTGTATCAACCTACGAGCTTGATCTTGCTTATTTTCCCATTTGGCTTGCTTATCTTCATCTTTAGGTTTAAACTCTTGGCTTGAGGCTATTCTATAAAGACTTTTACTTCTAAGTAAATCCACAATGTAGGATAGCCATTAAAAGTAGTTGGTGTTGTCAAGAATAACTAGACATGGACTTTCCATTTTAAAAGATACAAACGCTGTAGATGTTGAAACTAAGTGTTCCAATGGAAAGATCTCAAAAAATTAGGCCAATTAAAAAAAATGGCTCTGAAAATGGCTTCCGGATGAAGAAGTTATGGGTTTTTGTAGAAAAGGTGTTGAAGATGTCGACGAACTATGTGAATGTTGGGAAGTGAATTATAATGTTATATTTAAAAAATAAAATCCCCCCTCTACCCCCTCCAAACTTAATCTAATTAGCTCACTTTAAAAAAATATTACTTTATATGACCCACTTTTATAAATAAGTGAAAGTCATTTTTACAATGATACTTTATGAACTATCCACTAAATTGTAACTTAAATAAAAGATAAAGAGACTTTAGAATTATAGGTGACTCACCTTTTATAATGGGTGAGAAAATTTTTACATAAAGTAACTTTAAAACATAAGTTACATGTGCTTTTTGAAAAAGTAACTCAACAAAAAGAAAGACTTGAACCCAAGACCTCTATTCTCATAAAGTAACTTTGGACCAAGTGAGCTAGTTTAAAAGGTTAGTAATTTTTGGAAATGAGGAAGGGGGGTTTTTCTTATTTTTATTTTTTTTCTCACTTAAGCTTTAGTGTGCGTGCTTACTTGAAAAACCCATTTTTTGCCTACAAAACAAAAAAACCACACAACCCAAAATGGCCAAGAAAAAGTCATCCAAGCCTTGCGACTTAAAGTTAGATTTGACCGAAAACTAAATATTTTTCTCAATGTTTCTGATTTTCCGAGATCACACTAAGGTGCAGCAAAAAAGAGCATACGCATGAGAAAAATTATAGAGGATTGTAAACCGAAATAAACAGAGAGATAAATAACTATAACTGCAAATTAAAGACTATATACCTCCAGATCTTAAAAATAACGTAGCTAGGGCTACCGGAAACCTTTTCGCGTCAAACAAAAGGGGTTTCTCACTGGAACAGATGCTCTTAACACAACAGAGCAATCCTCTTGGCCCGAAAGCGGTCAGAAACAGTAGATCTAGGAAATGACAGTCGAATGTAGTTGTACTAACTTCGGATTTGAATCAGCAATGGATGCGGCATTCGAATAGCTCTGATACCATGTAGGAATTTACAGAGTAAGTCCATCAGATAGAACACCAAAGGGCATCGCTCACAAGCAGATCATAGATCAATACACCAATATCCTTAACGTGGTTAAAACACTCAAAGAGGGAAACAGTCCACGGCCTAAGCCAACGCAGCCACTTCAGGCAATTTATTAATGTAAAAGGAAGAAAATTTACATAAGCTCCTCTCATGAACGGTCACCTAACAAATGACCCTCCATGCTCTTTAAATAGAGATCATGGACCAATCGGGTCTTAAGCCACGGATCAATTGTCAGTAATACCGACGAGAGAATGAACTATCGGATCACTTCATGTCTAGAACATATCGTGACCGTCAGATTGTAAGTTACAAAAAGTACATGCTAAAGAAACACACTTTACCTAACTATACACTAGACCAAGTTGTACTTAATTATTTCCTATTTGTTGGAATATCTTAACATTGAGAACCTACTTGGAGTTTTTGTGGTTGAAGATGCTTCCAATTTGTCGTGACTCTCACTCCCGCTCCCGTTACCCAACGATCAAAACCTCCCTGCCAAACTAGGCACAATCTTAGTACCCAGCTCCAAAGTATTTCAAATTCGAGGTACTCTAGCCCCCGTGCACAAAATTTCAAGAACAATGAAAGCCCAATTCCCTCTGTAGTGACTTTGTTAGAAATTCCTCCTCTCTATAAAAACTTTTCCCCCCTTGTTATGGCCTCCTCGATTCCTTTAAATGCTCCATTCCACCACCCCAATCTCTCCACTACCCTTGCACACTATCTCCTCGGCTCCTCCCTACCACTTGCCACCTAAAACGTCTTAGTCTGTCTGGACTGTCTCCCTTGCATTTAAAGTGTATTTATACCTTACATGACTCATGGATTTTGAACTTGCCACCTTTATTATTTTTCTTTTAATTACATAAGTTCTATATATGTTTTTTTATGTTTTGTTTAGTTAATATAATGTTTTATGAATATGTTCATTGTTTTATTCATAGTTTTTAATAATTCACTTTATTAAATATTTAAATAAGTTATTTTATTTACTTAATTAAATTATAAATCAAATAAATTAAATTTATATTTTATTATTTCCTTTAATCATATATATAGATATATATGTATACGGGTGGTATGTATCAAAGGCCTCACTTGATATATTTATTATATTATGGTAAGTTAGGAATTTACTTTGATAATTGATTTATTAACCTAACTTAGATATTTTCCAATATTAGTCGATATGTATACTAGTGCAGTGCATGAGATGCCTCATATGCATGCTAATATTCACATTCTGTTTGTAATTGTACAAGGGTCATTACAATGCCCCTTAATACTTCAAATAAGGATTCTCTTCCAAAATCAGGGCCTTGAGCTTGCAATGGTGTTTCCTCCCTAAGTAGGAGTGGCTAAAGGACAACCCTATTCAGTATTAGGTGTTTCCAACCCCCAAGGGGAAGTAACATTTCCTCAGTCCACCCTTCAATTCATAGGTGTTGGTGAATAATAATTATGGTACGAAGGGCAGAAGACTTCATGGCTAAGTGCAATGGTTAAAGAGACCAGCATGATGAGGATCCACATCTTGAGTGTACAAATGTGAGGAGGGAGCAATCGTGGATGCATGAGTTACCAACTCGGCCTTTGTTTTTCCACCCCTCCTATGCGCCTTTTATTTTTGTTTGATTTTTCTTTGTATTATTGCTCATAGCTCAAGGGTTAGAGCTTGCTTTGAATGATATAGCAGCTGTATTACCCCTTAATGATGAGTTAGTTTATCGCTCATCACGGTTGGGACATGTAAGGGTTCCTTTTTATAATGTAATGGAACAATATGTGCTCAAGAACTCAGTGATGGCCATAAGGAGTGCAGTAAAATTCATGCTAGGCTTTTTCCCATGTGCTAATTTGTATGTCATGGCCATCGTTTACATTTTGATATTCTTTATTTTGATTTTTTTTGTGGCCATGATATGCTTCTTCTTTTCCTTTTAGTTGTATCAACCTCCCAGGGCAATGTTCTGAGCCCTACCTAGGTATGAGGATGTATGGGTGCAAAATCACAAAGAACGAATGGTCAGTTGAACCCGAATAATGGATGTGAAAAAAAGTCTTGTAATGTATGATGAAAAGTGGTAAGTATGGTATAGGGATAGATGGAACTACGCTATCTCAATCAAGGCTTCCCAAATGGTACCCCTCCTATACGCATTGGGTCATTACAGGAGGTCCCACTGAACTAGGATTGAATATTAACCCCCCATTTAAGGTGAGAGAACAAGATCACATTCAAAACCCCTCCTTTTTCCAGGTCACCCCATAATCCATACCAAAAGCCCAAATACAAACAAGCATAAGCACCCGATTGCAAAATGATTAAAGTACCTTTGGATCGGAAGACCACCTCAATCCATGTGCTCTTGCGGGATGGGTGAGAAGCTTATGGTTGATGCAGGTGGTGGAGATATAATAGCACGTCATCAACTAGTGGTGGCTATCAGGGATTACATAGCTGGTCGGATGGCTATGAAGAATAGGAAACAAGTTTTCTCCTATAGGGTTTACCCATTTTGGTGGGTAACATGCCACAACCTTCTGATCTCAAAAAATAACGAGTCATTCATATGAAGTAAACTATAATTATATTCCATATAAGAAAACTTGCTACTAGAAAAATCATGATTAAACTATTTCAATTCCTTGAAAGCTCATTTATACTACATTCCTAATGTACAGACATACATTTTCATATTAATCGAACTAGACGTTGGAGAACTTTGACAAAATTGGAACAAATCTCACTTACTAGTACATATGTTTGAAACAAAATTTGCAATAATTTTTGCGCTTGACTTGCCCCACACAGTTAACACCTCCTTGTACAAAGTCCTTTCAATCTTATTATCCATTTATATTTTCATCCCACCTATCTAAACAGACTAAATAAGGATCTTATAAAAAGTCGTTCACTTACCATGTTTCCAATTTCAACTATGTTACACATAACTATGAAAGTCAAACATTCTCTTGGTAAGAATAAAAAGTCCTTTGTCAATTCAATGATTTAAGAAATGAAGGTCCTGAAAATAAACACCATTAATGAACACGAACAAAAGCAAGATTCAAGTCTTCACAAACAATGAAAAGGTTTACCATTATCATGTTGTTAAAATTGTAATCAGAATCAAAATATAAGTCTAGGACAATGAAAGCACATAAAAAGCAAACTTAACTCCAGACAAGAAAGAAACAAAAATAATGTATGTGAACTAACAAGCTTCCATTTCACAAAACATCTATGTTACCAGATCCGTCAAGCTTAATGGTGGGATCCACGGATCACCGGATTGGAGACAGATTCGGATCCGGATCAGTAGAGATACGCCTAGCTTCTCTCTGAGGCTAAAAAAATTGTAAACTTCAACGCATAAATCTGTAATAAACTAGCCAACGCCAGCACAAAATTCCAAAATGGGAAATTCAACTGTTCAGTCGCAAGTGAATGAAGGAATCAGCGTCTGACGTCACTGAATTAATTAATTGACGTCGGCCAAAATAATCTATGGAGTTGGCCCAGACAGTTTATTATTTTTATTTTAGTTGACGACATTATAAGCGTTAATACAAGACAGTGAATGAAAGAATCAGCCTCCCCGAAAACAATGAATCAGCGTATTATAATCTATAGCCATGTTTATTCAGATATTTTGAAGTTTAAAAAGTAAGCTTTTATTTAGGTATTTTAAAGTTTAGAAAGTGAGTTTTATTTATGTATTTAGATATTTTACATTTAAAAAGTAAGTTTCAGCGTCCTGGAAAACAATGAATCAACCTATTATAATCTATACCCATTTTTATTCAGATATTTTGAAGTTTAAAAAGTAAGCTTTTATTTAGATATTTTAAAGTTTAGAATGTGAGTTTTATTTATATATTTAGATAATTTAACTTTAAAAAGTAAGTTTTTAATTAGATATTTTAAAGTTTAAAAAGTAAGCTTTTGTTTATATATTTATTTTTCCTTTAAAAAGTAAGTTTTATTTTAATTGATTTTAAAGTCTTTTTTTCAAGTTTAGAAGGTAAGTTTTCTAAAATAACTTTAATAATTTGTATTACAACTAATAATTAATGCTTAAATACATTATTCAGATATATTGAAGTTATATATTTAAAAACTCATATATGTTTTTTATTTTTATATAGATTTACTTAATATTTATAAATGATATATTAAGTCATGAATTATTTATATAATAATTATTTATTGTATGTAAAAATTATATATTAAAAAATTAGCATATGTTTTTATTTTTATATTTATATAAATTTTAATTTTAAAAATTATAAAATATTTTATATTTGTGTGTACTTGCCGTTTCCAGATCCTGGTTTTTCAAAAAACTGGCGGATCCGTATCCGAATCCGGATCCGAATCCTGGTAACTTAGCAAAACACAAAATTCAACGCTACATATATCATACTATCTAATTATGAACTCCAAAAATCTCATATTATACCTACATCCCACTATTGACAAACCATCCAGATAGAAGCCATATAATATTCAGTGAGAATGATTTGTTTACCTTCACCTGAATGGTAATGTCCCAATTCCCGGGCTGATGAAGCAATCTTCTCCAGAACAGCATTCATCTAAAAGAAACATATAAAACATAATATTTGAACAGAGGTTGAATGTAAAAGCAAAGATGCAAAAGAAGAGCATTGTAAAGTTCAAATGCTAAATGCATGATGCATTCACTTATCCATTAGTACACTATGAACAGCACATCATGTATGTGAGCATGTTTCAGCAAAATCTAATATTTGGGAAAGAAATGTGCTAACATCTAATAACATGCATTAGTAACACTCATGACTGAATAACACAATCTGTTGTAGTAATATCCCATGTAAAGATTATCATTAACATTGGTCTCACAGGGCCACTATGAGCTAGCTGCAATCATGTTTTGGCTCTCCTTGTTTTCTTGCTTTAAAACTCCTACCTGTGATGACTGCTAAGAACACAACCATTACATACACCATGCACAGGAATAAGAAGGTAAACGTTGGACCATGGCACCAACCTGGTTATTAGCTTAAGGCTCCTGCAATTAAGACATCCAAATCACTCATTCCATAATTTGCTAACATCATCAGCATCTGCAATAAATGCAAAAGAATCCCAACTTGATGATGTGGTCGATGCTAAGAAAACAAGAAGTGATTGAATTTCTACCAAGATGAAGCTCCCAAACATCAGCATGCAAACTGTGCATTTATGGCATGTCTTGTATTTGTGATCCATGGGCCTATAATGGGGCTCAAGGTAAGGATGAAAGGGAGAACACTATGATAAACGAAGAGAACTTCTTGATGAGGAATAACATTTGGGATCCAACCACTCTTCCTCTAGGAAATAATTTGTATGCTGTAATTGGGTCTAAAACACAAAGTTTACACCCAAATATGAGATTAGAAACAGAAAGCACCATTAGTTGGCAGTGAGATTTTCACGAAATGAAGATATAGATTTCTATAAAACCTGTGCCTCTATCAAACTTGATCCTAAAATGATCAAGGTTGGAAGTCACATCAACCTTGAAGAGAAACTTAGTAAGATAAAAGATCCGGTCATGGAGCTTAGAGATGTGTTTGCGTGGTCTTACGAAGACCTCAAAGCATACAAGGACTATGTCATTTGGAACATGATCCCTTTAACTGAAGGTGCTAAGCCTTTTAGGAAAAAGCTAAGACGGATAAATCCCAAATTTGCACCTCTAGTTAAGCAAGACTTCGAAAACATGATCAATACAGGAATCATTGCCCCTGCCAAACACACTACTTGGGTTTCCAATCCGGTAGTCACAAGGAAAAAAATGAGTTAAATCCGCATGTGTGTAGACTTTAGGAATCTCAATATGGTCTCCGCCAAGGATAACTATCCTCTGCCCAACATGGAAATGTTGGCGCAACAGATCACAGGATCCAAGATGATGTCTTTCCTCGATGGTTTTTCTAGATACAATCAAGTCTTAGTAAAAGAGGAGAAATGGTCAAAGACAGCATTCACGACTACGTGGGGAACATCTGAATAGATTAGAATGCCTTTTAGGTTGCAGAATGTGAATACAACATTCCAGAGGGCAATGGACTGATTTCTGAGCCATTATCAAGAGAATAACAGAGGTCTATCACGGTGACCTCACTGCGTTTTTAAAGAACTGCAAGGATCATGTAAGTCATTTGAGGAAGGTCTTTGAGAGATGCAAAAGATATAGGGTCTCTTTAAATCCCAAGAAGAGAGTGTTGAGTGTGACCGAAGAAAAACTCTTGGATCATATAGTGTCAAATGACAAAGGAGCCCAGAGAGAGTTCACGCTATCCAACAAATTCAGCAGCCAAGGAATGTGAGGGAGCTCCAATCATTCTTCGGTAAGGTCAACTTCATTAGGAGGTTTATCCCCAATATTAGAAAAATTAAGAAACCTCTAAACAAGTTGTTAAATAAGGATGCCACTTATAGGTAGGATGAAACAAGTAGACTTATGTTTAAGAATATTCACAACACTATCACCCATGTTCCAATCTTGGTAAGTCCTGACTATGTCACATGGTTCGCCAAAACTAAATGTTGAGGTTCGGAATTCGGCGAACATCAAAAAATTTATCAAGGTTCATTGAGGTTCGAGCATGTTTGACTTTATCTTCGTTTATCTTTGCGCTTAGGTTCATTAATAACAAGTGTCAAATTGATGGGTGTAAGGATCGGGGTTAACATTTAAATGACCTCCATCGCGTGCGGCAATGACGACTTTGTTTATCTCTATGTTCAATTTCAATAATAACGAATGTCAAATAAATGAGTGCAAGGATCGAGGCAAATGACCTCCATCTCTTGCGACAATGATGACATGCACATTTCATTGCAAAATATCCATACACGAGTTCGCAATAGAAATATGGGCGTCTGGGAAAACATGGATGAATATCCACATCTAATCCTTTGGCTTAAGACTTTATATGACACGTGGCATTGAAAAGTCTGGAAGAGAGTTTAAATGACTCGAGTACACGAGTGTTAAACTCCCGATTTGGTAGACTACCATACATTGAAATGTTAAAATGGTGCATTACAAGTCTAAAATGATAGGCAAGGTGTAATTTATACATAAAAATATTACGAGCAGGTTAGAAAGTTAACCTATTTTAACTAAGAAAAATACTATATATAAATATAAATTAACATATTTTAAAGTATATATAATTAAAATGATTACTGTTAAAATATTTTAAATTTTATATAATTGAAGGAATTAGGAATATTGTTACAATAGATTTTATTATTATCAAAATTATAAATTAATATAACATATATCTATAGAAAATTATAAATTTATTAATATATATAATCTAGTTATAAATAGATTTTAATTATAAACGAATATAAAAATTATATTCAATTTAAGTATCTTTGAATATATATATATATATATATATATCATAAACGAAAATAAAAGATATATATAATTTTAAGTATTTTTTTATATATTTTCAAAATTTCAAATATGTATATGAACAAACCTAATGGCGAACCTCATATGAAACTTATTAGAAAATTTGAATTCAAATTGAACTCAATTGTAGCCGAACTCGAATTTGAACCCGAACCATGTGACATTGAGTCTTGATTACAAAATAGAGTTCATCATATTTTCATTCGCTTCAAATGACACCATCATTGGAGTCCTTCAAAAGAATCATGAAGGATACAAATAGCACATTGCATTCATGAGTAAGATGCTCAGAGATGTCGAGCTTAATTATGCCATAATGGAAAAGCAAGCTTATGCTTCAGTCAAACCATTGAATCATTTTTGTACCTATGTCGGCTACTCGAGGATAGTGGCATGTGTTCGCTGCCTTGCAATCAAGAAGATCTTAACACAACAAGATTATGTAGGAACAAGAGGAGAGTGGGTAACAAAGATTCAACAGTATGATCTTGAGATTAAACCCACTAAGGTGATTAAGGGTCAAGGACTTCCCAAACTCATGGCCAATGGAAATGAGGAAGCCCTTGGGTTCAAAGACGAGTTGTGCACCATGATTAGTGTGGTCACTCAAGAGTTGGAGAGTACTTAATGATATAAGGATATAATCTATTATCACTAACACTTGAGAAGTCCTTGACACCTTCTTGAAGATAAGTGTAGATCCTTGAGGCTAAAGACCTCTAAATATTGTTCTATCGATCAAGGCCTAGAATGGAGAAGTCTTGATGGGTTAATACCAAGGTGCGTAAATCAATAGGAAAGCCCAAACCTTGACCAAAGAGTTTCACCAAAGATTATGCAGTGGCCATCACGCAACTAGGACCACCACACATAAGATCCTTAGGGTGGCTACCATTGGCCATCTATTTTTACCAATGTTCATAAGTTTGTTAGAGAATGTCGACTATACTAATTCTTCATGGGAAAACAAAAGCTAGAAACATTACCTCTGCAATTGGTGGTAGCAGAGGCACCATTCCAACAATGAGGCCTTAACTTCATCGGTGAATTCAAGGAGAACTCAATTAATGGTCACAAATGGATCTTGACTGCTACTAACTATTTCACTAGGTGGGTGGATGCAATACCCACCAAAAACGCAACCGACAAGGCCATGGTTGGTTTTCTTGAAAATAACATTATCACTAATTTCAGTGTCTCGTTGAAGATTACAACAAACAATGCTAACGCATCTAGTCCTGCAAGGGTATCCTCTTTTTGTTTTGACAATCACAATATCTTGTCACACTCTTCAAACTACTATTCCTGAGGAAACATTCTTGTCGAATCTAGTAACAAGACTTGATGAATGTCATTAAGAAGACTGTAAGCAAGAATAAAAGGAAATAGGATAGTCATATCAAATATGATTTGTGGGCCAATAGAATTACTAAATATAATAAACTAGCAGGAACCCATTTGAGCTCGTATATGGGATGGAGGTAGCCTTCCCCATTCATCTAAAACTTTATGTATACTACATTTCACAACATGCTTCCACTGATTTTGATGCTATGCAGGAAAGGATCTCATAGTTGATTGAGTTGAATGAAAATAAGAGAAAAGCATTCGACCACTTTGTCAAGAGCCAACAAATCACAAAGAAGAAATTTGAAAAAAAACGCAAACAAGATTTCTAGATCGGCGACTTGGTAATTTAATGCAACAAGAAAGGAAAAAAATTGGTAATCATGGTAAGTTTGAAAGTTTATGGTTATGCCCTTACATTATTGTTGAGATTGCAAGTGAAAACTTCTTCCACATTTGACATCTAGATGGTGAGAGACTTCCACTGCCCATCGATGGGAAGGCCCTCAAGCACAACTATATGAGTATTTACTAATAAGTGATACTAGTAATGATGAGTTTTGAGTATGTAACAGGTCTAGGATGTTAGGACTCGATCAGCAAATGAGTACACCTTAGAGTGTTTTTTTATCTGGTTAATTATCCCTTCTTTTTTGGAGACGGATAATTTTCTGGGTTTTTTCAATCACTTTTTACCCCAAAGTGGGGGTGACGGTTTGAAGGTTGAGCCCCTAACACATCTTAGTGTCTAGAGTCGATGTATATTACCATACTAGATCACACAAAAAATTTCATGGAATTTGGTTAGGTCTAGATAGTTATTTTTAAATTTTTTAGATTTTTCGCACTACGGAAATTGCTAATAAAATTATATTTGTAATGTAATAAGTGATGTCTAGAGAAGTTGTATGGGGTATGAGTAATGAAATTTGCACCTATCACCATCAAATTTCTACTATGACACACTTTGATGGGTTAAAAATGTGTTTTGAACCCTCAAAACCCACTTTTCCTAAGTTTAGTGGGAAATCTGGCAATTAATTAAGCCAGAAATTAAATAAATGCAGAAAAATAAATATCCACACATGCTAAATGTGGTGGAAATGAGGTGGAAAATTATGGGGGAGTTAAAGTGAAGTCCCAAGGTGATGTGGACTCCTAAAATCAAGGAAAGGACATGTGCTCAAATAAAATTGAATTTCTAGCATTAAAAGAGAAAGTTGCTTACTTGGAAATTCGAATTTGTGAAGTTAATGCACATTTGGGAGGATTTGGGAGAATATTTGGTGGAGATTTTTTTGGGAAATTGTCCCCACTTGGTTCCCACCCATATACACTTGTCATTCTATCATAAAATTAGAATTTGGCACATAAGTGAAGAAGAAAATGATGTCCAGTTGTCAGAATTCAATTTTTACACTTGGCATTGGAACTCCATTCAACAAATTCGAATTTCTCTTTGGGATTGTCACCTCATGCCACTTGTTTAATCACTTCTACATTGAGATTGGCTCCAATGCCATTTGTCATTGTCATTCTTCGTTGGGATTTGCTCCCAATTCTCTATATAACAGAGTCATGGGCTCTCATATAGTATCATGTAATAAGCTATTGGGCTTGAGGAAACTTTGTCATTTTGTATTTGCATACTTTTTTAATATAATCAAGACTTTGGGGTTATCTGGCTGGTGTTCTCTTGGCGTTATGAGGTGATGTCTTTTCATACTATTGCTATTGTGTTTAATTTCTTTCACATGTTGAATTAATATTAGTTTATGCTTGCTATCTTGCTTGGATTTATGTGTGCAAGCTATCTTGCACATATTATTGATTTAGAGTAGTATTCTAGGGATAAGTTTGTCAATTCATTTTAGGAGGAATGTTTGGTTTATCTTATTCATTATATTGCTCTAATCTTTTGCAAACTAATACGCGTTCAAGTGTGTAAGAAAGATATTTTGTATTGTTTATAGGAATCCATCTGGAAGTGGGAGAAATCTAAATTAGATCAACTCACTCTTAGAGTCACAGCGATCCAAGACTCACCCATTTTTTCGTTCCAAGTTTTCCATCCAACGAAGAGCAAAAAGGATATTTCTTAATCTATAGCTACTTGATCATCCATTTAAAATTCAAAATACTTCTCATATTCAAGAGTCATTTTTAAAGCTAAACAAATATGGGGGTTCACTCCCATTACTTAAGCTAGTACTTTATAAATTAAATTCCAAGTTTAGTTTTGGTTTCTTTTTCCTAATTTCACATTGACAATTGGTATTTTTTTTGTGTTTTGCAGCCGATAGGCTTGAGCATTGGGCAGCAAGGAGCTTGAGGAGAAGCTTTGGAAAACTACTCACTCATGTGTATGATGGACCCCCTCACGCTGTCTAAAGACTGATTTATAGGGAGGCCATAAGCACTTGAGAGAGAGTTGCAAACTCATTAGGTCGTGGACCTTTTAAGCCTTGTGAATCTCTTTTGGAGAGTTTTTTCCATCTTCAAGTTTGTTGTTGTTATATTTTTGGGGAGAGAGTCTAGCTTTGTTAGAGTCTCATCGTTGTAAAGATCTCTCTCGTATTGTGGGCTACCCTCTTAGAGGCATTTTTACCTGCTTTAAGCGCTAATAAAAGATAATAAAAAATTGTTGGAGGGAGCTTGGGATTTTTCCCATGACATCCCCCTTCCTCATTTAGAGGAGGTATTCTTGTGGGTGGCCCAATCTTGCTTTTAGTTTTTCTTAGCTTGCTAACTTTTAAATTTCATATTGTGCATGCTTAAAATCAATACATTTCACTCCACATGCAAATTTTTACTAATCTTGTATTTAAATTCCCATATGCATACGCTCTCAAGTTTTGCAAACTATTTCTCTTTGAAGCATTTGCATGAAACATTAGTTTAATTTGGGGAATTAACACAATTTGCACGTCATCTAGGCATTTTAGTATAGGAAGGCCCCAAGCCTCATTAAAAAACTTACGTCCAACTTAAGTTGGTTGAATAGACTTTGAGATCCAAACATTTGGGCGAGGATGAGGTCTAGGGACTAGAATTCAATTGTAACTTTGCCTTAGCACTAATTAATAAAATGAACCAAGAACAACATTCCATCGCATTTCCTTTGGTTTAAAGTCTCACATGCAAATCTTATTTCAAGAGGCACTTTCGATGCAAGCATTGTAATCTCTTTTAATTTTGCAACAAGTTTAATTTTCTTGTACTTGGAAATTGACTCATCTTTTGGTTTAATTGCATATTGTCATGAATGGTTGATTTCACTTTCAAGTACTATTATTTTGGGTTGCAAACTTAATTGCATGTTGTCATCTTGTTCTAACATTTGAGTTCTTTTTTGTATCCTTTTGAGCAAGATAGTTTTCGTGCTTTGATTTCTAGACTTATTCATCTTGAAAGCATTTTTAATATCATGTGCTAACAATTTATTGTTTCACTTTTCAGAGTTATTTTGGCTTCCCATTTGAAAGCATTTCACTTCATTTTAAGCAAAATACAATTTCATTTCTTAAAGAGCAAATACTTGGAAGGCACTGGTTGTTTATGTATTTCATGCTTATCATATGATGGTTATTGCTCATATCAGTTTTTGCTTATAAATCTTAAATAGATAATCTATTTAACTCTAAAAATTCTCCTAGAAACTCACATCCTTTTTAACTTAACTTTTCATTAGGGACCACCCCCCTTAGCTAACCTAGGAGATAGCTCAAAGGGAGAGAGTCAGGATTAGTTTGACAACCCCTTCTCTGAGTTCCCTGCCACCGACCACACCTTGTGGCTTTGAAGGCTTTTTCTCAATAACTTGTAGGTAGGTGTAGGCGGCAAGGTCAACATGTCCAAATAAAGCTCGAGTTGCCTATATATAGTGATATGCCCATCAAAGGAGCCCACAGCTCCTAGAGCCAAGGTCGACATGTCTTTCTAGAGATATCTTTAGGCCGACTTGAAGGAGGTGCTTGAGCTTGGTCTTGGAGGGTTTCTTAATGAATCATTTACATATGTAACATGCCCAATAAGGGTCTTCCATACATGACATTGACTCAATAGACTTTTATGACATGATGACTAATCCTAAAGGCTCACAATCGGAGCCTTAATTAAAAATAAAATTCCTCAATCATGAAACCCATGATTCAAGCATTACAAAAATAATTTTATTTTTTTCTTTACATCAATTACATAAAATCATAATTACACATGTCATTATGAAGACCGAACCTAGTTACACTTTTCAACACTTAAACCATTCCATATCCATGCCTTTAAGACAACAATGTTCTTCTAGCCAGGAATACCTCGTCCTTCAAAATTACAAGCTATGATAAAGCAATGCATTAAACAAACATAAAGCATTGAAACATGAGTCATGATCAGACATTTATCCTTGATAAATTGAGTTGGGCAACTGAGATTGGAACTTCAACTTTCCACCCAACCTTAGACACACTGCAGCCAAGTCTTTCTTGCAGTAGTCACTCCCGAGCCAGATTTCAAAGCTTGAAGATGAGTGCTTAAGGAATCAACCAAATCTGCCAGCAGAAAAAGAGACTCCAAAGGACCATCCACCTCCACCCACCAGCTACTTCATGCAATCAATATCTCACGGGGAATCCAAATATCCACCACCTCCACCCTTCAAATCAACAAGGGAATCCAAAGGCTAATACCTCTGCCCTCAATTCAACAAGGGAATCCAGAGGCTATGCCCCCACCCTCAAATCAGCAAAGAAATCAAGAGGGTGTGTCTCCACCCTCAAATCAGCAAGGAAATCCAGAGGTTGTGCCTCCACCCTCAAATCAAGAAGGGAATCTATATGTTGGGCCTCCACCCTCAAATCAGCAAGGGAATCCAGAGGTTGTGCCTCCACCCTCAACACAGCAAGCGAGCTCATTGTGAAACCAAGAAAACAAAGAGAGGGGGGACTAAAGAATTTCTCCCACCAAAAATCCAAAGAGCAGGCCTCCACCCAAGTTGTCAAGGGAATCCAGAGAAAACCATCTCCACCCACTAGGCTTACAGGGAATCCAGTGACTAATGTACTCATCTGAGAGTTAATCTTCCACCTCCTAATGCCCAATCGAAGGAAGGCTCTTCTCCCTGCGTTTTGATAAAAGCACAAAGCCTTCTGCCTCTCTTCCTTACTACACTATCATTTCTTCTTGCTCTACCACGTGGTCCTCACTTCTCTTGCTCTCTGTGTAACAAAATTGCCCCCCCCCTCGATACGTGAGAATGCTCTCTGTGTGTATGCCCTTTGTTCTACCATGTGTGCCATATGATCGTGCTCCTCTACATTACTTCGTTGCAACCGTTTGTTGGTTGCGTGGACAGACAATGTCATTGCCCTTTCCCGTTGAGAAATCAATGTTAGTACGATTAGGGTTAGATTTCTCTTTCTTGATAATTACTTGTGAGTTATGTTGGCTTCTTTTACTTATTTGATATATTATCTTTCATCAAGCAATTACCAAACTATGTGTGCATGAAGATCACAAAAACACAAGACACAAGATGTAGGCACTCTGCCAAGGAAAAACCCCTATCTAGGGGAAAACCCAGTCAAAATCTCTTCCTTCAATAGTTTTTCCTTGAGACTCTTCTACCTAAACAAAGACCTCCTCCACACCAAACCAAACTCTCCTTCGATCCAACTTTCGACCTAGCAACATTAGCACTTCGACCTTAACAACTTCGACTTGGCAGCTTTGGGCATTAGTAGCAACTTCGACTATGACTAGGAGACTTCAATCTCCTAAAGCAACCCACACAAGAGAGAGAGAGAGACAGAGAGAGACAGAGAGAGGCACCAAAATTTTGATTTTCTTCTTTTCTTCCACCTTGACCAAACTCGCACTCCTTTTGGACCCTTCCTTCAACTTCGCACTTCCTTCTAGCTTCCACAGATCGAACTATGCTTAAGAGAGTGAGATGCTCAAATGAAGTTGAACTGCCTTGTATATATAGCCCTCCAATGAGGTCGAATTGTCTTCCTTGAGGCCGACTTGATCTTCACGAGGCCAACTTGGTGTGGAGGTTACATAATTTATTTTTGACTCAAAAATAATTCTTTTTACATCATTCGAAAGCCCAAGAAGGGTCTCATAAAATATACAATGCCTCTATTGACTCTTTATTAATCCTAGGAGTCCACAAAGGGGACTTTGACTAATAAAATGATGACCCGAGCATGAAACCCATGCTTTAATAAGTCATTGTAACAATAATAAAAATTCTTTTTACAAATACATTTTATGAAAACCGAAACTAGTTACATTTTTCAACACTCCCTCTTAACTAGGGAGGTATTCATACGGAAGATCTCAAACTATATGAACTATGAAAATTTTAGGCACTGCAATGCCATGGACTAGATTCCTGATCGGGGAACTCTATCCAAGGTCTCTCAACAGTTTAGGCACCGCAATGCCACGAACTAGATTCCTAACCAGGGCAATCTATCCAAGTGGGACTAAGATGGACTAAAACTTTCAGCCTTTCTAGGTACCATCGGGCTTACTTGCTAACCATCAACCCAGGGACCTAGGTGTGTATCTGAGGTCAGAGCTCCATGACCAACGCCACCCTCCCTACTTTGGGAACTAGACATCAACACATAGTGTCGACCATATGTCCTCCCAAGCAAAGTGTCTAACACACAAGGCCTCAAAAAATCTCTTCCAAACTTTTATCATCATCAACCAAATCAACAATCACCTAAACCAAGCATGCTTCTAAGATACTCGAACTTCTTATTAAATACAAACTTTGTTAGTATATCAGCTAACTGATCGTCTGTCGGGACATACTATTGCTTCACAATCCCATCCTGCACCAAGTTCCTAATATAGTGGAACTTATTGTTCATATGCTTCGTCCTAGCATGAAACACGGGATCTTCAGACATCTTGATACAACTTTGATTATCACAATTAATCACAGTAGGATCTAGAGGATTCTCGAACAAATCTGTTAGAAGCTTCCTCAACCATACAGCCTCCTTTCCTACTTCACATGCAGCCATGTACTCTGCTTTAGCACTACTCAAAGCAACAGGGTCTTGTTGGTAAAGTTGTCATTGATGTCAATATGAGTACAAACCCTAAGTGCAAAACCCTAACCCTAGCATTTCTTGTTGACGATGAAAACCCTAGATACATGGAAAAGCTCTTGTTGGCACCAACCCTAAAGCTATTTGATGAAACCCTAGGTCTATGCCCTTGCATGGCTCATTCATATGATGAAACCCTAATGATGCTCATGTTAACCTAAAATTCCTAGAATGAATAATGATGCCCTAATCCTAATGAGTTAAAAGCCCATGTGATGAAGCCCTAATCTAGTAACTCTAGATGTATGAATATATCAAAGAAACCCTTGTCCTTATATGCAATCCTAATGCATGAAGATCACATGCACTACACTGTCAAAATAGTGAAAATTTTCTAATCCACTTGATGCTCTAATTCCATAAAAGAAATTCTTTAATAGGGTGTTATGAAAAAATATGCATATGACGAAAGAAAAATTTAATTTCCATAATTATAGGTCATATCTTGAAGGGAATACTATATCAGCTTATAGAGGAGGTCATAAGCTTTCCAATGAGTACTCACTTGCCTCCTAATTCCTTACCGTTGAAGAGAAATCAATTTTTGAAATTAGCATATGTCAAAAATTGTCAAACTGTCCAAGCCGACTTGAGTAGGTTCATAACCCTTGGCAAAGAGATTTAAATATGGAAAAACCACCATAAATATAAACCTAAATTTTTCCATTCAAGCTCAGATTTATCAGTGGAGACAGACAAGAGGTAGAGAAGCAGCCGCAGCCTAGACAAGTTTGTGGAATTGTTCTAGGGTTAAATAGTCTCCCACAGGTTCGAGCTAGGAGCAGAGAAGTTGTCATAGTTGTCATGGTCGAAGTTGAAGTAGTTGTCGTGGTTGAAGTTGCCGTAGTTGTTGTGCTCGAAGTTGCCGTAGTTGTCGTGGTCGAAATTGTTGTAGTTGTCGTGGTCGAAGTTGTCGTAGTTGTCGTGGTCGAAGTTGTCATAGTTGTCGTGGTCGAAGTTGTCGTGGTCGAAGTTGTCGTGGTCGTAGTTGTCGTGGTTGAAGTTTTCATGGTCGAGGTTGTCGTGGTCAAAGTTATCGTGGTCGTAGTTGTCGTGGTTGAAGTTGTCATGGTTGAAGTTGTTGTGGTCGAAGTGTTGACTTATTGGGATTGGACAAATAGAGCTTGTTGAAGTCTTCTCTTGAGAACATAATATGGCAAAGTTGGAGAACATTTGAAGAACTTATGAGCAGTCTTTGAAGGGGTATCCTTAGGAATTCCTTGAAGCATAAATTGAAGGCTTGTTGGGCACTATTGAGGCTTGTTGAAGGGACATTGAAGACCTGGGATTGTGTTGAGATTGAAAGGCTATTTTGAAGGTTTAGTCAAAGCATTGTTGAAGACCCCTTGAAGTCAAAATTAAGAAGCTTGTTGAGGATATTGTGAAGACATATTAGGAAAGAATTATTGAAGACTTAAGCCAATCTTGGAGGCACACTTGGAGATCATAATGCACTGATGGGAGTCCTCATAATGTGACCTTGAAGAAAATTGTTTGGGTGACATGAAGAGCTGTGGAGACACTTTTTGAGAACCATAAAGTTGTCATTGATGAAAGAAGGCTTATTGAAGATTGATTGAGAGCATTACCAGGGTTTGTTGCACAATACATTGGAAGCCTTGAAGAACTGAAGATCTGAAGCAGTGGGTTGGAGCCCTAGAGGATTGGAGTCCTCGAGAAGACCAAGTTGGAGCCTGAACCAGTAGAGAGGGTTGGAGCCCTAGAGGATAGGAGTCCTCAAGAAGATCAAGTTGGAGTTTGTACCAGTGAGAGGGTTGGTGCCTCATAGAGACAAGGTTGGAGCCTTATAGAAGATAGGGTTGGAGCCCTAGAGGTTGGAGCCTCGTGAAGCCAAGTCAATGCTTGGCAAAGTACAGGTTGGAGCCTAGTGGATTGGTGATCAGTGTCTTCATCTAGGGTTGGAGCCGTAACTATTACTGTACTCGATTTATTGTAAAGAAGAGGATTGGAGTTCCCATTGCTTTTAATTAATAAAATAATGTATTCTATATTGTTCATTTTGTGTTCTATCTATAAGTGATCGAAACTAGTAAAGTAACAATTGTAAAAGAAATATTGATTCACCCCCCTCATTATTTCCAGCAAATCCTACTTTCTACTCATCCATGAGATCATCGCAGATCCAAAACTAAATCATCCTCCAGTAATGGTTCTTCCATCGATCTCACTGCCACCCCAATCTGAATCTGTGAAGCCAATCAACTTGACTTCCTTGTTATTGTACTATAGGCAGTGATGTATCGTACCACAAAGATATCTCAATATATGCTTGGCAGCTATCTAGTGATCATGACGAGGCTCCAACTAAAACTGACTGAGGATGTTCACAGCAAAGCATATATCTGGCCTAGTATTTACCAAATACATCAGAGAACCTACCAACTGATGATAGGAGGTAGGATCCACGAGACTTGAGTTGGAGCTCCTCAACTTCTTGAGATTTGTGATCATAGGAGTAGTTATGGGCTTGGAATCCATCATCCCAAATTTTTGCAACAACTTGATGATATACTTTCCTTGCCCCAAAAATATATCCCCGGGATTTTTCCATACTTCCAAACCTAGGTAATAGTGCATTAGTCCTAAATCCTTCATCTCAAATTTGGCTGCCAGCATCTTCTTACATACTTGTATTCTTCTCTCCACACATATGATGAATAGATCATCCACATACAATAGAATAATGACTGGCTCATTATTCACAACCTTGATGTAGAGATTAGGATCAGCGGAACTCTTCATGAACCCAATTCTCAGAAGGTATGCATCCATTCTTGCATACCATGCCCTAGGAGCTTGCTTCAAACCCTACAGGGCCTTCTTGAGTCTACGGACATGAGTGTCCCTGTTATTTTCTTCAAAGCCTTTGGGTTACTGAATGTATACTTCCTCATCGATGGTCCCATTCAAAAATGTTGTCTCACGACCATTTGATGGATGTTCCATCCCATTGTAGCATCCAACGAAACCAAAGATCTAATGGTAGTATACCTTGCAATGGGTGCAAAGGTTTCTTCATAATCTATTTGCAACAAATTTGGCCTTGCATTTATCTATGCTTCCATCAATAGTGTGTTTGATCTTGTAGATCCATTTTGAGGTAACAACCAATTTGCCACTAGGTCTAGGAACGATTTCCCAAATCCCATTCTTCATGATGGATTGATATTCTCCCTGCATAGCTTTCTTCCATACTTCTTGATGAGCAGCGTCTTCAAATGCAGATGGTTCTACTTCAATTAGACTTGTCATATATGCAGCATATCCAAAATATCTCTTTGGCCTTTTGCTTTCCCTGAAGGTTCCTTTCCCAGCTCCATGCCCTTCAACATCCTCAAGAGTGGCTTTTACCTCTTCCTTGTGCTCGATATGACTACAGCTTGAATAGGCTCACTTGGTCCTTCTTCTTCCTCTTGAATAGTAGAAGGGTTGTTGGGTTGAACTTCTTCTTCTTCAAATATGGGTATATCTTCGTCATTGAAATCAATAGGAATATCCTTCGATCTTTTGTAGACTTGATTCTCATCAAATATAACATATTAACGTCCCTGCTTACTTCAATGTGCCTCCCTTCCTTGATGTAGATTCTATATGCCTTTGAGGAGAGACTATAGCCAACGAAGATCCCTTTGATGCTTGTAGAATCTAGCTTCTTTCGTTTGTCCATTGGAACATGGATATAAGCAGGACTCCCAAAGATTCGTAGATGGTCCACACTTGGCTTATTTCTTGTGAATGCTTCATCTAGTGTCATATTATCGAGAATTCTATGAGGACTTCTATTTTGAATATATACGACTATCATTTTTGCTTCTCCCCATAGAAACTTTGGCAAATCTTAATTAAGTAGCATTGTTCGAACACCTTCTTCAATTGTCTTATTCTTTCTTTTGGCCACTCCATTTTGTTTGGGATAGTAGGGAACAATAAGCTCCCTCTTAATTCGTGCTTCCTTACAAGATGCAATTAATTCTTTAGAAGTGTATTCCCCACCATTGTCAGATCCAAAAGTTTTTATCTTTCTTTCGGTTAGGGTTTACACTTCGCATCTAAACTCCTTGAATTTCTCAAATACTTCATCCTTTTTCTTGAGAAGATAGAGCCATGTCTTTCTAGAGTGATCATCAATAACCGTTACATAGTCAAGATGACCTCCAAGTGATTTGTCAAACATGGGCCCACACACAACAGAATGTAAGAGGTCTAATATTTCTTTAGACCTTGTTTCACTATTTGAAAATGGCTTTCTTGTATGTTTTCCCAAAGAGCATCCCTTGCAAACTCCTTCACGATCGTCTTTGATATCGTGGATGCCATGAACTACACGTTTAAGGGTAGGAATGACCTTGTAGTGAAGAGACTTCCATAGGGACTATGCCTTCTATGCCATAGCTCAATAGGAGAGACTTCCATATGGACTGGGGCCTAAGGAGGTGGTGTAGTCACTTTATACAAGCTTCCTCCATGAACTCCAATAACCCTAGCTTTATCAATACTAGAATTATTTCCCCAAACCAAGACCTTTCCATCAACAAAAGCAACTTTATCCCCTTTATCTTCTAAACAAGAAATTGAAAGCAAATTCTTTTTTAAACCTGGAACATATAGTATGTTGTTAAGATGTAGTTTTTCTCCATTCTCCAGCTTCAAAGATGTTGATCCCAGGCCTCTAACAACATAGCTTTTGTTGTCTCCCAATTCCATTGCATGAGAGGATGGTTCCTTTGATAGAGTTTGTAGTTGCTTACTTTCCCCTATGATATGCCTTGATGCTCCACTGTCAATGATCCATGCATTATCATCATTGAGTGATCCTGTAAGTGCAGCTAAGAACCCTTGACTTTGACCTTGTTGAATAAGTAGTAGACAATCTTCTTGATCCATCTTCATGTAGAAGTAAATCCCATTCTTATCATAAAGGGAGTAATAATTTCCTTCAAGCTAACGAAGTGATCTTCAATCTTCTTCGACCTTAGCTCTGATACCATGTTGAGAAATCAATGCTAGTTGGATTGGGGTTAGATTTCTCTTTCTTGATAATTACTTGTGAGTTATGTTGGCTTCTTTTACTTATTTGTTGTATTTTCTTTCATTAAGCAATTACCAAAATATGAGTACATCAAAATCACAAAAACACAAGACACAAGATGTAAGCACTCTGCTAGGGAAAAACCCCTATCTAGGGGAAAACACAGTCAAAATCTCTTCCTTCAATAGTTTTTCCTTGAGACTTTTCTACCTAGACGAAGACCTCCTCCACACCAAGCCAGTCTCTCCCTCTTTAATCCAACTTTCAACCTAGCAAATATAGCACTTCAACCCTAACAACTTCGACTTGGCAACTTTCGGCATCAGCAGCAGCTTCGACTTTAACTAGGAGACTTCAATCTCCTAAACCAGCCCACACGAGAAAGAGAGAGAGAGAGAGGCACCAAAATTTTGATTTTCTTCTTTTTTTCCACCCAAACTTGCACTCCTTTTGGACCCTTCCTTCAACTTCGAACTTCCTTCCAAGTTCCAGCTTCCAAAGATCGAACTATGCTTGAGAGAGTGATATGCTCAAATGAAGTCGAACTGCCTTGTATATATAGCCTTCCAATGAGGTCAAATTGCCTTCCTTGAGGCCGACTTGGTGTGGAGGTTACATAATTTATTTTTGACTGTCAATAGAGTCATTGTATATTTTATGAGACCCTTTTTTGGATTTCGAATGATGTAAAAAGAATTATTTTTTACTCAAAAATAATTCTTTTTACATCATTTGAAATCCCAAAAAGGGTCTCATAAAATATACAATGATTCTATTGACTCTTTATTAATCCTAGGAGTCCACAATGAGGACTTTGACTAATAAAATGATGACCCAAGCATGAAACCCATGCTTTAATAAGTCATTGTAACAATAATAAAAATTATTTTTACAAATACATTTTATGAAGACCGAACCTAATTACATTTTTCAACATTTCCTTCTCATCCATAGTGGTTTTGTCTTGTGTGGTGGTGGGGGATGTTGTGTGTCAACACTTCCTTCCACCCCACTTCCTGTTGGTTGACTTCTTAGTTTTCCCTACTACCAATGCAGCCCATCCCTTATTCAATTTCCTCCTTTCCACCTTGTAGATTTATCCAGGAAAGCATGGTTTTGTTGTCCTCCTTTCCAGCTCAATTAATTTGGAAAGCCAGTCCATTTAAGGGACACCAACCAGCCTTCAATGGTTATCATGAAACAATTCAAGCTTCCTTAAAATCCCAAGCAATCTCCTTCCTCAAACTCTGGAATCTGTCCCATTTCTCAAGCCTGCTTCATTTCAATCAAAGTCTATAAAATATTTACACTGAAGGGGAATTAGCTTGGAGATGTCACAAACCCCTGCCCTTGGAGGAACATCGTCCTCAGTGTTCTATAACTGAACACAAAATAGAAACATGCTTTAAAACCAAGCACGATAGATTTGGAGCTTTATGTACAAGCTCTATACAACATTCACAAAATTTATTGCCTCAACAGGCAAACAAAAAAGGATATGTTGCCTGCATCTAATCATCCATTTCCCGCATGGCTTCCTTGGGCCCAAAATGCCTCCACTACACTTTGACTTGCTCTATTGCTCGATTTTGGAGCATGAGTTGCCTCCAATCCGGGATGCATAGAGGTTCTAGTTGGAGCTCTCCCTTTGGTTCTACTTGTAACACAGACCAATCAATCACATGATTAGCATCTTGTACATATCTTTTAAGCAATGAAACATGGGAAACATCATGAAATTTCACTGATGGTAGCAAGGCCAGCCTATAGGCTACTGGCTCTATCTTTTCAAGCACTTCAAATGGCCCACAAAATCGTGGTGGCAACTTGGCACATGACCCAATTTTCAAGGAGCTCTTCTTTGGTCTAACTCACAGGTATACGTGCTCCCCAACTTGGAATTCTTTATGAACTCTATGTTAGTCCGCATAGATCTTTTGTTTATCCTCTGCAAAATTTAAGTTCCTTCTGATAGTTTGCACTTCTTGTTCCATTTCTTTCAATATATTAGGTACAATAAGGACCCTATTCATTGGATCACTACAGCCAACAAGAGTGTTACAACTCCTCCAATACAAGCTTCAAAAGGGCTCATTTTCAATGATTCCTGACACCCATTGTTATATGCAAATTCTACAAGTGGAAGGTATTCTTCCCACTTTATTAGTTGGTGCATCAGTACATTCTTAGCATGTCCTCAAGAATTATGTTTGTCCTCTCTGTTTTCCCATCAGTTTGAAGAAGGTATACGATACTAAAGGCCAACTATGTTCCCAAGCCTACGAATAGTTCCTTCCAGAACTTTGAAGTAAATTTGGAATCTCTATCTAAGATTATTTTCTTGGGAACTCCATGCAACCTTACGATTTCCTTTATGAAAATTTGAGCCACGTCACTAGTTGCGTTTGTAGACTTAACAACCAGAAAGTGAGCCACTTTGCTCAACTTATCAACCACTACCATGATTGCATCATGTTCCTTAGAAGTCTTTGGTAGCCCTATAATGAAGTCCATCGAAATCACTTCCCACTTCCATTCCTGAATGGGAATAGGCTGCAACAAGCCAACTGGGTGCTTGCACTCAGCCTTCACATGTTGGCACTCTATGCACTTGGAGATAAAATCAGCCAGCCAGCCAGCTCCCTTTTCAAATCGGGCCAATAGTAAAATTTCTTTGATGGTTGATAGAATCTTTTGATAACTTAGATGACCGCAGTATGGCTTTGCGTGAAACTCTTTTAGTATGAGTTTATTCAAGTTGTTGTCATTTGGCACATAGATTCAGTTTTTGAATCTAATTAGCCCATAGTTGGTAAGGTTATAATGCTTGTCCTTTTCACCTTCAGATGCTTATTTAGTTTTTGAATCTAATTAGCCCATAGTTGGTAAGGCTATATTCCTTGTCCTTTTCACCTTCACATGCTTGTTGCACTTTCTCTTTCAGCTGCTGATATTTTTCATATTGCTGCCCAACAATTTTCATTTTTTCCTCAAGATCAGTTCCATAGCAATTTATGGCTACCATATGGTTTATTTGTACTCTTTTGCTAAGTGCGTGAGCCACTCTATTCTCTTTGCCTTTTATATATTTAATTTTGAAACCAAATTCACCAAGCGTGGTCAACCATCTAGCTTACCTTGCATTTAAATTGGGTTGTTCAAACAAATATTTCAGCCCTCCATTTTCAGTCATTAGAGTAAACCTTTTGCCAAGGAGGTAGTGCCTCCACATCTTTAATGCAAGGATGATGGCAGCCAATTCCAAGTCATGAGTCACATAGTTTTGCTCATGTTCATTTAATTTTCGAGATTCATAACAAACCACTTAGCCTTCCTACATCAAGACTCCACCCAGTCCCTCCTTGCAAGCATTTGTGCATACAACAAAATTCTTCTCAGAATTTGCTATTCTTAGCATTGGCGCACTGACTATCAGTTATTTTAGCTAGGAAAATCCTATTGAACAATTAGCTATCCATTCAAACTTCCTCCTCTTCTTTTGCAATGCAGTGATTGGACAACCAATCTTGGAGAAATTCGTCATGAAACTCTTGTAATAGCCTACCAGTCCCATGAAGGACCTAACTTCAGCCACATTCTAAGGTGTTGGTCGTTCCATGATGGCCTTAACCTTTTCTTGATCAATTGCTACTCCCTCTTTTTAAACAATGCGCCGCAAATAATGGATCTGTGATTGAAAGAAATTACATTTATTAAGCTTTGCATAAAATTGATGTTCTCTTAGCAACTACAATATTGCAGCCAGATGATTTTCATGCTCCTCCTTGTCTTGAAGGTTGTTTTATGAATATCCTCTTACTTTACATGCACCTTATGATACCCTGATTCTCAAGTTAATTGGAAAATATTGTTGCTCCTCTTAACTAATCAAATAGATCATCAATTTGTGGCAAGGGATATTTGTTCTTGATGGTCACCTTATTCAGTTGTTTATAATCAATGCACAGACTAAGTGTGCCATCTTTTTTCTTTATGAATAGAACTGGTCCTCTCTATGGAGTCACACTTGACCTTATATAGCCCTTGTCCAACATCTCCTTGAGTTGTAGCTTCAGCTCAGCTAATTCTGGAGTGCTAATCCTATATGGAGCCTTTGATGTTGGAGTTGTCCTTGGCATTAATTCAATAGAGAAATCCACCTCTCTATGAGGAGGCAGACCATGTACCTCTTCAAGGAAGGCATCTTGGAACTGATTCAAAATGAGATATTTTGATAGAATGGCACTATCGCTTTCCCCAACATTGTTATTAGCTTCAACATCGCTAGAAATTTGCACAGCAAATAGGGTGCATCTCCTTCTATAGCTTCTATTGGCTTGCATGGTTGTTACTAATCTCACTAATATGGGCTTCTCCTTACCCTGCAAGATCCTCCTTATCCCACACTCGTCCAAGCACTCTATTTCCTTTTCAAGGCAATCTACCTTGGTGCGATGTTTGTATCGCCAGTCCATACCCAACAGTACGTTATATGCTCCTAGTGGCAACAAATTAAGATTTGAAACGATTGGCATAGCATTTAATTCAAATGGGCAATCTCTCACCCAATATTCAACCCTTTTCTTTGTCCTTGTTGCCAATTGAACCAACCATGATTCTGCATGTATCTTCTTAGCCAATTGACACTGCTCTACAAGTATTGGGCTAACATATTTGTAATTTGATCTAGGGTAAATCAAAACATAAATAACTTGATTGCAGAGCTTACCTTCCATTCTAATTATGGAAGCGTAGTGGTCGGCCTGCCTGTTGTCTACTGTTGCGTAGATTTTAGGCGAGCTAAAAGCCATATCTCCAATTGTCTGGGCTTCTTGCGTGTTGCACAGGCATGGCCCTACATCCCTCTATGGTGCACGATCTACCTTGTGGTAATTTCCTCCACAAGTCCATCACTTTAGGGGCTGCTTTGTATCACTCTTATTTTGTCCTTCCACAAGTTGATTAGCACGACCTCTATCTGTCGTGTTGCTTCTTTGCTGAGGTCGACCTTGACCAGCTGAAGTTATATTTTCTTTCTTGAGCGCGATTTAGGATTTCCAACCTTTCTTATGCCCCTTCACTTTATATTTCAGGTTGCCTTTCGCCTTCCAATCCATCTTGAATTTTAGCCTGCGCTTTCACTATTCATAATAGTGCTTCAGTGTTTGAATTGCTTTCTCTAATGTCTTAGGCTCATCAAACTCAATCTTATTGCTAAAGGATTGTGGCAATCCACTGACTGTTGGAATTTCTAAGTCTGACACGTTAGAAACCCTTCATGCACTTTACTGATTTATTCCTACCTACTTGTTCTATTAATTAACAAGTTATTTACCATGTAAATACTGGAAATAAATACAAATACATGCTCAACACATTACAGATCATTAACTGAAGGAAACAGAAACAAGCACACAAGTGACACCGTTGTTTTTGGACTAATGTCCCCAGAAAAACCCAATGCGGGAAAACCAGTGCAGCTATCTGAGGGTTTGATTTATTAAGCTTCAGAATACAATCTGGGTGCCAAATCCAGCTCACCCAACAGAGAATAATCTCGGCAGTAGTACCTTTCTACTCGGAAGCAGATATTCCGGCTAGAACCCCAGATAAACACTCCGGCGCCTCCACAGCTTCAATCTGTCCCACAAAACGCCAGCATTAGCCTCTAGGGACTGCGTCAGCCTCTCTCTAGCCCAGCGTCACTCTGGCTTGGCCTACGTTAGCCTCTGGAGGGACTACGTCAGCCCTCTGGCCCTCTGCGTCAGCCCTCTAGCCCTCTGCGTCACCCACGCTGGCCCTCTGAGGCACTGCGCAGCTCCTGGCTGCCTCTGCGTGAACCCTTGGTTGTTTTTGCGTCCCTCTCTCCTGCTACTGTGATGATCCTCCCAGTGCTATATCTGCCTCTCTGCTTCTGTATTCACTGCCCCTCAGCTACAACTCTGATCACTCTCTCAACTTTCTCAGCAAACCCAGCCCCAGAAAGTCGAAATCTTGATCTATTGGTGTGTTCTCCAAGTGACCCCCAAGCCTCCTCTTATACTTTTATGTTGAGTCTTCAACGACCGAGATTAAATCTCTAATCAACGGCCAAGATTAGATTTGGCTTGATCCATGTCATTTAAAACATTCTCACCCAGTTTTATATTAATACCCATTAATATTTTAATTTTCCTAAGTTTAAACTTAGGAACTCCATTAAAAATATTAATTATTTTAATATCTCTCTAACCGGGTGGAATTTCCCCAAACCATTTCTAGGTCTTGGAGATCTCATGTGATTTAGCCTCTCCACCAATTTTCATGGCTAGAGCACATTTGATGCTACCCCAAATCAACACTCCCTCTTAGTGAGGAATGAGCTCTAGTAATGCTCCGCCAATGAACATCACCCTGATCATCTAGTACCAGTACCTGTGTTGATGCTTGGCCTACTGCCCAACATCCTCTGCAGTATGGCCTCCTGTACTACTGCCCATGGCCTTGCCACTGCCACTACTACATATGTACTGCGCTCCCTCTGCATTCGTGTTGTTGTTGGTCCTTTCTCCCAACACTGCATCTGCACTATAGGCCTCTCTCATCATGCTGCATCGTGTTGCCTATAGCACTACCACTGCTACTGCTACACTGCAACTCAGTTACTGAGACATTGGTAATTGATCTACTCAACTATTGACATCCTTGTCAAGCTAGAAACCCTCCTGATGCTAAAGCTCTCTCTGTTGCTATCTTATGCTCCCTCTGTTGCCTTTGCGTTGCTGCAACAACTTTGTGCTTCTCGCATTGCTGCAAACACCTTTGTGCCTTCCTGTACTGCTGCAACCTCCTATGTGCCTCTCGCACTGTTGCAACCCTCTTTGCGCTGCTACAGATCCCTGCACTCTAGCTTTGTTCTGTCGCTCCATCCACATCTTGCTTCTACTGACATCCGTCATCCTGCTACTGTCACTCGGGGCTCCCGTAGCCAAATATGATCCAAGAGTTTGGGTGCCTCAAGGATCCTGCTCCTCATCTCCTATAGTCCTCCTCACTACATAGTACAGCTCGATGTCACCCTACTTCTTTTCTAGAGGTGCATGAGCACTCATGGCACAGTCGTCATCAGTCTCCACTTCCTTCTCCGCCTTACTCAACGTTGCCTTGGAGTTAGAAGCCTCTCCCTTATTCTTCTTCCTTGGACACTAGGTCGCATAATGACCCAGCTCCCCATAGTGGAAGCATTTGACCTTGGAGAGGTCCTTCTTCTTCCGTTTCTCCTGCTTTCCCTCAGATGCTAGGGCAACATCCTCCTCCTCCTTAATTCTGATCCCCTTGCTGCTACTTCCTGCCTTGCTCAGCCTTCTGATCTCTTCTTGGCAAACAGCGGCCCACATTTCCTCCCAATCTAGAAGGGTCGCCCTGCCCAGTATGCTCTGGACAAACACCTCCCAGTGTTTTGAGACTTCGTTCAGGGTTGTTCTCACCATCAATTATGGATCTGGCGTTGCCCCTATGGAAGTCAGCTAATCTCGGATCTCCTTCAATCGACCAAGGAGTGGGTCGATCTGTTCTCTCTTTTGCATCTAGTATGATCGCAGCTGATTTTCTAGTAGCATCTTCCTCTGCACGGAAGTATGCTGATACAACTTGGTCAAGGCCTCCCACATCTCCCGTGTCGTTTTCTTCTCGGTAATATGTGATACTATATGATCCTTGACCCCGTCCAGGATGATACTCTTAGCCCTCGCCATTGCATCCTCGTACCTGTCATTATCAGCCGGGTCAACTGGGATCGCCATCATCTTCAAGGCAAAGTGCTTGACACAATTTCTGTCAAGTACGGATAAGATTTTGGCCTTCCAGACTACGAAGTTTGAGGCTCCGTCTAGTTTGTCCTGGTCTCTTACTCCGTGTATAGCCATTTCGCTACTCCTCTACTTCCCTCCTGGAAGTTCTCAGTGTGACTCCCTCTGAGCCTCGATTTCCTCCCTGGAAACCCTTCTGCTAATGTCGAGATGCCCCACTCTAATCGTCTGTGCAGCTACACCACTGATCCGGATTTTCTGCCTAGAATCCCTTGGTAGCAACTCCCTCCTCCTTGGCCTTGCCCTATTAAGTACTGTTCTGACTACAGTACCCCACCAGCTCCACTCTGCAACTTACCCACAGCCTCCTAAACCCCAGCAAACTAAAGGTTAGAGCTCCTAGGCTCTACGCAATCCCGGCACCAACAAATCAACTTCCTCAACCAACTGCGTCAGCCCTCCTAGCCTCTGCATGGCTCTGCGTGAGCCTGTCTTTACCTCCCTCAGCCTCTGCACAGCCTCTTCTTGGCTCAATCTTGATGACACAAGCACTGCGTCACCCCTTCCTTGCTACTACTCTGCTAGGAACAGCTTCTGTCACTCGGGACAGTTGTTTTCTGCTATTGTTGCTCTTGCTCGGTTGATGTCCTCAGTTCTCCTATGATCTGCAACCACCCTCTGATACCATGTTGGAATTTCTAAGTCTGATGCGTTAGAAACCCTTCACGCACTTTACTGATTTATTCCTACCTACTTGTTCTGTTAATTAACAAGTTATTTACCATGTAAATACTGGAAATAAATACAAGTACATGCTCAACACATTACAGATCATCAACTGAAGGAAATAGAAACAAGCACACAAGTGACACCGTTGTTTCTGGACTAATGTCCCCGGAAAAACCCAATGTGGGAAAACCGGTGCAGCTATCTGAGGATTTGATTTATTAAGCAGTTTCAGAATACAATCTGGGTGCCAAATCCGGCTCACCCAACAGAGAATAATCTCTGCAGTAGAAACTTTCTACTTGGAAGCAGATATTCTGGCCGAAACCCCGAATAAACACTCAGGCATCTCCACAGCTCCAATCTGCCCCACGAAACCCCAGCGTCAGCCTCTAGGGATTGTGGCAACCTCTCTCTAGCCCAGTGTTAGCCCAACGTCACTCTGGCTTGGCCTACGTCAACCTTTGGAGGCATTGCGTCAGCCCTTTGGCCCTCTGCGTCAGCCCCCTGGCCCTCTGCATCACCCACGCTGGCCCTCTAAGGCACTGCGCAACCCCTAGCTGCCTCTGCATGAGCCCTAGCTGGCTTTGCGTGAACCCTTGGCTGCTTTTGCATCCCTCTCTCTGGCTACTACCATGATCCTCCCGGTGTTATATCTACCTCTCTGCTTCTGTATTCACTGCCCCTCCACTACAACTCTGATCACTCTCTCAACTTTTTTAGCAAACCCAGCCCCAGAAAGTCGAAATCTTGATCTCTTGGTGTGTTCTCCAAGTGACCCTCAAGCCTGCTCTTACACTTTCCTGTTGAGTCTTCAACGACCAAGATTAAATCTCTAATCAACGGCTAAGATTAGATTTGGCTTGATCGATGTCATTTAAAACATTCTCACCCAGTTTTATATTAATACCCATTAATATTTTAATTCTCCTAAGTTTAGACTTAAGAACTCCATTAAAAATATTAATTATTTTAATATCCCTCTAACCGGGAGGAATTTCCCCAAACCATTTCTGGGTCTTGGAGATCTCATGTGCTTTAGCTTCTCCACCAATTTTCATGGCTAACGCACATTCGATGCTACCCCAAATCCACACTGACATACTTCTGAATCTTTGCTTTTTCTTTCTTAAGGTAGGGAATATACCTTAGCAGCTCTAAGAATTTGGTGGTATACTCCTCATCTGACATTTGGCCCAATCTGAGCTCATAGAACTTCTTAGCCTTGTTGTCGAAGTATCTCTTAGATAGATACTTGTCCCTGAAATATTCCTCAAATTTTTCTAGGACAACTCTTCCTCTTTTATGCCTTTCACATTCCTCAAATCTTCCCACCAAACACCAGCTTTACCATTCAAGTTGAAGGTGGTTATCCTTGCTTTCATGTTTTCTGAATAGTTAGGAACCATGCCTCAGCATCTTCTGATTTCTTCACTTCACTATCAAATGTAGGAGGCTTGGACTTCCTAAACTACTCTAGTATATAGAATTTTTCTCTCCTTTCTTCATGGTATTGTTGATGATGATAATGTTGTGGTCCTCTTTGAGTGTTTTCATGCTACTGTTCAGGGGTGCTTTCAGGAGTATTCAATAGTGCGCCACCTTTCACAGTATCTTCACTTAACAACTTGTGCCTTTTCCTGCACCCACTGCCATCTGCACCATTGCTCCTTTCTTCTTGTCCCTAAGGGCTTTGCCCGTTTCTATGTCTAGCCCCCAATTCATGATACTCTTGCCTCTGCAAGTCTGAGAGGCTCTGCAATATGACAGCATTCACTTCTACTTGCCTTTATTGTGCTATGACAAGCCTTTCTTGCGCCTCAACAAGTATTTCATTATCAGCTTTACAACTCCTTATTTCGTCTTTAAAGCTCCTTAGAATATCCATCCAATCAGGAAATTCTGCCTCACATCGTTGTCCAACTGATCTTTCCTCTTCAACAGTCCTCTCTCATCCATATCTGTGTTGTGATTGATCAGATTTGTACAACACCATTCTACTTCATTCCTTGGTCCGTTGGTTCTATGTTGTACCATCCTTTGTTATTCATGTGTTATTCGACCTTCATCTCTTTGGGCCTTAGTGTCTTTTATGTGTTGTCATACACACGCATAACTATTATATTTTATGTTGTTGGAAATCTGTTAATGTAAATCTAGCAGCAAGACTACACCTCAAGTAGCACGTCATTGTCAATACAATCATATCCCATCATTAATATAATGCTACATGCTTATGTATGAAGATACACCCAACAACACCCACAATCAATCCATAATGATGACCTACCAAGTCTATACTTCACAATCGATAGCCTTAAAACACTAAGACTACACTACAAGTCTTAATGAAGAGACTTCAACCCTTCCTATCTCTCATTCTCTGATTAAAATTGAGCTCATATCAATTATACATAAACAAGGAAGGATTGGTTTTTAGAGTTTACCAAGCGCGGCGCTTCTGCAGGCTGATGCGACCCTTCTGTCACCTAGCGCGACCCATGGCGCAACCCTTCTATCTCAGCGTGACCCATCTATTTTCTGTCGTGACCTTTCTGTTTTCCGGCGCGACCTTTCCTGTCTCAGGCGCAACCCTTCTGTGACTGATGGTTTTCTCTTACGAATTTCCCTTCTGTTAAGAAGTTCTCTTTCTTCTTGCTTGGCTCTCACGGCTTGACATGTTTGCACAGAGTATGCTCCTTCACGTGGTCTTTCTCCCTAGCTCCACGTAGATCTATTCACAATGCTTCCACTGCGTTCAAACTGTCTAGGATTGACTCCTCTGACTGCTATTAAATGACGGGCAACAAAATACCAGTACACTCTCAACTAAAGCAAAACACCCTCGGTCTTGTGAGCCTTTGACAAAACAAAAGAGACTGTTAAGTTATATATTAAAAGATTCATCTTGGTGAGGGAAATATCATCATCCCTTTCCCTTATTCAAATTCGAGCAACCAAACACAATACAGTTCCACGAGTTGTAAGAACACAGTTCTCAATGCAGATGTCTTACGCAGGTCTGTGTTTGCTTACGATCTCACTACTTTCGCATCATTGTCGTGATGACAGTGATCTAATCTGTGAAACTTTGAATTTTGCCACAGGAAATGGAAAGCCTTTACCTTCAAATTGTTCAACTATCAGATCACACAAAAATCTCTAAATAATGTATGAAGTATGTGACCGACAGGAGCAACACACAGTATGGATTAATTCATGAGCCAAGGGATGCGTAACCAATATCAACATGATCATATACAACCCATAAACCTACAGATATATCACACAGAAACAAATTGCGATTTCACAAACAGAGATAATTTTCAGAGATGCAAATAGATGCTATCTATAAATCAAATTCATATATATAATATGCCAGGCCCGATTTACATTAGTTGGCCTCTTATCGGTCTTTCTAGCTCTACTTAGCCTCACTCTTCTCTCTCACACACCTCTTCCTCTACATGCCCCTTAGGCTTACAATTATAGGAACAATTACATAGTTATGGATCATTCTAGTTCCTAGTTCTCCATAGATCTCTCAATTAGTTCCTAAAATCTCTTAATGATCCCTTGAGGATCTCAACAACAGTTCTATATCTAAATTCTGCCTTTATGAGCAGATTATACCAAATCTCTCAATCCACTTTTAACTCAACTAATTTCCTATTCTAGGATCTCCTAATCTCCAAGATCTTTATGAGATCTTCACAAGTCTAATCATCTCTCATATTCTCACATAATTGAGAATATTTACATTTAAAACCTCACACACATATTTCTCACTCAAATTATTAAAAATATACAGAATTTCCTATTAAGAAATCGAAAACATAAGATCCCCCAAGTCTAATCAGGTTCAAGGGATTTTTCTTGTTATCCTTTAACTCTAATTTGATTAATTTATCATGGCTTCCTTTTTGAAGAACTTAATCATCCCTATTTTGAATAATATAAACTTGATTTTAATAAATTAATAATTATTTGATTACATTGGGATAAAATTTCTAAATTCATAGCAACTAGTTTTCTAATTAGTCAACCTCTAACAAATAAGATGATATAATTTATTAATAAATAACTACTTTACATTAATTCGATAATATTAAAATTCAATATTTTATTTTTAATTATTCCTTAACAACTATCTTTAACTAAACATAGAATATTTTAATGAAATAACTCCTTACCACTAACTCCCTAATAATTAATTTCTTTACCTATTAACTAATTCACCAATAGCTAGTTTTTAACAACTATTTCTGAGCAATGTTGCATCCTTACTTTTTATTCCTTCTGATCGTTGGATTTCTCACCTAGTCCTGAGGATGAACCACATTAGTTGGTTCGAAACGTCCACCAAATCCTAACAATGTGATTAATCCAAAAGACTTTCTTCTACATTATGGATCACAAAAGACTTAGATCTAACATTAGGAAAATTTGTTAATTAATAGGAATTAATTAAGGAAATTTTGGAAAGCTCTAAAAACTCACACGGATTGAGTTTGTGATGATCTTAGTCGTTGATGGCAATTTAATCATAGTCGTTGGAGATTCAACGAGAGATTATAAGAGCAGGTCGATGGGGATGGCGATGATATAGTGTGAGACATAGGGAGAGCAAGTTCCTTGGCAGATCAAGCACGGAAGAAGAGTTCGAGCTAAAAGGAGAGCAAAGGCAAGACGGAGCCAACAGAGAGGAGGCTAAAATATTCTGCAAAGAAGTCGTCCAGGTGGTGCAAGTTAGCCAAATTAGCAGAGCAAGTTGCCAAGAAGAATTCAAATCAGTTCTTAGATGCCAGAAAACCATTCCGTAATGCAGAGCGAAATTTTCCAACGCCAGGAGAATACCAGACGGCTAGTTTGGAGCATTTCCAAGAGGTCGTACAAATTGCGCAAGCCAGGAGTGCGAGTCGGTGAAGCAATGCGAGCAGGTCAGAGGGGGGCAGAGTTGTTTGGTAGAGGGAGAAATTTTCTCCTAATTATTTTGGCGAGATTTTTGCTAGAGGATTGCCAGTTTGGCATCCAAATTATTATACTCAGATTTTGTTGTTGCATAATAATAAAATAAACCCTCATCTACCGCATTGGTTTTCCCCTCAAGGTTTTTTTAGGGACTAATTGTCCACAAATGTTGGTGCCTATTTTATTCTGTGTGCGCATCTATTTTCTCAATTCCAATTTATTTTCCACAACATAATTTATTGTGAAGAACTAGTGTGATTTATTCATTATTTTCCATAACAAATAAACTGCATAATTAATCAAGTTAGAAGAATAAATTACCAGTTGCACAATTTAAGGAAATTTCACATCCACCACCTCCACCCTTCAAATCAACAAGTGAATCCGAAGGTTAATAACTCCACCCTCAATTCAAAAAGGGAATCCAAAGGTTATGCCTCCACCCTCAAATCAACAAGGGAATCCAGAGGTTGTGCCTCCACCTTCAAATTAGCAAGGGAATCCAAAGGTTATGCCTCCACCCTCAAATCAGCAAGGGAATCCAGGGGTTGTGCCTCCAACCTCAAATCAACAAAGCAATCCAGGGGATGTGCCTCCAATCTCAAATCAGCAAGGGAGTCCAAAGGTTAATACCTCTGCCCTCAAATCAGCAAGGGAATCCAAATGAGGTTGTGCCTCCACCCTCAAAACAACAAGGGAATCCAGAGCTCACTATGAAACCAAGAAAACAAACAGAGGGGGGCTTAAAAATTTCTCCCACCAGGAATCCAAGGAGCAAGCCTCCACCCAAGTTGTCAAGCGAATCCAGAGAAAACCATCTCCTCGCTCCAGGGTTACAGGGAATCCAGAGACTACTGTCCTCACCCGAGAGCTATTTTTCGACCTCCCAATGCTCAATTGAAGGAAGGCTCTTCTCCCTGCAATCTGATAACAACACAAAGCCTTCTGCTTTCCCTTCATGTGATATGATTTCTTCTTGATCTACTGCATTGCCCTCTCTTCTCTTGCCCTCTATGTATCAAAATCGTTTTCACCCCCTAAATGCGTGAGTTCTCTTTGTGGGTATGCTCTATGTTCTGTTGTGCGTGTCGTATGATCATCCTCCTCACCATTACTTTGTTGCAACCGTTTATTGGTTATGTCGGCAGCAATGTTACTTGGGAGCGGGAGCGAGAGCGGGGAGCGGGAGCGGAAGCGGGAGCGGAAGCGGGAGCGGGAGCGACCATTTTCAGAAGCTCCCGGTTTGGGAGCGAATCGGGGAGCGATTTTTTAAAAATATATATATTTTTTATATTTTTTAATTTTTGATACATATATGTCAACAAAAACATGTAGAATGATGAAATAGACATAAAAAACATAAAAAAACATAAATTGATCATTGAACCATATCACATCAATCATCTAGAAATTATAATCGTCATCAACCATGTCCACAAGTTAGTAAAATACATATTACAACTGCAACATATTGAGTCTTATAAATCATGATTCATCAAATTCAATATTAAAGTTTCAACTTCAAGCTTTCAGAATTGAAAATTCAATAACATTTATCATCATTGATCACCAAAGTAACAAGTTGTACTTGTAAGCCAAGTTTAACCATTACAAGAAGTAATATCGAAGATATTTGTAAGTCCTAACTTCTAACTGTTAACATGATATGAAATGTTAAAAATTTATAAAATGAAACATGAATAATGAGATGAAATGAAACAACTTTAGTCTTTCACAAAGCATCATATTCATAATTCACAATCATTACCAATGAGTTATAATTGCCAAGGCCCAACTTCAAACTTCAAATTTTCATTGTCACAGTGATATAATGTTTACAAAAAATATCATAATGTCATAATGATATGAAAGAGTCAAGAGTCAAGAGTCAAGGACTCAAAACTCAACAGTTATGAAAACTAAAGTCTAATAGAAACTAAAAAAGACAAGTAAACTGTAAATCTACAAGTGGCCCTTGCCACGAGAGTCTCCAGGAGTATAAGCAGGTCGTGGTGGTCTTCTAGGAGTCTCCCGCACAGACCGACGACCAGAACTAGAGCCTCCACGCGAGGGTGTCGATGGAGGTGGCGACAGCAATGGAACAAGACTCGGGCCCCGAGAACTGCTACTGGATGGTGGAGGTGGAGGTGGCATGGCTGCTGCAGCTGCTTCATTTTCATCCCGTACAAGCTCCTCTTCTAGTTCTTCCATATGTACAATGCCATCCTCCAAATTGTCGTCCTCAGGGTGATTGTCCCAAATTTTATATGTGGGATCTTCATTAGCCCGATCACAGTAATGGCTCAACAACCTTAAGTTGTAGTGCACATAAACCAAGCTTTCTGCTCGGTTTTCGTTGAGCCTGTTTCTTTTCACATTATGTATATAACTGTAGGTGCTCCAACACCTCTCTGCAGAAGAAGAATTTACAACCTGTGAAAGAACTTTTTTTGCCAATTTTGGCAAAAGTCCGTGGCCGCCATATGTTTCCCACCATGTGAGAGAATCAAATTTATCTTTGTCGTCCATTGCATGGAAGTTACCATACAAACCACTGCCACTGAAGTATCTGCCTATTTCAAGGCGCACAGCTGCACATTCCTCCCTGTCAGGCACCAACTTTTCTAATGCTTCCAGATATCCTCTAGTTACCTCTTGATCTAAATGGGGTTTGGTCCTAACACCACCCCCTGCTGCAGGTTTGCCCAACCAAGATTCTGAGTAGTATTTTGGCGTAAGGATATACGCCAAGCAATGTAGTGGAAGGTTAAGCCTATTCCACCGTTCACACACACAATCATGAATCAGTTTGTACAAGTTGGGATCTTTATTATGAACAATGTCTTTTATTTCCCCCAACATGGTATCCATTTGCTCATACACCTCGCCAATCACTGGTTTGTCTGTATCTGCAAACCGAATCATGTTATAAATTGGCTTGGTGAAATCCAATACCTGTCTCACAGTTGTCCAAAACTGCCCATCAAGAGCGGCCTCCTCCACCGTTTCAAAACCTGCCATGTCAGCTACATTTGTAGCCCTTTCCTTTAACACCTGCCAATGTGGACTTGATACCATGCTAGCTAATGCCTCTCTTACCTTCAAAAGGCGCCTGAAGGTGAGGTAATAGCTACCAAATCTAGTCCTCGCAATTTTCAGCAACTCCAATCTCGAGTGACTGCGGAAAAGGCCATGGGTATTGCTATGATTTGTAATAAATTTTATCATTTTTTTCCCTTTCTTGTACAAATCACCAATCTATTGGTATTGTTCATTTTTGTTTTTGACAATATCATGCAACAGAAGGTTCAATGTGTGAACCAAACATCCAGACCAAAATATGTTCGGGTATTTATCCTCAATAATTGCTCCCGTTGCCTTACAATTAGGAGCATTATCAGTGATGACTTGGATGACATTGTATGGGCCAATACGCTCAATTGTTTCAAGCAATGCTTCTGCAATGTTGATAGCGGTCTTGAACTTGTCTGAGTAATCATGTGCAGCTAGAAAGATGGGACCACTTCGGGTCACAGCAAGAACACTTATCAATGGCTTGCCTTTTACATTTGTCCATCCATCAGATACAATGGACACCCCATTGTCAATCCAAGAACTTGTCATTTTATTCAAAGAATGTGATATTTTTGCTTTTTCATGATCAAGGCCAACAGTTCTTGCCTTGTCATACCCAGGGCTCTTGTATCCTTTAGGGGCATCATTTATGGCAGAAACCATTTCGTGCCAATAAGGTGAGCGTAGAACATTGAATGGTATCCCACATGCATAGAGGAACCTGTAAACTTTTGAATCCACATCATTCCTACACCCCTCATCAAGGAAACCTGATATGGTTCTACGCCTTAAAGATGATGACCCTGTGCCTCCATGTCCATATCCACTGCCTTGGGAGGATGCTGAAGGAGTTCTTTGTGATGGTGAGATTGGTTCAAAGAAACCCCTTGATCTTTTTGTTCTGTATTGGGCGTCCTCCTCTTCCTTTATGTATTTGGCTCTATCTGCTGTTGACACCGCTGCACAAGTTTTGATTCCTATTTGTTTCTCTCCATCCCATGGCCTTTTCCCGCAGAGGTGTCTTCTAGCACGGGTGTATGAGCCTGTGTAATCAGTGTTGCAATGGGGGCAATGAAATTTAGTGGTTCCACCCCCTCTCCCTGTTTCAGCCCTGTGAACATATTTCCACAATGGAGTTTGGTCTTGTTTAGTTTTTTGAGGGTCATGTTCACCCTCCTCCACCTCCTCCTCACTGGGGTTTTCACCCATTTGACTTCCTCCGGCTTCTTCATCCACCTCTTCAGTTTCAGGCCCCCTCCGTTTCCTACTCTCCACCACCATAATAACCATAAAAGGGACCAGGAAGAGGAAAATGCCAATAAATATCCCCAGGTCCATGGTGTTTGATGTTTGTAGGGTTTGAGTCTTGAATCTGCAAATTAATTTAGTTTATTGGGATTAATTCATTTAATTTATTAATTTAATTTAAATACATGATCTTTAAACTCAAACAGGTAAATTAAACTAACCAAATTAACTACCTAACCAGCTAAACTAACTAAATGATTAAGTTACTTACCTCTGCAGGCTTGCTCCTCGCTCCTTGGCACTTGCTCCTCGCTCCTCAGCTCTGGCTCCTTGCTCCTCAGCTCTTGCTCCTTGCTCCTTTGCTCTTGCTCCAGCTCTCAATCTCTTGCTCAATGAAGTTGAAATGAAATTTTTTTGGCCCATTGGGCTTATAAAATAAAAAAAAAATTCTAAAATTTTTAGAAATTTCGGGTCCGGCGGATTTTTTTTCCGCCGAACCGCTCCCGGCCCGTCTAAAATCGCTCCCGGAGCGTTTTTTAATGCCCGGGAGCGATCAGGGAGCGATCGCTCCCCGATCGCTCCCGGGCATTAAAAAACGCTCCGGGAGCGCGGGAGCGATCGCTCCCTGAATCGCTCCCTCACAGACCAGGGAGCGCAAATTTTTTTACGGGAGCGCGCTCCCGCCCGGAGCGCGCTTCGGGAGCGGGTTCGAAGGGGGGGGGGGGGGGGGGGGCGCTCCCCCGCAACACTGGTCGGCAGACAATGTTGTCGCCCTTTCCTTCTCATCCACGGGAGTTTTGTCCTGCGTGGTGGTGGGGGATGTTGTGTGTCAGCACTTCCTTTCACCCCACTTCTTGTTGGTTGACTTCTTTGTTTTCCCAACTGCCAATGCAGCCCATCCGTTGTTGAATTTCGTCCTTTCTGCATTGTAGATTTATCCAAGGAAACAAGGTTCTGTTGTCCTTCTTTCCAGTTCAATTAATTTGGAAAACCAATCCATTTAAGGCACACCCGCCAACCTTCAATGGCTATCATGAAACAAATCAAGCTTCCTTTAAATCCCAAGCAAACTCCTTCCTCAAACTCTGGAATTTGTGTCCCAATTCTCAGGCCCTTTTAATTTCAATCGATGTGTATAAAATATTTACAATGAAGGGGAATTAGCTTGGGGCGATCACATATACATAGCCACATGGAGGGGGCAAACTAAGGAGAAATCTTGCTTTGTTTTTTTATTGTAGGTGGATCGTTCCAACAAGGGTTGAACTATTACAACAGGAAACTTCAAACGAAAAGGGAGCTTGCATTTCACTACATAGTCAAAGGACGGAGATAACCATGCTAGAGGTCACAAATAGTGTTGGAATTTCCATGCACCCTAGGTCTGGTCTATGCCCTAGCTAAGAACACAAACACACTAGAGATGCCCAACTTTAAAGTACTTTGCATGGCGAAATATAACAACAAACAAATCAATAATAGTATACAGTATTTTTGGCCCCAAATCACATTCCTTATTTGTCCATTAATACGAAAACCTTAGGTCTCTTGTACCAGGGATCATTGTCCTTTACAAACCCTAATACAATGCTATAATACACAGTATACAAGTTTTTCCTTCAACTAGTTACAACTAGGTCTAACTCGTTGAGGCCTAGTCCATCAAGTCCTCATCTGCCCAAATACAAGTAACAAAACATTTATCTAACGCCTACAAATCACAATCAAGATACTTGACTTACCTGGGTTTTTCCTATAGCCCACAGTCCTCATGCCAGCTTGTTGTCCTTGTTGTAGGCTTGTAGCTACCTTCCTTCACTACTAAAGACTTCTATTGTTCATAGTTTCTACTCCTTTAGACCTCAAATCAGCTTCCTTGCAGCCTTAGCGCTACTTTAGGTTTATGGCTACCATTCACCAGCAAATTGCTCCCTTTAGCCTATTGTCCTACTATTCAGTCCTCGTTAGCAGCCCCTTATACCATTGTCCAACCCTTGTCCAAGGAGCGTCTACCTCTGCCCTGCCCTAAGATGGCCTTAACCCTAGCCCTTAGTGTCTCGGCCCTGTTGTAGCAACCTTTGATCAACCTCCGCCAGTGCTCCTTCAACTCTAAGGCTCTTGGCCTCCCTGTCCAGACCTTCTACGACCCTAACCAAGCCTTCATAGGCCTCTTCGATAGCCTCAACACAGGCCATGGAGGCCCTAACAAACCTCGATCTTCCTAACCTCGATTTCTAAGGTCCTACCAACCTCCTCAACAAGTCATGAAACCCTATATTATCCATGCTCTCACTTTAGTCTGCCCTAGCCAATCCTCGGCTAGGTCTACTGGGTCTTGGTTGTGGTTCCTGGGTTGCGGCCAACCCTCCCTACTGTTGCAGGAACATTCATGTAGCTGAACATGGCCAGTCTGCCCTTCTAAAGACAGTAGTCTCCCTTCCCTACCTTGCGACTAGTCTAACCAAGCCTACGATCAACTAGAACTAACCATTACAAACTTTGTCTCATTTGAACAAAAAAAATCGCCATCCACCACAAGTTCCTTCCTTGACGTGACTATCTTCTCTTGATTTGTGGCTCTCCTAGGTCTAATCTTGCTCCACACATGAAGTCCATGTCATTGTGTGATTAGGACTCTGTTGGCCTATATTTATATCTCTCCAATAGGTGACTTAGGAGCCCTCCTTATCCCTCAAGAAATCCCACTACGCAAATTAAACTATTAAATTAGTTTCCTTGGGTTCTAAGCCCACTCCTTTGAGTCAAAATTGTTGAAAAGCGTTATTAGGTTCGGTCTTCGTAATGTCTAATGTAATCATGATTTTATGTATTTGATCAAAAGAGAAAAAGAAATTTTATTATTATTATTTTGCAGCATGGGTTTCATGCTCAAGGTCATTTTATTTATAAGTCAAGCACCCATTGAGTGCTTCTAGGGCTTTGTCATAAAGTCTAGGAGTTAATTGAGTCATTGTAATATGTAAGACCCCTTTGGGCATCTTGTATTATGTAAAAGAAATTTATTTGAGTCATAAAAGACCCTCCAAGACAAGTCAACCTAGCTGCAACAAGTCGGCCTACATAAAAGATCAAATCGGCCTCATGGAGGCAGTTCGTACCCCTGGAAAGCCTATATATAAGAGGCATTCGACCTCATTTGAAGAATACATCCAAGACAAACGAAGAAGCAAGAGAAGAAGTTCAATCTTAAGAAGAAGAAGTCCTAAGGCAAGCGAAGTTCAAGAAGGAAGCTAAAGTCAAAGTTTTTGGCTCTCTCTCTCTCATGTGCAACGAAATTCTGAAGTTGCGAAGTCGAAGTTGTTGTTAAGTCAAAGTTGTTGGGGTTGACGTTGCTAAGTCAAAGTTGTTGGAAAAGTTGTTGGGGTTGAAGTTGCTAGAAAAGTCGTTGGGGTCGAAGTTGCTAGAGAAGTTGTTGGGGTCGAAGTTGCTAAAGAAGTTGCTAGAAGGTCGAAGTTTATTGTAGTAAGTTGTGTAAGGAAATCTCATCAAAAAGGAAGGTTGACTTGGTCTTAGAGGGGTCTTTGTCAAGGGTCTTAAGTTTGGAATTCATCATTTGAAGTTCTATAAGAAGAGAAGAGTTCTTGTGGGTTTTCCTCTTAGGAGGAGAGGTTTTGGCCCTGGCTTATAGCCTACATTTTGTGTCCTCTTGTCTCATCGATCTTCATTGTTTGATAGTTGTTTGATGATAAAGAACACAATAATAATCAAGTGAAAGAAGAAGCTAATCAAGTTAAAATAAAAGAACATCACAAGCAGTTATCAGAAGTAAGAGAAATCACATAATCTAGTTGCCCCTAGATTTCTCAACATGGTATCAAACTTTCAAAGCTAAGGTGACTACAACAAGGATAGGCAATTTGAAGATCACTCCATTGAAGAAGGATACATAAGGGTCGAGCACAAGAAGGTCATCAAGGAGAACTAAGAAGCATCAAGGAGGACCATTCATCTCATCACGAGGATCACATCATCTATAAGGAACACCACTTTGGAGAAGAAGAAGACCATAAAGACCCTACCTCCATTCAAAGAAGGACTCTACACTTGAAGCATTCTTAGGAAGCTTACACATTCTACAATCATCTAACAAGGAAGAAAGAAAGAGCACTTCATCATCAAAGTGATCTCCCTCACATTGAAGAAAGGATCACATCTCAATCATCCTTGAAGAAGATCATCAAGTCATCATCATCAAGGAGGCATCTTCAATTGTCAAAGGAGTAGTAAAAGTCAACATCATCAAGAAAGCATCAAGTTGAAGATATCATCATCAAAGGAGCATATTCACTTGATAAGTATTTTTATATTTATTTCTGAATCTACTACCAATATGACTTCATTCTGCAAGGAGAGCAACAAACTTGTTGGGTCATCAAATTACCTTGCATGGAAAAAGAAAATAGATTTGATCCTCATACAGAATGAAGTTATTGAATATGTTAAGGGTTCAATCTCTGAGCCTTCTCAAGAGCAATCTCAAGCACTGTCAAAGTATATGGAAGGGGAAGTAATGACTCAAAGAATCCTCATAAAATCAATCAAGGATTCCCTCATCCCTTATGTGGCAAAAATGGAAACATCAAAAGAAATCTATGAAAAGTTGGTAGAATTGTTTTATGTAAGCACTGTTGGAGAAGTTATAACATTGAAAACCGAACTATACAAGATGAAGGTATCAAAGGAAAAAGGGGTAGCCTCATACCTTATGAGGGTATCACAAATTAGAGATCAAGTACAAGAACTAGGAAAAAATATTGTATGATAAAGAAATGACCACCATAGTGCTCAATGCACTACCTGATGAATGAGCAACTTTGTATGAAATATCCATGGAAAGAAGGAAGCCACTTCATTCAGGGAACTTCGGTAATTATGTAAGATTGAAGAAACTAGATTAAAGGCAAAGAGCGATGTTGGATCAAGTGAACAAACTCAAGCATATGTTTCCATGGCTACAAAGAAAGGGAAGTTTGGAAATTTTGATCCTTCGAAGAAGAAGAAGATCAACATGTCAAAGATCCAATGCTATGGATGTAATGAATATGGGCATTTCAAAATTGTCCTAAATTTAAAAAGGACAACAAGAAAAGAAAAGATAGAACTGCAGCCCATGTCACCGAAGAAGTAGAAGAGCCTGAAAACAAGAAGACAAAGGAGGAAGTAAAAGACCTCTAAAATGACTAAGATAACCTCCTACACTTAGTTCTTTTCAAGTTTATAAAAGATAGTTGTCATGATGGAAAGCATTACAAGTATGATAGATGCATTATAGAAGAGATAGAGATGACATCATCATAGAGACATGGTAGTCGAAGTAGGAGTCTATATGGCTAAAGCAGTCATCTCACATGATAAACAGGAAGTAGCTCATGGCATTTTCATTAAGGATAACCAAAGTAGCAATTAATATGGTTGGACAAAGTCATCTAGCAAGATAGAAGATAAAGAGATCATCATACAAAATCATCATCATTAGAAAGGAACATTTGCAGAATGAGGATCATTAAGATCCTCCATTGGAATCTTTGTTAGAAGATTCACCTCTACTTAAGAAGAAGCAAATGTCTCGCAGATGGTATACATTCCACCTTATGTGGGATCTACAGGTTAAAAGAATGATGGAATGATGACAAAGATGTGAAGCATGACAAGTTGGTTGAAGTACTTTCATCTTAAAGCAAGGAAAGGAAGTTGCCCGACGGAAGTCTAGATGACCACATGAAGGAAGAGGTATGTATATATTTGATAGATAGATAATGTCATGTTATCATATGGTTGCAAATAGAATGGGTGGAATGCTCTATCTCATGAGCATGATAAAAGAAGAAGAAACTCTTCCTTTAGAAAGATACATGAAGGCATGTAGACAATATGCCTTGAACTCTTCTACATATTGACATGATATGACCTCACTGAGAATATGAGGTGGTTGGCATTCGTGGTTCCTGTGATGAAGGAACTATGTATAGACGATCCTGTGGAAGCAATAAGTGAAGAAAAGGTGAAAGAAGAGTTTTTGAAAGATGCATCTATAGTCACATAAGATAAGATAAGTGATCAACATCTAATAACTAGAAGGATTAGCTATGACATCTCCATAGAGAAGGTATGAAGACCCTGATATGTTGGAAAAAGGAGAACCTTGGAAATGTATGTCTTGGAGATGGATTCATACGGTTTGCGAAAAGATGTTGAAGTTGCAAGAAGATGATGTCATGACGAAAGGCCATCATAAAAAGGTAACTTTAATTTAATGTTCATTTTGATTTCTAAAAAAGCATTTGGTTTGGTTGAAACAGGGCTACCGAAAGAAGGTTGTAGAAGTCACCTACAACTAGTACTCATGTGATTAGATGGAAGATACTAAAAGAAACACGACTTGGAAAAGGTAGTTATATGAAGGATAGCCAGATGTGGACTAGAAGATCACTTTCTGATGAAAAGAGGGATGACATGACTATTAGTTCAACACTATGTTTCGTTGAAAGGAAGTGATGAAGAAGATGGTCAATGCCCTACGAAAAATTCTAGAAGAAGAAGGCTCCATGATGAAAAAGATGAAGTTCATGACATGATGCAAAAAGAGGAGCCCTACAAGAAGCTAATGGTACCATGATCTCCACCAAAGAGCAGATAGTTGTTGGAAACAAGTCCCTAGTTGAGAGGGAGCTTGGGCAAGTCCCTTGTTAAAAGGGAGCTTGGGCAAGTCCCTTGTTAAAAGGGAGCTTGGGAATATTCCTTTTATAGGAATGTGTAGATCCTTCCTAGTTGAGGACACATCATTCTTGTCTTCATTGTATGAAGAAAGAAAGAGGATTGGGTAAGCATTTGAAAATGGTATTGATACTCTTTGAGGATGTGGTAGGGCATCCAATAGGTAAAAGTAATCAAAGAGGAAATTCCTTGAAGATGTGTTAATCCAAGACAAGAATGGTCCTAGAAGGACATACCTTGTGAACATCTGGATGTGGTATGTGCCTTGAGAGACAATGATGAAGATGTCTATGAATCATTGGTCTCCCCAACCTTGTGCTCTAATCTTGTGGAGAGATAGAGTTGTGAATCAAGGCCTTGCTATATGACAATGTTGGTTGATGTGATAAGATGCAATGAGATAAGTTGAAATAACAGCTTATGAGATGGTTTACCAATCCGACTCTTCTTATGAGAATTCTTCAGTATGAGAATGTCCAAGTACTTTGTATGGATTATGAATACCTCCCTAGTTAAGAGAGAGTGTTGAAAAGTGTAACTAGGTTCGGTCTTCATAATGTCTAATGTAATCATGATATTATGCATTTTATGAAAAGAGAAATAAAATTTACTATTATTATTTTGAAGCATGGCTTTCATGCTCAAGGTCATTTTATTTATAAATCAAGAACCCATTCAGTGCTACTAGGGCTTTGTCATAAAGTCTAGGAGTTAATTGAGTCGTTGTAAATTGTAATATGTAAGACCCTTTTGGGCATCTTGCATCATGTAAAAGAAATTTATTTGATTCATAAAAGACCCTCCAAGACAAGTCAACCTAGCTGCAACAAGTTGGCCTACATAAAATATCGAGTCAGCATCATGGATGCAATTCTTACCCCTGGAAAGCCTATATATAAGAGGAATTTGACCTCATTTGAAGAATACATCCAAGACATACGAAGAAGTAAGAGAAGAAGTTCGATCTTAAAAAGAAGAAGTCCTAAGGCAAGAAGTTCAAGAAGGAAGCTAAAGTCGAAGTTTTTGGCTCTCTGTCTCTCTCTCTCTCTCTCTCAAACACACACACACACACACACACTCTCTCTCTCATGTGCAACGAAATTCTAAAGTTGCTAAGTTGAATTTGTTGCTAAGTCGAAGTTATTGGAGAAGTTGTTGGGGTCGAAGTTGCTAGAAAAGCTTCTAAGTCGAAGTTGCTAGAAAAGTTGTTGGGTTCGAAGTTGTTGGAGAAGTTGTTGGGGTAGAAGTTGCTGGAATAGTTGTCGGGGTCGAAGTTGCTGTAAAAGTTGTTGGAAGGTCGAAGTTTGTTGTTATAAGCTATGTAAGGAAAGCTCATCAAGAAGGAAGGTTGAGTTGGTCTTGGAGGGGTCTTTGTCAAGGATCTTAGGTCTTGGAATTCGTTGTTTGAAGTTATATAAGAAGAGAAGAGTTCTTGTTGGTTTTCCTCTCAAGAAGAGAGGTTTTGGCACTGCCTTACAGCCTACATTTTGTATCCTCTTGTCTCATTGATCTTCATTGTTTGGTAGTTGTTTGATGATAAAGAACACAATAACAATCAAGTGAAAGAGGAAGCTAATCAATTTAAAATAAAAGAACATCACAAGCAATTATAAAGTAAGAGAAATCACCTAATCTAGTTGCCCCTAGATTTCTCAACAAAAACCCCAAACCTTGGGTATCTTGCCCACAAGCTCCCTTTTCGTGGGTTTTCTCCACTCGGAAATACCATCCGTACTACCCAAATTACAACACTCCCTCTTAGTGAGGAAGGTATTTCCATGTCCTTCTCGTAGAAGTCTCCAACTCCAAGACTTTCCTTGCATGGCCATGACTATCCTTACATGTGCCACGATTGTTTTCGCATGTGCCATGTCTTCCCTTTACATGATCATGACTCTCCATGCATGGTTCACGACAATCCTTGCATGTACCATGACCCTCCTTGCGTGCACCAAGACTATGCTCACATGGCCTACGACTTTTCTTGCATGCACCACAAATGTCCTTGCATGGTCCGTGACTTTCCTTGCATGGCCTAGAAGACTCCACTCTTTTGCTTAAACATGAAGGTTAGACTTCCATTGTGTGGCTAACTTTCCTTCGCAATCTCCCTCTAAGCCTACACAACCTCTTCTTAGCTCACTCAGCTTTCCCTCTCGGAAAACGTTGAAACTGAATTTGTATCCTATTAAGGTCAATCCCAAGTTGCGATTGAACATTGGGCCTAGCCACTCTAGACCATCGCAATCCAACTCTATAATTTTTCTCATCTCAAACTTTTCACATGCACATGGCTCCACTACCAGATGTGCAATCTTGTAACCCAATGAAGATACTAACTCATAATCAACCTGCTATCCATATGGAGCTATCTTGTCCATGCCAAAGCACTCTTTGCCAAGGCACCTGAACTGTCTCAACATACTTTAACAAGTCAATGGAAGTCCATCATCAACAACTTGCCACACAAGATACTATTGTGCACTGATTTCTCCATCAATCCACCAGAACTCCCATCCTAGCTAGTCACCAAACTAGTCAAGACCACATCTCCATGTTCTCAGCTAAACCTTCTACTCCATGTCTAGCCAACTCACTTGGCAACACTGCTACTTCTTGCAACAATCTCACAACTCCCTCCTAGAGCTGACACATGTGCACACTCTGATCTAGTTGCTCTGATACCATGTTGGAATTCCCATGCACCCTAGGTCTGGTATATGCCTTAGCTAGGAACACAAACATACTAGAGATGCCCAACTTTAAACGAATTTGCACAGTGGAATATAATAGCAAACAGATCAACAATAATACATAGTATTTTGGCCCAAAATCATGTTCCTTATTTTTCCATTAATAAGAAAACCTTAGGGCTCCCGTACTAGGGATCATGGGCCTTTACAAACCCTGATGCAATGCTATAATACACAGTATACAAGTCTGTCCTTTGACTAAATACAACTAGGGCTAAGGCCTAGTCCATCAAGTCCTCATCTGCTCAAATACAAATACAAATGGTTGTCCTTTGTCTACAAATCACAATCAGCAAGATACTTGACTTACACGGGTTGTTCCTTTAGCCCATAGTCCTCATTCCAGCTTGTTTTCCTTGTTGTAGACTTGTAGTTGCCTTCCTTAGCTGCTACAAACTTCTATTGTTCACAGGTTCTGCTCCTTTAGACTTCACATCAACTATCCTGTAGCCTTAGCCAGCTACTTTAGGCTTATGTCTACCATTCACCAGCAAACTGCTCCCTTTAGCCTATTGTCCTGTTGTTCAGTCCTTAACAACCCCTTATACCACTTTCCAACCCTTGTCCAAGCCACTTCTACCTATGCCCTGCCCTCACCTGGTCTTAAGTTGATCTTAACCCATATCCCTTAGGGTCTCATCCCTGCTGTAGCTACCTCTGATCAACCTTGACCAGTGCTCATTCAACTCTAAGGCTCTTGGCCCACTGTCCAAACCTTTTACAGCCCTAACCAGGCCTTCTTGTGCCTCTTCGATAGCCTCAACACAGGGCACAGAGGCCCTAACAGGCCTCAGTCTGCCTAACCTCAATTCCTGAGGCCCTAACCAACCTCCTCAACAAGTCACGAAACCCTTTATCAGCCTTGTTCTCACTTTAGTCTTGATAACCAATCCTCGGCTAGGTTTGTTGGGTCTTGGCTGTGGTTCGTAGGTTGCAGCTCCTTCCAAAGGGTTGCGAACAGCCCTCCTTACTACTACGGGAACCTTCCTTACCTTGTCGTTGGTCTAAAGCCAGTGATCAGCCAAAACTACCTATTACAGTCTGTCTCATTTGAACAAAAGAAAACTTGGCCTCCACTACAGGTCCCTTCCTTGTTGCGGCTATCTTCTCTTGATCTGTGGCTCTCCTAGGGCTAATCTTGCTGCACACATGAAGTCCATCTCATTGTGTGATCAAGCCTCTCCTTTGGCCAGTATTTATATTTCTCCAATAGGTGACTTAGGAGCCTTCTTTATCCTTCAAGAGACCCCATTACACAAATTAGAATATTAAATTAGTTTCGTTGGGTTCTAAGCCCACTCTTTTGGGTCAAAACCCCAAACCTTGGGTATCTTGCTCACAAGCTCCATTTTTGTGGGTTTTCTCCACTCAGATATACCTACCGAGCTACCCAAATTTCAACAAATGGAGGGGATTTCTATAGAAGACCAATCTCGATTCCCTAATAAAGTGAAAAATCAACTTAAAGAGGACTGTGTATCACAACCCAGCTTTGAAGTAAAGTTATTTTGGTACAAGGTAATAATTGCAACAACCACTCTGTTTAAAAATTCAAAAACTTTTTATTTCTGTTTTAGTTTAGGAAATTTACTTGCTGAATTTTTCATAATTATATGATAAACAGCAAGATGATTTACTTTGGGATATCAAAATAAAGCTAAATCTAAGCTAATGTTTTGATGCATTGAGTTGGAATCATTTTTGGATTTATTTACTCGTGTATCAACTGATTTCATTGCAGATCCATACGTTTTACTAGTTATAACAAAAGAAATCTGCAGCATTCTTCAAGATTTTTGCTCATTCCAAGTAAGTTGTCCATTTGGAACCTTGCACATAGATTCTAGTTTAAATTTATATTGTTCATTTACTGACTTAGAGTCAAAAGTACAACTATTTCCAGTTGTAATTAAGTAAATTTAATTCTAGAAATTTTATGGGCAGAGTACCTAGGAGGATTTCATCACAGGAACACAGAAATACAATCTCCATCTTGCTGGAAATTGATATTTAATGTTGTTCATAAGCTTGGAAGTGACCTTTCAAGATCAAATTCATACATTCCAACTTCCCCACTCATAGACTAGGAATCTAGGAGTGCTTTGGAGTTCATTGGGTGGTTTGTTTGTGTGAAACTGGTTGTTTTCCAGGCAATTTATTGCATATTTTTCAATCTGCAGTTACAGGGAAGCAAGCTAATTTAACATATAACTCCTTTAACCAGCAACCCAAACTTGAAAACAACTCTTAAACTGATTAGTATATTTTTTCTAAATCAAATTTAAGTACTCACATGCCATATATATTATCATTTGGTGTCGTGTTTTGTTGTCTTTAGTTTTTTTGCATGTATACATACAAAAATCAGCAAAACATCCCTCATAATTAACTCTCCCACCTTTTCTTAACTCCATTTAAGGCACTGGATTTACTTGGAGTTGGTTGATGTATTGAGTGGGAATTCTCCCATGGCCTTTCAGGAGGAAGTTGGACTTAAAGAGCAGGGGTTCGTGCCAAAGTGACAGTGAACCATTACCCTGTGTGTACCCATCCTAATGGGTGCACAAACGTTTGCAACCCTGCTAATCAGATCGATAACAAGTCTATTGACACATATCAAAAAGGTGATGTGGATGATAGAACATCTACTTCTGGCCTATTTTACCCTGCAGTCCGGAGAAATATTGAATGGCACAGTAACAAACAAGCCACTATTGTTTTTTCTATTATTGAGACATTGTGTAAAAGTGCAGTTACTTCTGGTCAGGAAGCTGTTTGGACTCTTGGTCCTCAGTCATGGATTTGCACAGCAGCAGCCCACAGTTCTAAAGTGTGATAATTAGAATGCTTTCAGTTGGTTAAGAATATTATTTTTTATAACCACACCAAATACATCAATGTACAAAATCACTATAATTGACAGCCGACTCAGGATCAAAGTTCAGAGGATCAAAGTTCAAACTGTTGTCATCTCTACAGAGACTTTGCCTACATCCAAGTTATCGAGTTGAGATACAATTTGGGATCAAGGAAGCTATCAATATGGAGGGATGATTTTATACACATTATGGGGGTATTTTAGTCATAATCTTTATTTGAATTTTGAGGATTTACTACAAGTAACAGATTATCTTTTATTGGCATAAGCATTACTAATGCATGGCCTTATACACTAGCAGAACTTTCCCAAATCTAGAATTACGCTATTAATCATGCCCACATTAATGTCTTATTCTTATGCATGCTCCCATTAATGTCTTATGCAGACCAAAGCTGATTTTCACAAACAAAATACTCAACATGAGTTTCTTCTATCTAGATTCAAAAGTTATTTCATGGAAGTAGAGAATAGATAATAAAATGCACTTCACGTCTATACAAGTTACCAAATTTCTAACACTTATGTCGATGGTAAAATCAAATTACATGTAGTGCATTACTGAATTTCCTAGTACATTATCTAGCCAGCACAGCATCTCAATGAACCCAGTTCCTTAAAATGACCTTCTCAAGTTATCAAACTCACGTACAACATATAGGGGCCTTCAAGAAACACTAGCACCATATATTCCTGCATATCATACCTCTAAATTCCTGCTGGCAAGCTTTTCATCAACTAGCAGTAACTGTCCATTTGTTGTAGAGGCTGCTGCTACACGAGCCCGTCTTCCTTGAATCAAAGCTGAAGTTTGGCCAGTAAGCAAATCAAACTGAGACTGCAAACGCCTGAGTCGTTTTTGCAATTCCAAGGCCTCAGCTTTATAGGCCGATGTTGCCTCCCTGGAATTCAAAGACAACGCATTAACATGGTAAAAATGTACCATATGCCAATGCAGAAAGCAAGAACATTCATGGTGTGGAAATTTGCTGTCTCAACCTTGAGAACTGCCCCCATGATTCTATAAAACTGAATATTTATAGTGAGATTTTAATATATTATCAATATCTGTCCCATTAATTTTAGCGTAATCATAGGGAAAATGCTCACAAGTGAGACAACAAATTTCCGTCTAAGTTGCACGAAGCGTCGAAATGTTTCAGAGTTTCCGAAATGGGTACATTTAGAAACGTCACCTCCCAAAAATGGAAATGTCGGTCATATATATATATAGAGAAATTTATAAATAAGTGAATAACACATTATCTTGCAAGGAAAAAGGAAATAAGACCCATAGATGACAATTTAGAAAGAAAACCAAGTCTATATTAACTCTCATAGATGATTACATGATGGTCGAGTTTTGGCTAAGTTTCGGAGTTTCGGAGTTTCGGGTACGGGTACAGCCCAAAACGCCGGGTTCCTAAAATTTCGTGCAACATAGATTTCCATGCATATCTTCTTTAAATTTTCAGAGGAAACAAGCCAAGCCCCACTGAATAAAATTACATTAAGCAATAGCATCCATGCAAATATTTTCATGCCAACTACAGGTTATGACAAGTAAATCTGCATAGGATACAAACTGTTCAGTTCCCAAAAAGTTTTGCTTTAAATTTTGTTAGCCTCTCTCATAAAACAATAATAAATCCAAAAATAAATTAATTAATTAAATATTCCAAGTTAGGAATTTGTGCCTAACTCTTGGGTTGTTCCTCTAAGATAGGAGTTAGTTTAGGTAACTCCTATATTGGTGTGTGTCTGGTGAGAAATTATCTCAACCAAAGGAGAAATTATCTCAACCAAAAGTGTCTAAGATAGCACGCACTATCTTGAGAACACTATCTCTCATCTATTTATTTGTAACACTATATTCAAATTTTTTAATGAATAATGTATGAAAGTGAGAGAGAAGCATGAGGCTTCAGCATTTTTCCGCCAATATTTTGTGTCTGATTTTTATGTGTGTTTTTCTGTAATCTATTTGAGTTAATTTCAATTTCAATATGTGGTATCAGAGCCTAACTCTTTGGTGAAAGAAGTGGTTGTAAGAGGGACTCGCTGTTGTAAGATCTACAAAATTGTAAGCATTAGCATATCTATATCCGTTGGATGGAGGAGGTATTGACATTGGAAGAATTCAATTATCATCTGCGTTGGACATATCTGAGCGGTATTCGGCTGTGATAATAGTGGAAGAAATACCTGAAGGGGGAGCCTACTATGAAAGAACTTGTGTGTGAAAGTTTCGTGGATTTGTTGTTGTTCTGGAAGCGTTGTTGTGGTAAGTCGAGGGTGTGATTGACTACCCTGTGGTGTGAATTTTGTTCATGGCAGAGTGATTGCGTGGAGCGTGCTACAAATATCATTGGTACTGAGGGTCTGTTATGTTCTTAAGAGTTGGGTATAGTTTGCTACAGACTTGAAATCGATGGAGAATATATTTTTTGCCCCGTGTTTTTTTGTCTGTCTTGTCTGTCCATTTAAGGTACGGGAGGATGGCAGATAATTGAATTTGAATTTCGCTAGGGGCGACAGAATCAAGAAAATTGATCTCTATGCGGAATCTGCCGAGAATTGGACAGAACCCCCACGGTTTTGGACTTGTGTGGCGGAAGATCCCATTCGGAGGAGACATCTTGATAACAACAAATCAGTAGGAAGAGGAGAGGTCCGTTCTTTGGCACCAGAGAGGTAATTGGAGCACAAAATTGATGCCATGTCTTCACGCAACAGAGTAATGGCTGGTTGTTTAACATTGCCACACTTGGGAAGCGATTAATGGCCATTTTTTGTGACAACCTAAGAAATCCCATTTTTATTCACAAAACCTTTTGCTATTCTCTTCAGAAACGGGTCATCCACGGTTGCAACGTCTGGACGGTATTCTCCAAAAGGAGCAAGTAACATTAGTTAACCGACTACTGCCCTCCAATCTACTGGCAATGCACAGATATTGCTGTTGCGAGAGGTTGTCGAGCGCGTTTGAAGTCGTGCGTATGTCACTACCAACAGCATCGAAATCTGCCAAGAGTGATAGATCTATTGCATTGTCAGGTTTAAGAGACTCGTGGAAGCTTGTTGCGAATCAGAACCTGCCTGCGTATGATCCCTGTCGTAATTGAACCTGCATGCTTGGAAGACCTGAGCAACTGGTGTGTAAAGGTTGACCTTGGAGCAGTGGCATTGATTGTAAATTATTGTGGAGTGATCAGATCGTATAGTCGTGGGATCAATGCGCAGTGGTGAGCGTGAGAAGAACCATAGCTAGTGGTGAACGTGGAAGGAGATAAGCAACAAGTCTGACGCTGTTACGAGGCAAGAGATCAGACCGTGAAGTTGTGGGAGGGCCGAGAGAAGATTGGTCAAGTTTGTCGAGAGTGGAAGGCCGAAAGCGTGGACATGGAGAACTTACCTGGAAGTGACATGCCTGGAATACTTGTAGCGTGGAAGTCAAAGAGATGGCACCCGGACCGGTGGTCTGCCTCAGGGAATGCAAAGGTAGCAGAGGAGTCTAAGAAGAAGTTTCAAGCGATCTAGGAGGCTTATTCAGTTTTGTCAGATGACAACAAGAGATTCCTGTACGATGCAGGAGTTTATGAAGACGATGATGATGATAAAATGAGAAGAATACAGTGAGAGTGAGGCCTTTTCCGCCATTTCTATGTTTCTGGTTTTTTTATGTGTGTTAATTGTGTTTGGTATCCTATATGTAAGTGGGGATTTTTACATTGGAAATCACATATGTGTGACAATGAAGCTTTTGTAATGGAGGGATAAGGTAAATTTATTTGTGTATTTGGAGAGATAAGTGAATATTTTTATTTCTAGAAGGTTGAGTCAATTTTCTGAAGACATTTTTCTTTCAAAAAAGTTCTAGAACTTTGATTTCATGAAGATATTGTGAAGCTGAGCAACTATGTACTCCAAAGTTTAATAAAGATATAACTTTTTGTGGTGATTGTGTCCTAGATCCGCCCGAAATTGAACAAAGGGATCTTAGGTACACGAAGAGTGTGTTGATGATGGTGCATGCTTCATGTTTTTTGCTTATGATTTGTGTCTAGTTTTGACACATAAATGATCTCATTTATCACACATAAAGTTCAATGCAAGCAAGCACAACACTTGTAACAAAATAACTTCAAGGAAGGATAATCAAGATCAACACTACAACAAATAATCAAAGTTTTCAACATCGGCATTCTACCTCAACAAACAATTTCACTCAATATAATCAAGTTCATGAATCTGCAAACTCCAGCATTTCAAAGCAAAGTCTACATCACTACATTCAAGTTAATGAATCTGTAAACTTCAACGTTTCAGAGCACAATCTACATCAACATTATTGAACTTGTAATCAAACTCAAATTACATTGAATTGTAAGGGTGCATTCTCGGTTGAAACCGACACCCAAGTCTTGAATTGAGTCAAATTGAATTCATTGTAGTGAGTCATTAAATCATTAAGTGTTTTTTGGGTGCATTTTCGACAGTGTTCGACAAGGGTCCTTTAAGCAAAATCAAGTGAATGCACAAATTTTAACTCTAAAGCAAACAAGCAACAAGCGAGCGTGAGTATTCATTCAAGCAATTTGCATCAAAATAGTACAAATTTCAGACTTTCAAGCGAGCCAGAGTGAAGATCATTGCAGCAACCATCAAAGCAACCAAACAAGTTCAACTCTAACACCAATCAAGCAAGTTGAGATCGACATCAAGCGAGCGTGGCTATTCCTTCAAGTAAGGCAAGTGAGCATTTATGCAAACACGATCATCATCAAGCGAGCGTGAATTCCAGAGTTTAAGCAAGAAAGTTCTACAACTCTAGCAAGTGTTCCCAGCAAGTGCAATAAGCAACAAATCAAGCGAGCGTGCCATTCAAGTCCCATAACAAGCGAGCCAGTCATTCAAGTAACAAAATCAAGTGAAACGGTTCAAAGCACAACATCTACGACAAGAGAGCCTGATTTCAAGTGAGCAAGTTCAGATGGCGCAACATATTCAGTGGTTAAACATTCTTCACAGTTTGATCATCTCCAGTGATGAAGACATGGTGCACATCAGCAAAGAAACTCTTGCTGATCTTTCACGGCATCTACAACAAACACATGAAACCATTGAGTTTCTTCAACTAGAGTTGCAACTACAAAGAGATGAGCTACAACAAAAGAGTGCTTCTTCCAAGTCATTCAACCATACAGATGAAGATAATGATGTTGATTCCAAATCACTCATCCAAACAACTTCAAGTGTCGAAGTTGTTCATGATCAAATTCAAATTTCTTCCAAACCCATCATCAAGCCCTGGGAAGAGATTCAAAATAACAAGAATCGACGAGGCTTAGGATATGTCACTGATGACACCAACTTACATATCCCAGATTATTCCAAGCCAATTAAGTTTGTGAATGCAGGATTTCTTGAACAACTCACCTCAGTCGGTTCTGAGAAAATTGCAGACAAACAGAATTGCACGCAGCCTGAAGTTAATGTCCAACCGAAATGTTCTCATTGTCAACGAACCGGTCATATGGAAGATCAGTGTTTTGATCTCCATCCTTGTTGCCATTGTGGCAAGGCTAATCATTCCTCAGAAAAATGTCGCAACCAACAAAAATCAGCCAGATTGAAGATACATTATGAATGGATTGATCCTTGGGAATGGTCATCCACAGTCAAACGATTGTCTCAATTGTACAACCGACTACAATCACACATAGTGCAGCCAGCAGTGAACAGATGATGGTACTCTCATGGAGTTGAATGAGGGAGTACGACAGTGAAACTCTCCTACACCTGAAGGGGGGGAGTTCAAATATATTTTGGAGAAGATTGTCTCTCCTTTCAGCTGACAAAAGGGAGAAAATGTCAATGAAATTGACAAGTGGTTATCAGACTGAAAGTCTCGACAATATCAGCGAAGCAGCCAGAGGGCATCTTCATCAGCCAGTGGGCATCTTCATCAGCAAGTGGGCATTTGTCATCAGCAATGAGCATCAGCAAATTCGCCAGTGGGCGATCGACAGCCAAAGCAGCAGTGAGCAGCTTTCATAATAACAAAAACAACATTGAGTTGTTTTTCGACATCTTCAGCCAGTGGGCAATCATCATCAGCAAACACGCCAGTGGGCGTTCATCAAATTGTGTCGGTAGACACCGGATATTGTTTTCAAACAAAGGACAGTTGGATCCTTTTGCGGCTTGGCACGTGATGGAGTTGTCAAGCAACATTCAGAGATGAATCAAGCATGCAGCTAATTCATGTTCTCTTCAGATTTGAGTTTTTTCCAGCATCCAGTTTTGGTAGTTTTTTCAGGCAATGTTTTTGAGGATCAACATGAGAACTTGGAAAATGGTTCCTCGTTCTTATTTTGGATTTATCATTGAAGGGGGGAATGTTAGCCTCTCTCATAAAACAATAATAAATCCAAAAATAAATTAATTAATTAAATATTCCAAGTTAGGAATTTGTGCCTAACTCTTGGGTTGTTCCTCTAAGATAGGAGTTAGTTTAGGTAACTCCTATATTGGTGTGTGTCTGGTGAGAAATTATCTCAACCAAAGGAGAAATTATCTCAACCAAAAGTGTCTAAGATAGCACGCACTATCTTGAGAACACTATCTCTCATCTATTTATTTGTAACACTATATTCAATTTTTTTAATGAATAATGTATGAAAATGAGAGAGAAGCATGAGGCTTCAGCCTTTTTCCGCCAATATTTTGTGTCTGATTTTTATGTGTGTTTTTCTGTAATCTATTTGAGTTAATTTCATTTTCAATAAATTTCCACTAGAAAGTAAGATTACTTTTGAATATTCACTAGAAAGGAAGATTAGCTAGGTATGTACCTGATTTCTTTCAAAGATTCCTCCGTCCCCAAAACAGCGTCTTGGTTGGTCCTCCTGCTTGAGAATGCAGAGATACTTTCATAAGCAAATTCCAGATCCTCTCCCTAGAACACACAGCAGCAAAGTGGTAATTAAAAAATAGATAAGGAAAAGGAAATTCCCAACAAAGGATATCATAAATAATGCAATAGTTCAAACTTAAAACAAAAGGGATCTGAAGATTAGTATGTAGAAAATTACCATACATGAAAAACCACCAATGTGTAAAATAAGGTACTTACCTTATTGTCAGAAAATATACTCTTCCAAAACAAGCCAACGGAAAAGAAAGTGTAATTCCTAATGACCATCTCAAATTACGGATCAAACATGATTATCAGCATGCATGCATCGGATGCACTGCACTAGTATACCTATTAATTGGTTGTGAAGAGTGGCTAAATATGGATAAATGAATTAATAATAAATTAAGTATCTAACTATCAAGAATTTCATGAATGTAATAAGTCTAGAATTATTGAATTGAGACTTCTGTGATCCATATCAAATTTTTGAAGAATTATTCGGCGAAAATCACATGGAGAAATTTTTGTCGACACATTTTGAACCAACCAGTGTGGTTCATCGTCAGGACAAGTTGAATGAGCAGATCTGGCCTATGCATTTTAAATAGACCGGGCAGAATATCCAACAACTCAGATTTCTCGATAAGGTAACAGCTAAAAAGACAACAGCTCGATTTGGCCTGATAACGGCTAGCTTGACCATGATACGGGGTATTATATTAATTTATATTATTTATTTATTTTATTTATTTTATTTATATAAAAGAAATTTCAGTTATTAATATAGAATAAATTAATATATAATTATTAATAAGTGAATCATAAAATGAATTAATTAAAAAAATAATAATTTTAAATATATTAATAAACTTACATTAATTTAAATTTGTTATAATTAGAAATGTATACTAGAATAAGTAAAATTAAAATATTATAATAAGTAAATTATTAAAAATAAATAAATAATTTCAAATATATTAATTAATAAGAATAAGAATAAAGTTAATTTTGAACTGTTAAATAAAAATATTAGTTAGTTATAACGGCTAGTTTGACCATGATAAGGGCTAGTTTGATAAGGTGTATTTATTTATTTTTTTATTCTTATTTTTTTATTTTTTTTTATAGAAAATTCGGTTATTAATATAGAAGAAATTAATAAAATATAATAAGTAAATCATAAAATACATTAATTTCAAATATATTAATATATTAATAAATTTAAATTAATTTAAAATTGTTAGAAATATATAATAGAATAAGTAATAATAATAATAACATAAATAAATAAATAATTTTAAATATATTAACTAATAAGAATAAAATTAATAAATAAATAATTTCAAATATATTAACTAATAAGAATAAAATTAATTTTAAATTGTTAGATAAAAATATTAGTTAGTAAAAAATTAATTCAAGGTCTATTTAATGGTAAAAATAGTATTTTAAAATTAACTTTATGTAAATTAAATTTAAATTGATAAAAAATATATATATATATATAAATAAATAAATGAATAAATAATAATAATAATTTTACCATGTTAAAATTAAATAATAGTTTAAATTAATAATTAAAATAGATTTAAAATTAATTTTCTTAGATAAATTAAGTTTAAATTAATAGTTAAAGAGTTTTCACAAAAAAATAATTAATTAATTAATTAATTAACAAAAAATAATAATAATAATAAATAAATTACCATATTAAAAATTAATTAATCGATGAAATAAGGGAGGAAAAGAAAGAAAATGACTAGGAGGAGAGGGCTGGGATCCAACAACTACTGATCTTCCAGCCATCCTCTCTATTGAGATTGTTCGGTCTTTTTTCAATCTCCAGGGCTTCCCTAAATTTCCGGTGATGGAATTGCGACACTCTAGCAATCACACTAGCCTCCTCGATGCAGACATGATGATTGGTTTTCTCCACATGCTCTGCTAAAGCGGAAGACTTAGTTCTCATATGCTTGAGGTCAGCTGCGTGCTCACTAATCCTTTGATTAATGGAGCGACCAGTCTCACCAATATAGGGGGTCCCACACGAACAAGGAATAATATAAACCCCTTTCATGTCCTTAGGGTCAATGGGATCCTTTACAGATTTGAGGGATTTACGAATGGTGTTGAGAGGTCTAAAAGATGCGGGGACATTATGCTTCTTAAGAACCCTCGCAATCTTATCCGTGGTCCCCTGAACATACGGAAGATGGACACTAAGAATCCGCTCTTTAGGCCCTCTTTTGGTTAACGAATTCTTAGCTGCTTTGAGGAAAGCCTTTTATCCCAAGTGTCTACTATAACCGTTTTCAACAAAGACATTAAAGAGGTGGGATTTCTCCTCCTCGAAGCTCTTATCATCAGAGATCCTTAAGGCACGAGTTGCAAGGGTGTTGAGAACCCCCAACTTCTGGGCCGGGAAATGGTGGGAACTAGCATGAAGATACTGCTCCGTATGAGTTTTCTTGCGAAACACTCGGTGGGAGAGGGAACCATCCTCATTCTTAGAGATAAGAATATCAAGGAACAGGAGGCAACCATTAACCTCTTGTTCCATAGTGAACTTAATAGCTGAGGATTGATTATTGAGATGATCGAAGAAGAGATCTAACTCCTCTTGGCCGTGAGACCAGATGACATTAGTGTCATCTACATACCTTTTCCAAAGTTTGGGAAGGAGACGGGCTGAGTTCAAAGCCTTAGATTCAAAATCCTCCATAAACAGATTAGCAACCACAGGGGATAGGGGTGAGCCCATGGCAACCCCACAAGTTTGCTCAAAGAACTCTCCTTCAAAACTGAAAAAGGTTGAGGTGAGGCAGATCTCAACTAACCGAGTGGTATCAGGATCAGTAAGACGGTTGATCACATCCATTGCCTCATTTATAGGGATGCAAGTGTAGAGGGAAACAACATCAAAACTGACCAGAATGTCTCCAAGGTCCAGTTTGATGTCCTTGAACTCTTCAATAAAGGAGGTCGAGTTTTTCACGAAGGATGTTGTACAACCAACTAAGGGCTTAAGCTTCAAGGCAAGAAACTTAGCAAGAAGATAGGTAGGACCTCCAATGGTGTTGACGATAGGCCTAAGGGGAGCTCCTTCCTTATGGATTTTAGGGAGCCCATAGATTCTAGGCGTGATAGGATTGCTCTCAATGAGTTTATGGTGCAGGGAACTCACTGAGTCACAGGATTTAATAGCAAGGGCCACAATCTTGGAGATCCTCTTCAACGGGTTTTTGGGAAGCTTCTTATAACTACCACTATTGTGAAGATGATCTAACATTTTATTGCGGTAGTCTTCCTTGTTAAGAATGACAGAAGCCCCCCCCTTGTCAGCCTTCAGAACAACAATATCTTTGTTCTGATTTAAGGATTTTAGGGCTTCAAATTCATCTCTGTTAAGGTTGCTCCTAGGAGGCTTAGCCTTCCTAAGAATAACAACACAATCCTACCTAATAGTATTCTTAATACTATCAGGTAAGCCCCAAATTCCATATTCTATGTCACAAATAATGTCATCAACAGGGATCTTTTTAGGGGCCAAGGCAAAGTTTAGACCTTTGCTTAAAACGTTAAAAACAGAAGTGGGAAAAGAAAAACTAGATAAATTAATAACTTTATTATTAATATGAGAGGAAGAGGGAGGGTTAACATCACTTAAATGACTCTTCCTCGATTTAGAGTTAACGTCTCTATGTAAGTTAAGCCTTGTTAGCTTATTATCATAGTTCATTATCCTCCTATTCCTAGAGCAATATTTATTTACTCTTTCATTATTATTTACCATATTAATATTATTATTATCAATATTAGTATTATTAATAGTGTTATTATCCTCATTATTAACAATGAAATTGATCTTATTACTATTATTATTAATATTGTCAACTTTATTATTATTATTTTCATCGCAAATATCATTAATATTATAATTATTAATATTATTATCACCATTATTAATAGTATTATTATTATAATTATTATTATTATTGTAAATACTATTATAGTTATAATTTTTAATATTATTAATACAATTACTATTATTGTTATTAGTATTATTAATAATGTCATCATTTATATTATTATTGCTATTAAAAACTTCATTAGTATTATAATTATTAATATTATTATTGTTAGCGTTATTGTTGATATTACCCATATTAATCATATTGTTATTATTACCATTATAATTTTCAATATTACTAGTGTAACCAACATTATTCAAAGGATCGAAATCCACCATATTGTTAATTCCTGCTTCACCTATATTACTCTGACCATAAACCTGCTCAAAAACACATAACTTACCAAGGTGGTCGATGGCAGAGTCCCGGCTCACATGATGAAAAATGCGGGAAGACGGATTCGGATTCGGATGGACTCCGCGGGTGCCAGAACCGATGAGAACAGCGGAATCATAGACCATACCTGAGCGGTCTATGGCAGAGACCTGAGCACCTGCGCAGACGCTGAACTCATTATCGCGGGAAGCCGGATTCAGATGGACCACGCCGGTACCAGAACAAGAGAAGGGGACCTGAGAAACCTTATTTATTTATTTATGTTTTTTTTGTTAATTTATTTATTTTTATTTTTTTGTGAAAACTCTTTAACTATTAATTTAAACTTAATTTATCTAAGAAAATTAATTTTAAATCTATTTTAATTATTAATTTAAACTATTATTTAATTTTAATATGGTAAAATTATTATTATTAATATTATTAATTTATTATTATTATTTATTTATTCATTTATTTATTTATTTATTTATTTATTTATATATATATATATATATATAATAAATTAATAATATTAATTTACATCGAGCTTATCGATGTAAATGCCAAATAGGGTATTTATTTATGTTATCATCATCATCATCATCATCATCAATATAGAATAATATTCTATATTGATGATGATGATGATGATGATGATAACATAAATAAATACCCTATTTGGCATTTACATTGATAAGCTCGAAGGCTATTTAGAGGAAGCAGGATGTGATGGCACGATCTTAGCTGGGATAGTCATCATCCTTCTTCTTTATGCTGACGATATTGTTCTTTTGGCAAGGTGCCCATCTGATCTTAATAAGCAACTCAGGCTTCTTAAGGATTTCTGCTCTACCATGGTTATGACTGTTAACACTGACAAAACAAAAGTTATGATTATCAAATCCAAGAAGGACACTTACGCTAATTTTATGTATGACAATAATAACTTGGAGGAAGTGTATTCTTACAAGTACCTAGGAATTGATATTCATCACAAGCTCAACTGGAACCATAGCATTGAGAAAAGGATTAATGGGGGGTGGAAAGCTTACTTTGGTCTTGAAAATAATTGTAAAATAGCAAACCTTGTAATGTGGGATAAAAAGAAGTTCCTCTTTGAAACTTTAGTCACTCCTGTTATCTTATATGGCTGTGAGGTTTGGGGTTGCAGCATCTCCAGAGAATCATGGAGAACGATTGAGCAAATCCAGAAGCGTTTTATAACTTATAACCTGAAAATTAAAAGTAATACACCCTATCCTATTCTCCTTATAGAAGCAGGTCTTTCCCCTATTGAGAGCCTAGCTATGCTTAGGTTTCTGTTGTACAAGCACAAAATCAGTAACATAGACGATCATAGACTTCCTAAGCTAGCTTTAAATTCTAGCCAAAACCACCTAAGGCTCAATCGAGGGTGGCATAAAGACACAAGGGCCTGGTTAAACTATTGGGAGATCAACGAAAATGATGCATTGCAAAACATAAATAACATTAAAGATATTGTTACTTCTAAGTTCAAAGAAAAAATGTGGTGTGAGAAAGACTTAGCGGCTAAAAGAAAATTAAGTTATTATAAGAAGGTCATCAACCCCACCCTAGAAGATCAAAAGTATCTCTCTATTTTAACTAGCTCAAAGAAGAAAATTAATATAGCAAAGATTAGAACAAATTCTCATGAGCTCCATAGTGAAACAGGTCGTTGGGCAGTTCCTAAAACGCCATGGACGGAAAGGATCTGCCATATATGTGAGAATAGGAACATCGAGGATGAAAACCACTTCCTCTTAGAGTGCCCCGCGTATAACCACATTAGATCTCAGTTTCACAATCTTTGTTACAATACTGACCTTCCTAGCCTTTTACAATGTCAAAATTATAGTGAGCTCGGGAAGCTTCTCTCCAAGCTTTTTGAGCATAGGAATAAAATCTTAAATCAAAATAGATAATTTGTTTCTTTAGGTTTGATAGACCATTATTTGGTCTCAGCGGACGTTAACCATCATCATCATCATCATCATCATTATTACTTATTCTATTATATATTTCTAACAATTTTAAATTAATTTAAATTTATTAATATATTAATATATTTGAAATTAATGTATTTTATGATTTACTTATTATATTTTATTAATTTATTCTATATTAATAACCGAATTTTGTAAAAAAATAAATAAATAAATACACCTTATCAAACTAGCCTTTATCATGGTCAAACTAGCCGTTATAACTAACTAATATTTTTATTTAACAGTTCAAAATTAACTTTATTCTTATTCTTATTAATTAATATATTTGAAATTATTTATTTATTTCTAATAATTTACTTATTATAATATTTTAATTTTACTTATTCTAGTATACATTTCTAACCAATTTAAATTAATGTAAGTTTATTAATATATTTAAAATTAATTTTTTTTTAATTAATTCATTTTATGATTCACTTATTATATATTAATTTATTCTATATTAATAACTGAAATTTCTTTTATATAAATAAAATAAATAAATAATATAAATTAATATAATACCCCGTATCATGGTCAAGCTAGCCGTTATCAGGCCAAATCGAGCTGTTGTCTTTTTACCTGTTACCTTATCGAGAAATCTGAGTTATTGGATATTCTGCCCGGTCTATTTAAAATGCATAGGCCAGATCTGCTCATTCAACTTGTCCTGACGATAAACCACACTAGTTGGTTCGAAACACGTCGACAAAAATTTCTCCATGTGATTTTCGCCGAAGAATTCTTCAAAAGTCTAGAATTCTATAAATCTAGTAAACTCATTGATTAATAAGCCCATTCAATAATAAACTCAATTAAACAAACCACTATGCTTACTTTGGTATAACACCTAACTTATAACCGAGTTAAACCCAAAGGTTCATATAATAAATTATTAATTATTCAATGAAACTCACTGACTTTAAATAAGGACATCATATATATGTGGTATATGATATATGAGATGTGAACAATAACTGACATGTGTGTGTGTTATAACATTGGATATCAACGTCAATCATCATAATTATGGATAGAAATTACATATGTATATAAAATATTAATGTATATGCAATAAGACCTCTTCACATACCTACCATAACTTTATACAAAAGTTCATTAAATAACCTAATACGTAACTAAGTTGCAGGAAACGTGGCCCTAGGGGGCGTTTCACCAGGGGAAACGAAAGGAAACGCGTTTCCCCGTACCGTACGGCCTGGAAACGCGTTTCCGGCCGTACGGGCCCCGTTTCCCAAAAAAAACATTTGTTTTTTAATTTTTTTTTCTAATTTGTTTTTAAATTTTTTTAGGGTTTCCAAGATGTTCTAGAAACCATTTCTAAAGTTATAAAAGAGCAGTTTCTCTCATTCTCTCATCACACTATTCAGCAAGTCGTTTCTCTTGGAGATTGGCAGTTGTTTCAGCTAGGGTGTTTTGAGCAGTGAGCAAAGTAGATTTCAGCAGCAGGAGAAAGAGATTTCAGCAGCAAGAGAGAGATTTCAGCAGCAGATTTGGCTCAGCTACAGCCATATTTCTCTTCTCTTTTCTGGCATTTCGGGGTAGTTTCAACCACAGAAAATTAATTTGGGTAAGCCACATTCATTTTGTTAGTTTTTTCTTACTATTTCTTCAATTTTTCTAGGGTTTATGCAGCCAAAAATATGAAAAACGTTTTTTATTTATAGATTTGTTTTTTAAATTTATTTTTGCAGCAGATTTGGCTCAGCTACAGCCATATTTCTCCTCTTTTCTGGCATTTTAGGGTAGATTCAGCCACAGAAAATTAATTTGGGTAAGCCACATTCATTTCTTAGTTTTTTTCTTACTATTTCTTTAATTTTTCTAGGGTTTATACAGCCAAAAATATGAAAAACGTTTTTATTATTTACAGATTTGTTTTTTAATTTATTTTTGCAGCAATGGCTTCCAGCCAAAGTGCAGCTGCAACTTCAAACCCTAGGGCCAACCCAAGGGCTGAATATTATCCTCTTTGGAGGCATGTGACGAAGCTTCAAAGATGTGGAGGTGGTGGCTCATGGGAATGGCAATGCAATCTTTGCAATAATACGTACAAGGGCTCCTACCCAAGAGTGAAGGCGCATCTATTGCATGGAGGAGGACAGGGGATTTCAGGTTGCACAAAAACATCAGATCCGTTGGTAAGGAGGGCATATCAAAGAGAGCAAGATGAGGCGGATGGTACTAAAAGAAGGCATGATGACCTTACTCAAGCTCCATCTAACATTGAGCCAAGGATTGTAGCTGAAGCAAGAAAGAGGAGAGCTGGTCACACTCAAGAACATGAACAACCAGCACCCAAAAATACCAGAGGCTCAGGGGCATCCCATTCAGTTCAGGATAGCAGAATTGCTAGATTGGTGAATGTGCAAGCAAGAGAAGAAACTGATTCCAGAGTGGCTAGGTGCATTTATGCATGTGGTATCCCATTCAATGTTGTTCGCTCTCCTTACTGGCAAGATATGATAAGGGCAGTTAACAAAGCTCCTCAAGGGTACAAGGGGCCCAACTATGAGAAAGTCAGAACCCAGCTTCTCAAAAATGAGAAGGAACTTGTGGAGGACATTTTAGCTCCAATTCGTTCTTCCTGGAGTAGCTCTGGGGTTACCATAGTCTCAGATGGTTGGACAAATATGAGGCGCAGACCATTGATAAATATCATTGCCACTTCCCCCAAAGGAGCAATGTTTATCAAGGCAGAAGACTGCTCAGGAGAGGTGAAAGATGCACAGTTCATTGCTGATGTTATTATAAAAGCTATTGAACAAATAGGGCCTAACAGGGTGGTGCAAGTTATCACGGATAATGCACCAGTTTGCAAAGCTGCAGGTTTAATTATTGAGGGGAGGTATGACCACATCTTTTGGACACCATGCATTGTCCATAATCTGAATCTGATCTTAGAGGAGATCGACAACAAAGTTTCCTGGATAAAGGAAGTCACAGGGGAAGCAAGGGAGATTATCAAATTCATCACCAACCACCACCAGTCTCAGGCCATATTTCGAGAGTACTCCAAATTGGAGTTGTTAAAAGTTGTTGAGACAAGATATGCCTCAAACTCCGTGATCTTGCGCCGCCTTGTTGAGGTTAAGCATGCATTAGTTTCTATGGTGGTGAGTCAACTTTGGATTGAGTGGAGACAAGCAGATTCAGAGCGGGGATCTATGGTGCGTAGATTGTGCCTTGATGAGGATTGGTGGAGCAAGGTAGATTTCTTGCTAAAGTTCACAACCCCTGCATTTGAGCTTCTCCGGAGTGCTGACACTGACCAACCTTTCTTGGGAGAGGTATATGATGGCATGGATTCCATGGTTGAGAAAACTATGGAAATCATTTCGCAGGAGTCTCCACAACTTCTGTTTGTTGATGTTCATTTTGTTGGTTTGATCAAGAAAATCATTGTTGACAGGTGGAAGAATTTCAATACACCATTGCACACTTTAGCACATGCTTTGAACCCCAAATTTTATGATGAGGAGCTTATTGCTAAAAGCAATGGGAAGAGGAAGGCACCCCATAAGGATAGAGAGGTGGCTACTGGGGTGAAAAAAGCACTTATGAGAATGTTTCCTTCTCATCTACATAGGGAGGTAAAGGAGGAATTTGCCAGTTTTGCTGCAGGAATAGATGATTATGCAGATATATCAGCTTTGGAGGAGAGAAGCACCATGAATCTAGTTAGGTGGTGGATTTGTCATGGAGCAAATGGTGTACATTTGCAAAGCCTTGCCATTCGTATTCTTTCACAAGTGGCAAGCTCTTCATCAGCAGAAAGGAATTGGAGCACTTATGGTTTTATTCATTCTGTGAAGCGCAATAGGTTGGGCTCACAGAAAGCAGAGGATCTTGTATGTGCACTCCAACCTTCGCCTTGCATCTCGTAGGGGTCCAGAATACAACAGTGGTCCTTCTAAAGAATGGGATGTGGATGCAGAAAATCCTGATTTGGATCTCTCTCTTGCTGCCCTGAATATTGAGGACGATTCTGGAAGTGGAATTGGTGCATCATCTTCTTCAGCACCACCATCCACTGTTGAGCATTCTGCTGCTTCTATTTTTGATGACGATTGTTATGATGAGGATTAGTCTTTTGTGACTTGTCTCTATAGTTCTTGCAGCCTTATAGTCTTTATTGTACTTGCAGCCTCATATACTAATATAAATAAAGGCTGATTTTGGATTTTCCAGTTCCTATATTTTTATTTTCATTATGTGATTATTCATGACTCATGAGTAAATGTGATGTAAATTTAATCTTAATGTTTAAGTAAATGTATCATTAATGCTTTATGATTGCACATATATATATTAATAATTTTTAAATATTTTATATATATATATATATATATATATATATATATATATATATATATATATTCGTGTTTCCCCGTTTCCAAAATTTGGGGAGGTCGAGTTTCGTTTCGCTTCGCGTTTCGGAAACTCGTTTCTGTTTCCCCGTTTCGTGCAACTTAGATACGTAAGAAATTAAAAGTCATATAATAAACATTATAAAACAATTAAAGTTACAAGTCATTTTATATATAAACATTATAAAACAATGAGAACAGTGACCGCCTAAAATCATAAAGGAAATTGCAAGTGGCAGATAGCTGGAAAGGGTGGAGAAGATTCTTATGTCAGGTGGTGGAGAAATTTCGAAGGGGAAAGAAACCTCATGAGTATAAAAAGGGGGGAGGCACTGTAAGAAGGGGGAATTTTCGTGAAGAGTTTTGAGAGGAATTTTGATTTTCTAGTCTCACAAACGAAGGAGGAATGATGGATAGAGTCTCAGTCGGAGAGGAAGATTGAGCCTTAAGTTTTGATTGTTCTTGGAGTTTTAGGCACAGGGGCCAGAAGATCTCCATTTGAAATCTTCTGGATCTGGGGACTGTATTAGTAAACCCCAGATAGCTTGGAAGGAAAAGGGTGGTTTGGTAACGAGAGGAGGAGCCATAGCGGGCCATAAACACCTTCAAACAAGGGTTCCAATTAAGTACTCACTAATGAAGTGATAAATTCTGTTTTAAAATTTCACTGTCTGGATTCTGGGCATAAACTTTGTTAAAATCTTTTAATTTTTGAAATTAAAGCTTTACAATTTGGTATCAAAGGTACGTTCAAACCCTTTCAGACCTTATAGGCCTTACATAAGTTGTAATTTCTTTTTGTCGAACTAGTCTGTTGAATTGTTGCGTAAACAAACAAAAATTGTATATTAAATAAGTTACGCTTGTATGTTATGAACCATGCCCTTTGTATGCATAAATATTGGCGCTCGTTTCATGTTTAAAAAAAAAAATCCCTGACTGGAACTGTATGTATATACTAATCTCTTGTTTGCGACTGTGGTCCAACTCTGGAGCACAATCCCTACAATATAGGTAACAATGATTATTGATAATAAAAAATAAAAAATAAAATCATACATACTAATCTCTTGTTTGTGGCTGTGGTCCAACTCCGGAGCACAATCCCTACAATATAGGTAACCATGATTATTGATAATAAAAAATAAAAAAATAAAATCATTTCCCTTCGCGGCAAGCTTGAAAGTGGCCAACCATGATTATTGATAATAAAAAATAAAAAATAAAATCATTTCCCTTCGCGGCAAGCTTGAAAGTGGCCATATGGGGGGACAGATCTTTGTCTATTATCACAATAAATTCGGCAAAAATAAATAAAACTACCAAATAGTTCCAGGTTAGAATTTATTCCCTTAGCTCCTTTATGAAAAGTAATGTCGGGGCAAAATATTTAGTCAGTCACCCTGTTGCATGGTATCAGTAGTCAAATTATCCCCTTAACTCCTTTACGGAAATTATTTCCTTATTCCTTTTACCTGCAATATTGAAATTGTCCATAGAAGTGAAATTATTTCCTTAGTTGCTTTATGAACGATATGGGCATTTCTCATTAAAATCGAATTATTTTATTTTACAAACAATATACACATTTATCATGTTATCGACAATTCGAAGGGTGTAGGCCCTAGGATGATTTGCTTTGCACTCACTGAATTCGACGAAACGTCTTATCACTCCTAAAATTGTCGTGATTACATCAATCTCAGCCCTCGAAGTTTAAGGGTTTTATGATATTGTTCTGTTTATTTTAGATGAGATTGTTATTTTTTTATTTGAAATGTATTGTTAATATTTAAATCGATTCAAAGGTATAGAAAATTTCTAAACACTAAATATATGTGAATTTAATAAAATTTATCACTTGAAGCCACCCTTCACGCTATCCTCACCGCCCAAAGCAGTGTCTGGCCAAATCGTATCACTTACAACAATGTTCTCTCAGCATGTCTCAACTTGGGAGCATTAAACGAAGGAATAGAGATCTGTGAGGATGACACGAAAAGTGGGCTTACATCCAACGCCTTTGTGTGAATTGGAAAGGTTTGGGCATGGAATTCAACGAGGGTACAGTCGAAATGGTTATTTTGGTGAAGCCTTGACGTTGTTTTATTAAATGGGTATTGTTGAAGCTAAGCCCAATGACATTTCAATTACCAATGCTCTACTGGCATGTGCATATTTGGGAGCTTTACAACAGGGAAAGAGATTGCATGGCTACGTAGCAAAGGGGGTATAAATCAAATGTGTTTGGGGGTAGTGTTTTCAGACATGTATTTCAAATGCGGCAATGTATAGGATTCTTACGAATTATTTGTCGAGACTATATATATACATTTGTATTAATTATTTATTTATATATTAGATAATTTTAAAAAAATATAACTTGTGCCCGCTTGGGGTAGCTCAATTAGCACTGGTCGTGGAAATGAAGTCTCAATTAGCACTGGTCGTGGAAATGAAGTCTCAACGAACGGGAAGCCTTCGGTTCAAATCTTGTGCTATCCCCTCGATCGGGGTGAGAAGTTTGACATGATGAAGATGTAGTCCGACCAAATTTACAAAAAAAAAAAAATAGATATATATATATATATATATATATATATAACTTGTAATATGCCATAGAATCAAAATCTTATTATGTGCCTTAGAAAATTTTGTAGCCATCCCAAAAGCTTTAATTTCTTTTACCGCACTTGCTCTACTTTACCTTATTTTATTTTATGCATATGAGTTTAATTATATATATATAAACCTTAAATTTTGCATTTTATAAATAATACATCACCATTATTTTTAAATTAATTAAATATAATAATGGGTTAGGTGAGGTAAAGTTTAGCCTCCTAATAGGTCGTTTCACTTGAATCTTGTATAAATAAATAAATAGGATAGAACAAAAAAAATTCATGAAAATAAACAAATTTAATCAAGAAAATTGTTGAATATTTGGTTCAATATTTCATACATTTATGATAAGGAAAATCATGGGAATGGGTATTAGATTCCAATTTCATTTATTTTTATTTTAAATTTATACCATGAATGAGTTTGAAAATTTTGTTTTCTGATTGCAACTAAAATATGCACTGTACAATCGCCAATATCACCATTTCCCTCATTCCTTATGTCTTAATTTTCTTATCTGTTCATCACATACTAAAAAAAGATATGTTTTCAACTCTTTTAACAGCGTTGTTGTCGCACAGAATGTCTAGGCACCGCGACAACGGCTCAGATCTGGGGTTGTCACACTGATCCCCAATCTCTCTATTTGAGTTGTCTCCCTATAGCAGACTAAGGGGGGTAGACCCTATAGAAATGGGATGAATGAAAACCAGTTGGGAACCAACCAATTCGGGAGACACAGCTAAGCAACCAATACTTGTTCAAATTGCGCAAGATTTTGAAGAATTCAATTTAATTGAAGGGAAATGATATTAGTGCCTTGTGGAGTCAACTATCATGCGAAGGAAATGAAGTCCAAGTAATGGATGGGAAACTGTTGTTAAATGACTCAACTGTCTCATATGCAAATTCAAAACTTAAAGCTATGTGAAATGCAGGGACTTGGTTGATTTTGGTTAAATGAAGGCCTAAAAATATTTCTGAAATATGTCTTAAATGTTATTTAACCTAATGCTCAGAAAAACGGTGATCTCAATGTGAAAACAAGTACTTATATCAACAATGTGAAATGTAAAATCTGCACAAGTAATTATTGAAATGTACAATAGGAAACCACTGTAAAATGCTGGAAATAAAACACTTAATATTCAGAAATCCATTTGCATGAAGTACTCAACAAAGATCATTAGATGCATAAGTAAAACTAGATTAGTCCTACTTGCATAAGCATGTAAAAATAAATGTATTTCAAAAATTAAACTAAGTGTTTTAAAATCAGATCACATCAATGAAATATCAGTCTAGTAATCTGCTCTTAAATCAAATGTTAATGCCAACAATATATTCTAAACCAGCAGTCCCATAACCATGCAAAATTCAGATTTTTTCTACATATAACAGCAGAAACTTCAAATGACAAACTGCTAACTAATAATTCAAAAAAAATTGAAAAAAAGCAATGAAATAATATTCAGAAAATAGCATGCAAAAGTTTATGAAAGTAATTATATTTCTGAAATGTAATGCAGTGAAAGATGTAAACTAATCTGCTGCTAAATTTCAGATAACTAAAATTTTATGCCAGTGTTAATTTTTGCTTTCAATTAGATCAATGAAAGAGGTAAGGGTTTAGAGGATGTGCACTAGTCAGCCCCTAAGGGCTTGATGACACTTGAAGATGGGATGCTCAAGTCACTGAAAATTCTCTGATGTAAATGCCAAACTCTGAAATTTTTTGAGAAATTTTGTTAAAATTTTTTGGTAATTTTATGGAGAAAATTTGTGAAAATTTTATGGTGAAAGAGGCTACAAGGATGAGAAGAGGGAGGCCGAGAAAGAGGTTGGAGGTGGCCAGCGCAAGGTCTCAAGGCCCTAAAATATTTGCCCACGATCTTCTTGAAATTTCTCTTTAACCTGCAAAAAAATGGGGATGCCATCTAGGGCTCAGAACTCTCTCCGGAATCCACAATAATTACCTGCAATTTTCAGATTTTTTTCCTGCACAAACAAAAGACAGAAAACTCCAAAGCATGTATATACAAAAATATGAAATACCCAAAACCCTAAGTTGCACGAAACGGGGAAACAGGTACGAGTTTCCAAAATGAACACGAGTACGAAATGTGACCCCCCCAAATTTTGGAAACGGGGAAACGCAATATATATATAGGACATTTAAGAAATATGTGCAATCATAAAGCATATATGATACATTCTAATTTATCACATTATGATTAAATTGTAAGTTTCTAAATTTACATCACATTTACTCATGAATGATCACATAATGAAAATAGCAATATCCAAAATCAACCACGAGAAATTTCTAATTTCTTGTCTCGTGCTTGATTGGGAGTCTCCTCCTACCTAGTCATACGAGCTTAGTGCTCTTGATTAAATACAAGTTCCATACCCTAGTACCCTACATGCTCTTGATTATTGGGAGTCTCCCCTACATAGAGGGCTTGGCTCTCTTGATCAAATACAAGTTCCATACCCTAATACATGACAAAATCCAATGGAAAAATTGCAATCCCACCAATCTTGAAATCCTGAAAAATAGATAAGTCTACTGGATTTTGAGTGAGATCTAAAATTCTACTTTCTCCATATGAAATCCAATGAGGGCGAAACCACTCTCAAACATCCCGAGTCATTTCATGGTAATGTTAAAAATTTAAGTAAAAGGATGAAAATGAAAAATAAAGGAGAATGTCACTTTTACTTTGAGAATTTAACATTACCATGAACTGCATATCAACACTAGGGCCATAGGCTTGAACATTAGGCTGACCCATTCAAAAAATCCTCTGTTTTATAACTTGAGAAGCATCTAGAAGCATCCAGAAGATATTTTAGTCGCCCAAAAAAATTAGAAGCAAAAAAATAAAAAATAAATACAAGAAAAAGTAAAGTTAGAAGAGGAAACTCCACCGTACAGCCTGAAAACGCGTTTCCAACAGTACTGGACACGTTTCTTCATTGAGAAACGGTCCAGTGCGGCCGGAAACGAGTTTCCAAGTCGTACAGTACGAGTTTCCTCGTTTCCATTTCGTTTCCAGCCAAAAACGGACCCTTCTCCAACGTTTCCTGCAACTTAAGCCAAAACCCCAATGAATTAAAATTTTGATACTTACAAATCTACAATAATATTCTACAAATCTAGTATATCTACATATCAAAGCCCTCTATTAGCCAGATTTAAACAATTTTTCACAAATTTAGAAATAAATTGGAAATTTTAAAGAGTCGCGAGCCCAAAAAAACCCTGTAAGTAAAATGTTTTGTAAAATGACTTCAAAAATTAAAAACAATTTGCTTGTTAGATTCTGTGATCTGAGAGTGTTGATCCAACTGAGGATTTCCCCAAACGCCCAAATCTTGAATGATAATCTACAAACTTAAATCTGATTGTTACATCAATTGAGATCAAAAATAATCATAAAATCATCAATAAATAAAGATACCTCCTACTTCTATCAAATCAAAATGATATTTTAAAAACCCAGAAATTTGTGCAAGATACATGTGCACAAATCAATCCTCAAAGGCTATTAACCAGCAAATGCAAATAAAAGCAGCAGAGTATTAAGAACAATATTACCACATAAATCTGAAAGAGGAACACCACGGTCTGAAACCCCAAAGTCTTTGCGTTTTATTAACAAGAAAAAGTTACAAGAGCTTTCTTAGAGCAAGTATACGATTGAAAAATTGGATCTAAATTATGGAGAGAGGCCTCTCATTTAAAGACAAATTCTCCAACGGCTAGTTGGCTTGATCCCCGTCAAAGCAATCTCAACCATTGATGAAGATCAAATGATCCAAATAATGGAGAGAGGCTTCCCATTTATAGACAAAGTCTCCAACGACTAATTGGCTTGATCTCCATCAAAGCAATCTCAACCATTGATGAAGATCAAATGATCTTTTAGTCATCACCATTGAAATAAAGTTACTTTTTGAATAAATTTGAATTTCACTTTTAATTTCCTTTTAATTAACTCAAAAATGATTATTTTGAGTTAATTGCCGCAAAAAGTTAACTTTCACTTAACTATTATGGTCCAAGGGTTCAGAATATCTTGAAATTTTCAATATTCCCTTGGCCGGGGATCTCCAAAAATTAACAACTTTAAAACCCACGAATTTTAAATGTTGGAGAATTTAATTTTTCCTAAACCTAAATTAATTAAATTTCTGGCTTTAGCATTTTAATTATTTTAGCTAGAAATTTTAATTAACTGACTCCTGAGGGGATTATTAATTTTTCCAACCCTCTAATATTTAACCATGGTGTCTAACTATGAGGGACCATGCACTAGATATTTTTTACATGAAATATTACATTTTTAACCCATGAAGAGGGAACACTCGTTCGCTATAGACCCTCAATAATTACCCATTTCAACGACACAAAATATGATCTAGTACACTAAGTGACTTGTAATAAAATAGTCTAACAAAATAGTTAGAATTATTCCCAAATCACTTTTACAAGGACTCGATAAATAACACTAAGACTCATTTAAAATCCAGGTGACAAAATCCACCCTAGCTTTAGGGTGATGCTGGAGGGAAAAACTTTGTCGATCATCCGTGTTTAGAAACACACATGAATCGATGAGACTAAAAACCTCCTAGGATAGAAATCATCATCAGAAAGTTAAATTTACCTAGGTTGTTACATACATTTGTTTTACTAGAATCATTTACATTACAAAATGTAGAATGGGGTTACAAAACTCCAGTGTACATATAGTTGATAATGATGAATTTGTGGATCATATAAGTGCTCAAACATGATGGAAATCCATGCGCAAAAAAATGTACAGCTATGGAGTAGTTGACATGGAGTGGTCAACAAGCCCTGTTGTCGCACAAAGTGTCTAGGCACCGCGACAACGCTCAGAGTAAGGGTTGTCACTCTAATCCTTACTCACTCTGTTTGGACTCTCTCCAAGACAAGTCAAGGGGGGTAGTCCCTCTGGTGAATGAATGAAGATAGCCTATGAAACACAGGCTCTAGGAGACTTAAAGATGGATAACTTGACAAATGTAAATGACAACCCACAGTAATAACCATATTCGTCTGATGATGGATCCCTGTTGGGATTTGAAACGTCGACGAATATGGTTATTACTGTGGGTTCTCCGGAAACTAACTCAAAAGATATAAACCACAGATGTCTAAAATCCAAAATATAAATGAGTTCTGGTTAACTGAGATGAATAGATTAAACACTAATACAACTAAGACAACCACAAAATAGAAATGATTATAGACCAGTGCCTTTATGGAGGCTTGGACGGCGGCGGAAAGGAGAGCTCGAGTGCGGAAGGGAGGAACAACAGCAACAATGAAAGGTGAGAAGGTTAGCAGACGGGCAGTAGCAATGGATGCAAGTGAAGCCAGAGAGGAGGTTGGCAACAACAGAGGGGAAGGGGCTCGACGGAGCAAAGAGAGGCAGCGGACAGGGGTTTGAGGGTTGCGGGCTGGACGAAGCGACAACGGAAGGGACAACAGGTTTGAAAGCAGTGTGGGTTTAGTGCAAATATTGAAGGAGCAAGGGGCAACGGGCAACGATAAACTGTTGGCAGCGTTGGGCAAAGGGAGCTTGAGGGAGGGGCAGAAGCCATGAGTAGGGAGGACTGAGCGGAGGGTTAGGAAATGAGGGCCAAGGGGGTAGGACTGCGTGGAAGGGAGATGCAGCCACAAATGGAAACGCAAGGATGAAGAGGAATGGAGCCGTGGGTTTTGTGGAATGATGCAACAATGGGAGAATCTTCTTTGCAACATGTAGAAATTTTGAATAATTTAACACATATTCAATGGAGATTATCCTGATCATGTACTAATGCGGAAAACATACACAATACATAAGCTCCTCTACGTTGATCAAGAATATAGCAGCATCAATAACAATAAAACATCAAGAGCATTCACACATTAACACAGTATGTATCACGGGGAAAGCATCTCGCTAAAAACCCCACACTATCTGTATATTAATGATTGAGTCATGTAACATTACACAGCATAATACTTCTCACAAGTATCTCCACCTCTGTTACACACAATACAGCTCAGATCTGATCTCCAAATCTCTTCCACTGCTTGCCTGCCTCCACTGCTCAATACCTGCTCAAGAACTGATGAGAATTTCTTCCCAAACTCGATTTTCACCTGCAAAATAGTCACTCACTCTTTGTGGACGTGAGCAAAGGCTAAAATGCGGGCCAAATACGTGAGCAAACTCATTGGCATACTCAATCCTTTGATTGTGCAAGATCTGGTGCACAACTATAGTCACAACTGATAGCAATCTGATTCTCTACCACCTGTCCCTGTTGCACTGAACATGCACTGACATGCAACTGAGTTAACTGATGTATTCTTTAGTTGTATTATGAGTTAATAATTAGTTTAACAACTCATCATTAGTCTATCTGCAGTTAGACTAACTACAACCAGTTTAACTAAGTTAAACTGAACACAACTCCATCAACTGTACCTCCAGTCCACTAAACTCAACTCACTTGAGTTCTAACTGAAGTCATGCATGCAACAACTCAACTGACTCATAAGAAAAACGAATTTCCTTCTGACAGCTGCATGTGCCACTTCCGTAGCTCAAACTGAAGTGCTCCAAGAGAATAAGATTAAGTTTATAGTCCAAATATTATTGTGAGATAATAATATTTGACTTTTCTATTTTTGACAGGGAGTCTAAAAATAGACTTGATCACTCACACTGTGATCACTCACACTTTCATCAAAAATAGAAGTCCATCTATTTTTCCCAACTTGATCAATCATCCATAAACATAGACATGATCCATATGTCTAAAAATAAACATAGTCTAAAAATAGACTTGCGCCAAAAATAGCCTGCGGACCCACTTAGTGAAGGCGACTCTTTTCACTAAGCTCCATCATCTTGTTGCAATCTCAACACAACAGGGGTATGGCAGCAAACAGAGACTTCCCCAAAGAAAAAAAAATCAAAATTTTCTACAGCACAAAAGCAAACACCCCCAGGCAGCAGACAGGAGATTCTGGTAGCCGAAGAACCCAAGAAAAATTTCCAAAAATCTTTGATTAAAATGTTATACTTGTGCTTCAGATTTATCAGTGAAACCCTTATAAAAAAAATTAAGATTTAAAAAAAAAAAACAAAAACAAAAACAAAAAACAAAAAACAAAAACAAAAACAAAACTTCAAACTCTTGGACTACAAAAAGGCATGATAATATCCCAGTGACAAAATCCATTCCGACTTTGGGGTAAGACTAAAGTAAAACTCTGCCGACCATTCGAGAATAGATCGGTGAGACAAAAAGCCTCCCAGAATGTAGATCGTCACCAGAAAAGTAGGTTTACCTAGGCAATTACATACATGACACAGATCCGCTGAGATTATTTACATCATATATATGCAGAGTGGGTTTACATTATAGCATGATGATCAGGCTGATGATGATAGTTGAATGGCACAGACACATCGATCAGGCGCTATCGTGTACTGCTATGGGTCGTTGACACATAGTGGTCAACAAGCCCTAACATTCAAATTTTCAATATACAATCTTCAAGACCAGCATTTTCTGGCCTGGGCATCAATTCAAGTTCGATGTCATTTTGATGAGACCATGTATTACCATACATCCGTTTTGTAGGGTTGTGAGTCGCACATTTTGTTTCTAATGTTGTCCCTCCAACAGGTTGCAAATCTGCCTGCTCAACTAGGTTTGTTCCTCTGAGATTGACCAGATCATGATGAAAATCATCCTCAAGGTGTCCAATTCGCTGTAGCTTTCTTTTTTTAGTGAAGGTTTCATCCCAGTGATCAATATTAACACCTTGTTCAAATTCTGCTCATAAATTTGGACTATAAGAAATGCCATCAGCTTCATTACATTCACTTCTATTTTCAGGTATAAAGGAAATTTATCACCATGTTGTATATTGGTGACACCATTCTTAGGGCACAAAATGTAGTTGTTCTTCACATGTAATCTATTAATAAGGTCTGGAGCACACTGCTCATTTTCCTAGCTAACATTCTCGATAGAATATTCACTTTTGGTGGTCAAACCATCCTGAAATTCTATGTGCAAATGTTCCTTGGACTAATTTTCATGGATGTTATCATGACTAGAACATAGGTGTATGAATATTTCATAATCTTCATAGATGGGACTGCCCTTGAAGCACACCATATATGAACTTGGATTCAGCTGCAGAATATTTTCACATCCTTCAAATCTTTTATCCAACTCTAGATCTCTTTCAATAGTGGTTTCATTCATTTGGTCATCAATGTTGTCCTTTTCAAACTCTGATAACAGACCTTCCTTCAAAGGAGTAGATTTATCATCAATCTGAACAGCCTCAATTTTCCTTTCTTGTCTTGGAATATCAGCATCATCATTTTCAAAATGATCAGCCATGCTGCCCTCTTCAAACACCCAACACCAATCCTTCTATAAAACAACAAACAAGCCTTCTTTGGGAGGTACATTTTCTTCAATAGTGCTACCAATATTGACTTCCTTAAATTGTTCACAAGACCTCAAATCTGCAGTACCTTTTGACTGGATATAGCAGCATTGTCCTTCTCAACTTTTGGGCTACATTCTTTACCAATAGCAGCATCATCATCATCACCATTTGGAAACAGATCTTCTTAAGTTTCTTCTTGAAATTCAGAGTTTTCTTGAGAATTCCCTTCAGTTTCATCATTGTTGTCACAAGGCTACTCTTTTGGCACAATAAAAACATTATTGTGTGGTTCAATTTCATCCAAAGGCTCTCCAAGTCCTACCTCACAGAACCCTTCTTATTAACTTATATGCATACATGGCATAAAAGTATTACACTTTAAGATATGTTGTAGATAGTGCATAAAACGGAGAAGAGAAGGCTCAGGAAAGGGACCATACACAACAGGAAATTGGCCCACAGAAAACCTTCTATGCTAGACACTAGATAACTCTTGAAGGTATGGATTCCATCCCACAAGCAAGCTGAAAACAACTTCAAAGAAGATATCATTCTTTAAACTAAGATTAGATATATATCATGTTGAATTTAGCCTTCATAAAAAAAGTCTTGCGTGAGGTCAATTTTGGACCCCCTGGATGCTGAAATAACCTGTAATAGCACCAAGAATTAGGTTAAAAGGGGTGCCCACCCTTTGTTAAAGACATACACAAAAAACAATTCACAAAACGAAAGTAATCCATTGCTAATGGCACTCTGTAGTGGTTTAAGATTAAAAATAAGATTGCTTGTTAGGCAATGCAGCATACTCCTATCAAATTGCATTGCTGTGATTCTTGTCTTCTACAACAGCACCCCAATAGATGGTTAGATTCAACAAATCACCCTCTAATAATCTGTAAATTAGATTACTTGTTTAAGAAGGCATTTCTGAATATAGGCAATTGAACTACTCATTCATTGCGTTAATCTCAATCGTTCATAAGAGAAACTTTCATGAGTCGAATTCAAAACAGACCTTGCTTGCAAGTAACAAGTGAATCAAGCCAAATCATCCCTCAATGTGGCTCTATTGTGGACTGACATTATCATCTAAAGTTGTCGAGAATATACTAGCAAACAAAATTGCCAATTCAAAGTTGACAAGATAGTATAAAAATCCCTTGAGAACAATGCCTATCCTGTTGGTGGCCCACGAGGCTTTGGATTGATGGTGAATGGGTGTACTGTTAAGGCACTCCTTGTGATAGATCACTAGTTCAAATCCCCCGTGGGTGCTTAGGTAGTATTATATAGAATAATAATAATAATAATAAAAATGCCCACTTCAATCATCATATTATTGATAGAAATTACATTTGTATATAAAATTTTAATGTAAATGGAATAAGACCTCTTCACATACCTCTGTACATACATACCATAACTTTATACAAAAGTTCATTAAATAACCTAATACGTAGGAATTAAAAGTCATATAATAAACATTATAAAACAATTAAAGTTACAAGTCATTTTATATATAAACATAATAAATCAATGAGAACGGTCACCGCCTAAAATCATTAAGGAAATTGCATGTGACGGATAGCGGAAAGGGTGGAGAAGATTCTTGTGCCAGACGGTTGAGAAATTTCGAAGGGGGAAGAAACCTCTTGCATATAAAAACGGGGGAAGCTGTAAGAAGGTGGGAATTTTCGTGAAGAGTTTTGAGAGGAGTTTTGATTTTCTAGTCTCATAGATGAAGGAGGAATTACAGATAGAGTCTCAGTCAAAGAGGAAGATTGAGCCTTGAGTCTTGATTGTTCTTGGAGTTTTGGGCACGGGGACCAGAAGATCTCCATTTGAAGTCTTCTGGATCTGGGGACTGTATAGGTAGACCCCAGATAACCTGGGAGGAAAAGGGAGGTTTGGTAACGGAAGCGGTAGCCACAGCGGGCCAGAAACACCTTCAAACAAGGGTTCCAGGCAAGTACTCACTAATGAATTGATAAATTCTGTTTTAAAATTTCACTTTCTGGATTCTGAGCATAAATTTTGTTAAAATCTGTTAGTTTCCACAACTAAGGCTTTACAAACAGCATCAACCAAATTGATTTATATCAAGGTAAATATCAAGAAGCTAAGGACTAGCACAGCCATATAAATTAAATGGCTGATAAATGCCAATAGCCATCAAAATACATATGTGCCATTTGTAAAACTGAGAATTTGTAACGCAAAGACAGGACTGGAAGTCGGAAGCGGAAAAATGGTTTGGAAACCCTTGATTTTATCTGTTAGATTGTGTATACAATGAAGAATATTCTCAGCTTATTAAATCTAGACCATCCACAATTTTGTTATCTTTCAAAGAATGGAAATTCTGGAAGGCCTATTCCGAAATAGACCATGCCTATCAACATAAATATTTCCATATCAGTTACCATTTACATATTTAAAAAAAGGCACTCAAGAACTAATTTGGAAACAAGCATATAAAACAAACATGAAAGAACATTATAATCAATGCTATGACCAGCTCGACCATGAAAAGAGATCGGAGATTGATGACCCATGTACTTTCAAAAGACAACCTGGAATTTGGTTTTGTCTATAAACCAATCTTACAGCTAAATTGTCATTCATTTTAAATAAAGAATCAAATTTTTTCGAAGCATTAATACCATGAGCATGTCATTCTGCAGAAATCTGCAAATTGCTAGCCTCAAAACATCAATAAATCACACCTAAAAGAATAAATGAAACATATTGTATACCTTAAAAGTCAATAGGTAGTCGTACAGAGCTGCATATAAATATGTACATGCAAACATGATAGAAACAATCACTAGCACAAAACAACATCCTTGTGTTTATGCTGCACGATCTCTAGCACTCAATTGACTAATAAAGGAAAATTTCAGCCAAAATGCATGCCCATGTTGGTCTCCAACCCTACTAGTTTCAAAATTGTGCACTGATTACAGGGCTCTTAAAAGAGTCACAAATAGAAACAACTAATTTCTTCCCAGAATCACTGATATAACTGATCAAAATCAAGGAGGCAAATACTTAACAAAATTGATTTGCTTCAGGATGCCAATAGATTTGTAAGCAGATTTCTAATGTTGAGAAAACTGTCTTGAAAACAAAGGGCTCTTTAAATATTAGTCATGCTATCTGGCTTAACTCACAAGCCAACTACTTTAAAAATAACCATCTATGAATTAGGCTGGGGTTTGGTGGCATATTTTGATGATATTCATCTTTTACATAAGATTTTGACAGGATCATTTCCAACATGTTCCAAGTTATCTTAAGACTCACTTCCCAAGCTCCTGGCCCTAAGATTTCCTTCTACTTGGTGCACTTTTTGTAGCTAGGGGGTCGGCTCATTGACTGCCCTAAGTACACTGCCATCTGCCACATAGCCTCAAGTTTCCACTTGGCCAATTTATAGTCTGTTCTTAATGTGGAAAGTGTCGAACTCGGGAATAAATCAGGAAGGGTCCACAAATTGAAAAAGTCATAAAAGTCGGGAGAAAATTGAAAAAGTCAGCAAAAACTCGGGAAAATTTAAAAAGTACAAAAATATTCATTTAAAAAAAAATATATATCATCCAAAGTATCCACAACATCAGATAAATGCATTGCCACATAAATATGAAAGGAAAGCTAATATATAAGATGCATAAGAACATCACGTATCAACAGTGAATCAAGTTCCAATGTTCGACCAAGAGTCTAGGACGGGGAGACGCGGATGCGGGGAGACGCACAAGAGGGACGTGTGGGAGTACCCTCAAATTTTAGGGAAATTTAGGCGGTACGGGGGAACGTCAAGGTATATAATTTTTTTTCTTTTTTAATATATATATATATATATATATATATATATTTCAAATTCATATTCAATAATGAAAGCATAAATATAATGGTACATACATAATTGAATTAAATAATGAAATACATTGATCCATACTCATCATCCTTACTAATAGATACATGATTCATCCATAGACCACGTGATTCAATAATGAAATATTCTGATCCATATTCATCATTCATTATTCACCATTCTAGAATCTACATTGATTTAAAAATTAAATTCATCATTCATCATTCTAGATTCTAAATTGATTTAAAATTAAAATTCATCATTCATCATTTTAGATTCTAAATTGATTTAAAATTAAAATTCATCATTCATCATTCTAGAATCTAATTAGCACTAAGCAAAATAGACTATAATAGATACTGAAATCTTAACGCTGGAATAGTAAATTGATATAACTAAAACTCAAAAACAGTGGAGTGATGAGTCTAAAAGTCACTCTAAAGTACATAGAGGGCTTGATGCTCTTGATTAAGTACTAATTCCATACCCTTGTACATGACAAAATGCAATGGAAACATTGCAATCCATTGAATCCTGAATTCCTGAAAAACTATTAAGTCTGCTGGATTTTGAGTGAGATCTAAAATTCTACTTTCTCCATATGAAATCCAATGAGGTCGAAACCACTCTCAAACATCCTGAGTCATTTCATGGTAATGTTAAAAATTTAAGTAAAAGGATGAAAATGGAAGATAAAGGAGAATGTCACTTTTACTTTAAGAATTTAATATTACCATGAATTGCATAGCATTAGTAGGGCAATATGGTCAAATACTAGGTTTCCCATGTACAAAAAAAATTAAGGGGCGGCGCATAACCCATTTTGAGGGGGGACGTCGCGTCCCCCACACTAGGGAAACGTCCCCCCATCCCGAGTGCGTGGGGTGCGAGGGGTGCACGCACCCAACCCTGGGGGCGCGTCCCCGTGGAACACTGTCAAGTTCTGAATCCTCAGTCCTGACTCATTCTCAAGAGTCATAATATAAACAAAAAATATAATAAATGTATATCATCATCATGAGTCATCTACATGTCATAAACTAATCAGTCACAGAGTTCCTCTGCCCTTTTTAGAGGAATAGGGAATGCCTTTGATTTTTCCTCTGGAGGAAGATGTTATAGATCTAACCCAGAAATATATGATAATGGAAATAAACCCAAAAATAATATTAAATGATTCTTTATTGATCAAACCCTTAAGGTAGGGCAACACCATACATTCACTCCTTAAGGAAGGAGAACATTCCACAAGCCATATGCCTGTTCATACAATAATCCTTAACTATATCTCCATGTGGAGTCTCTAGCCTCTATATAGGCCTCATACATATAATACCATGGGTCATTACCATGGTTCCCTCATACCATCAACTAATACCATGGGCCCATTACATTATTATTAACTACTTGTGGTCCCTTACATGATATGGGTTAACCACCTTATTTATTAGCATGGTCCATCCCATTATTACATTATTACCTTGGGTACCTCCCTTGGTACCCCATGTTATCCCCCCTAGGTATATAACATTCCACCCCCCTAAGCATGTTTCGTCCCCGAAACATGGGAAGAACACAAATAATAAGATCTACTCAAAAGAGTAGTCCACTGGTACCATGCACGTGCATCTAGCCATCCAAAAGAAAGGTGAACCCTCGATCTCGCTGGTACCTCGCTTGCTTGAGATGGAAGTTGACCGTGGCAACTCTTCTGTGTTGATGTGTAGTAGGTGGATCGTCGCTCCTTGCTATCCGTCATACGGGGGTTGTTGTCCTTATGACTAATTGGTTGCCATCTTGTTGGTTGTTTTCTTGCGGGGTGATGTGGGTGATGATATGTTGAAGTTTTAACCCACGGTGTCTTTTTCTTTAATTCACCCTGTTGTGGTGCCTGTTGTGGTGTCTTCATTTCCAATATGACTTCAACCACTGAATCCTCATCAGATGTGTCAGCACCTGTTACCTTTTCAACTTCAGCCTCTGTTTGTGTTTGATTGTCGACCATCATATGCTCATCATCTTATATGTCAGTCCCTGGAACATCTTCTGCGTCAACCTCCGTGGACTCTACTTGTTTATTGATGGAAATATCCTGTAATGTAATTTTCTTCTTTTTATACCAGAGCTTCAAGAATTTCTTCTGCACATTAATATTTATATTACCCACTGATTCTATCCAAGGGTATCCCAAAACAACATCCATGTTATCCATATCTGAAGCATAAAAATCACCATGAAACACATACTTATCCATAGAAAGTTTCAAATCCTTATAAATTTGAACATCCTTATCATCAACCTATGTGTTTTCAATATGTTTTGCTGGGACTTGCAATTTTTTTTCCAAATTAACATTGATAAAATTATGTTTACCACTAGGATTGATAGAAACAATGATCTTCTCTTTCTGAATCAATCCATGAACCTGCAATAAGGATATACTAGTAGGAAATAGCCCCACATGTTTCTCTTTATCTTGTTTTCTGGCATGAGACCATCTGTCTAAAAGTAATTTTTCAAATTCTTCATCGGGCAGGTTGGAACACTTCTTTTGGTTAAGTAATCCTCACCATGTGGCTGCCTCATCTTCAAAATTAAACACTACAAAAGTTCTCCAATGATGTGTCCATAGGAACTTGTTTGTTTTTATGTATTCTTCAATAGTAGGACCATTATCTTTTCCTGTAAAACATAGAACCTTGCTAGAAGCCATGAAGAGGGTTTTGAAAAAAAATGGTGAAAATTTGAATTTGTCACAATTCTGTCAATATTGCTCAGAATCCCTATTATGACCTGTTTTCAGAAATGGAACAATCATTTTGCATCTACCCATGTGATAGAAATCTTGATCCAGGCACTAGAATTCCAGATCTGTGTTGCAACTCTCCCGCCGTCACCAAAATTTCTACAAAAAGAGCTGATTTTAAATCAGCGATATCTCCCTCATCCGGACTCCAATTCGACTGATTTTTTTTTTTGAAATCGGCTATTTTTTCACATAGAATCCAGATCTACAATTATATTTTGCAGATCTTGCACCAGGACGTCCAGATCTGTGCCGCAAACTCGCTGCCCTGAAAATTGTCTGCAACCCCACTGATTTTTAAATCAGCGATATCTCCCTCATCCGGACTCCGATTCAACCGATTTTTTTTTTTAAATCGGCTATTTTTTCACAAAGAATACAGATCTACAATTAGATTTTGCAGATCTTTCACCAAAACGTACAGATCTGATCTGCAAACTCGCCACCCAAAAATCCCTGCAAAAAATAAAAATAAAAATAAAAAAAAATAAAAAAAAAAAAAAAAAAAATAAAAAAATTTCCACTTTGTGCCCAAGAAAGTGCTCTGATACCACTTGTTATAGACCTAACCCATAAATATATGATAATGGAAATAAACCTAGAAATAATATGAAATGATTCTTTATTGATCAAACCCTTAAGGTAGGGCAACACCATACATTCACTCCTTAAGGAAGGAGAACACTCCACAAGCCATATGCCTATTCATACAATAATCCTTAACTATATCTCCATGTGGAGTCTCTAGCCTCTATATAAGCCTCATACATACAATACCATGGGTCATTACCATGGTTCCCTCATACCATCAACTAATACCATGGGCCCATTACATTATTATTAACTACTTGTGGTCCCTTACATGATATGGGTTAACCACCTTATTTATTACTATGGCCCATCCTATTATTACATTATTACCTTGGGTACCTCCCTTGGTACCCCATATTATCCCCCCTAGGTATATAACAGAAGAAGACCCTGCCCCTGGGGCTACAAAAGAACTTTGTCATCCTCTAGAATCTCCAAATCCATGCCATAAAAACTAATCAAATTTCCTCTTCTTAGACAGTGACAAACTCCTCCCCTCTCCACGGGCTCAAATCATAAAGGACTAAGTGCAAAATGAGTAAAAAAAATTGAACTTTCCCCATCTTATATGCAGCTCGAAAAAGAGTCACGATTTTTTGTATCAAATCACGATTTTATCCAGAGTTTATTGACTAAATCAAGGGTTTTTCAAATTTGAAAAACTCCTGATTTAGTCAATAAACTCTTGATAAAATAGTGATTCGGTCGATAACATCGGCGAGTTGGGTCTTCCATAGAAGTTCTCATCAACTTCAAAAAAATCTAATGAATGCTTTCCACATGAGTAGCAGATAATCAGTTATGCCATATATAGGAAGTAGAGTACAAGTTAGGTAGCTATAAGATCTATCGGACATATCATTGTTTGTTTCACAACTTTCGGGGGTCCCTCTCTGCCTTCTTTCACTATCCTGATCAAAGGTAACCATCCTCTTCATGATCAAGATGGTCCCTCTCAAACAACAAACCTTGCAAAAAAACTTTTGGACCCTGCCCCATCAGGTCGATTACATCTTCAATGTACTTCAGCACATGGAGGCACTAACCATCATGCAAATCCTCCAAAGTTGGGCACAATATGTACCAAACTAGTAAGATTATGTACAGACTTTCACTCAAGGGTTGCATGGCTTGTCACAAGAGGAAACAGAGAAGTACTCATTCTCAATGCAGACATGATCGATAGTCCAATCCTAAGTTGCACGATACAGGGAAACAAGTAGGCATTTCTGAAACGGAAATGCACTGGAAACGTGACCCTCAAAAAATGTGGAAACAGAGAAACATGATATATATATAGCACATTATATTGAAACTTGGAAAGAAATAGTTACGAATAAATGACCAAGAACCAGTGTTATCGAAACTGGACTAGAATCGATGGAACCAACCAGTTTGACCCCCAAACCAATTTGGTTAGATGGCAAACAAAAAAGGCTGATTCAATACCAAACTGGCCAATTTCGTAATGGAATCAGTTGGTTAACAGACCTTTTTCACCAAACCAACAAGTTGAGTACAATGCAACCAAGTTCCAAATCCAAATTTATTTAAAAAATAAAAATAACAATAAAACATTATTTTTGAGTGGGGTAGCATAATATTAAAGCCTATACCCTATTATTGCTATGCAATTGATGATAATGTTAAATTCTTATAGCACTTTTACTTAAATTTTTAGCATTTCCATTAATTGTTTCAGGATGTTTGAGAGTGGTTCTAGAATCCAACCTCATTAGATTTCATATGGAGAAAGTAAAATTTTAAATCCCACTCAAAATCCAACAAACTTAACAGTGTTTAGGGTTTCAGGATTGGGGCATTATGTTGAAAAAAATGTAACTAGGTTTAGTCTTCATAATTATTGTTCTACTTGTAAAAAGCAAAAATAAGAAAAAGAATTTTTTTATTATTATTTCATTAGTTAAGCATGTTCTTCATGCTTCTAGGATTTGTTGAGTCGAAGAGTCAAAGTCCTATTTGGACTTCTTGTAAAGAAAAAGGAAAAAGAATTTTTGAAAATGTAATTTGGGTAAATTCACCTCAAGAAGCCAAGTCGGCCCTCCTAGATGACAGGTCAGCTCACTCAATAGACATGACTTTTCGCATACGAGAACAATTATATATTGGCATATATCCTCCTCCAATTTGGCAAGCAATTCAATGATTTTTCTGTGACAAGTTCTAAGGCAAGGGCATGCGAAGTTCAGAGGCCACTTTTATGATAAAGACATGCGAGTTTCCTCGGCTATTGGTCTGAAGAATTGCGAATTTTCTATGGTAGAATGTTTGAAGAATTGTGAATTTTCCGTGGCAGAATGTTTGAAGAATTGCAAGTTTTCTATGGCAGAAAGTCTAAGAGAAATGCAAGTGTTTCCTGTGGCAAATAATCTAAGATAAGAATGGGTTCCCTGTGGCATACGAAACTGAAATTGATAGAAGTAATTGTGGCTGAGATTGATGCTATTGGGAGGGCTTGACTTGGCTTCTTGGAGGTTGGATTTAGGTCTTGGATTTCTCACTTTGATCTGATTCTATAAGAAGAGGAGCTTTTTCTAGGTTTTCCCCCTTGGGGTTTTTGCCCTAGCTTGGAGAGCCTATATCTTATGTCTGTTGATTCTTGTGATCTTGATTTATATTCTAGTAACTGCTTTATGAAATAAGAGAAGATAATAATAATAATAAAGCCAACAATTTCACACGTAATTATCAAAGAAGATAAATCTACCCTAATATGCAAACAACTTGATTTCTCAACATGGTATCAGAGCTAAGGTTTGGAGGAGGAGACCTAAAGATCACATTTTGTTGGCATTTAACAAAGATTCGAAGCCTAATGCATCCTTGAAGGTCTTCAGATCTCTCTCTCTCTGGCTTTTATTGGACGAATTTCGGTGACTTTTGTTGACAATTTGTTATAGCTCGCATACTTCCCTGTGGTACGGATTATATCTTTGTGGCTCTTAGTGACACTTAAGCTCGATGTATATTACAATGACTATACATTATTGTGGCTCATATATAACTCGCATTTGATTCACAGTCTTATGGCTCGTTAAATTACATATTTGTGGAGGCTCTTATCTAACCAATTGTGGGTCGTATACCTTTCTTAATAGCTCGCATGCACTCTGTGGCAACGCATTGTTCTATACATTGGCATCAATATTTTCACAATGCCATCACCTGTCGTAGCATCGCTATACACTAGTACTCTACAGATCATATTACAATGGTATCATTATACAATAGTTCACACTATGGCTTACATTGTAATGACTCACAAGCTCGCATTCCTTTGAGATTCTCATTAATGTTTCTATGGCTCACTTGTGGTTTATGGATCGGTTCATATCTCTATCGCTACCTTATGTTTGATGGATTGCTTTATTGTTAACGCTGGTATTATTTAAGGGCTCGCTTCATAATCGTTTGTTCACACTATTGTGGCTCGGAACAATGGCTTGTATATCCTATCAAAGGCTCGTAATATTTTATGTGGCACATTCTTTGTGCATCACACTGCTATAGCTCGCACTATGTTACAGTGAATTGCACTGCATCATCTAAAGCCTGAAACTATCACAATACAGTGGTATCTTCACTATATGGTATGTATGACATCACCTCATCTGAGATTCGGTGACATTTTTTTGCATACTCTGTGGTATCTAAGTGGCATCGCATCTAAGTCTCAATATTATAAAATTGATATCACTGTAAGGCTCAACATTACTCAATGACTCACATTCGTGGCTTGATGTATGAACAGCAAACTTGATGTGAGATAATAATCTATATGTAGTGATTACAACATATAACAATGACTATAGCAATTGCAATAAATATTGTTCTAATGAGATATATGGAAGACATCCACATGATATAAAGCAATATATTTATGACTTATGACAAGTCCAATAAGGCAATGACCTTGTTCGGAGTAAAACAATGACCCTTGTTGACATTGATACAATGATTTGCGGAAGAATTATATCTTAAGTTTGATAGTAACCCTAGTAAGGCAGTGATCTTTGACCCTGTTGCATAACAGTGACTTCAATGGATGACAGTAATAGTAATCTTGTCAGATAGATGTATGACAAAATACCTATGATGTACAACTACAGTGTTGGATTGTGAAGTGTTCTCAAATGGTCATAAGATTTTGTTTCTATACATATAAGAACAATGGATTTCACCATGAAGTCGACCCGTTTAGAAGGAACCAAAACTCTGAGAAAGAAACCAAGATTATCACTAAATCTGAAGTACTTCTTTGAGGCACAAATGGACCGAGACTTTGAGTTTGATATAGCTCATCTCTACGTTACGAATATGAGAAGCAGTTAATACATGTCAACTGATGGAACCTAGACAAAGCTAACAGCTCAACGAAGGTTTTGAAGAAGTTGAGGCACTTGTGCTAAAGATAAACATTTGTTGAAGAATGTTGGTACTTGAAGGAGAACCAGATCTTTGCAAGGACAAGATAAGGTAAAGTTGCAGAGGTATGTATAATTTTTGTGTGCACTTCATGATATGTGCCAAGCTCACTAGCTCATGATGGTCAAAGGGTTTGCATAGATACAAATTAGAGATAGTAACAAGTAATAAATTGATGTTATTGTATATGAAGGCTAGGTCTTATGGATAAAAGGCATATCAAACAGCATCATTAGGGTTTTGCAATGCATGGATGACAAGACTTGATAACTATAAAGAATCTATGGTTTGTAGATCTTATAGTTTGTAACATTTTGAAGGTTTTTGGTATCTATTGTTTGCAAGCCCTAGTTGAGACTTGGATTGGAAAACACTAGAAAAGGAAACCCTAACTAATTATTTCTGTAGTAAAAAGAATCTACCTTTTGAGTTTGACAGGTATTACACCATGATGATATGGAGACAAGGATGGTGAACAGGTCCCAAATTAAGAGGAAGCTAACCCTCTTCAAAAGGATAAGTACCCTACATTTTGGTTATTACTATTGATATTTTTCCTTTTTGTTCTTTCATGGTCGTCTAATAAAAGTTGCAAGTCAAGACAAGATTCGTCTAAAGCTTGACTAGTAGAAGGAAGAAGTGGAAGAATGTGGCAAAGCATGAAGATAAAGAAGTAAAGAACAGTTTGAAGCTTGCATCAAGGAAGTCGATTAGAGGACAAGAAGTCCATTTGCCTCAAATGAAAAGGAGTTGTAAAGACCCTGATACTGAAACTTGTTGATTAGTTTGTTTTAGGAACACATTGATTGGTGATTGAAAGTTAAAGAGCATGAAGCAAAACTTTGTTGTAATATGAAGATAGACCATGCAAAGTTGACCCCAAAGAGAGAAAGCGACAAGATTTTGTAGAATCCCACATCTTGACTAAAAGCTATTGTGATTCGGCAACTCTGATAATGTTGGGATATGTTTTGGCTTCCTGAAAAGACTTATTGCAGAAGTATATGAAGAGGTTGGAAAGATAATTTGATTGATGATATTATACCAGCAACTGTTTGATTCGATTTGGGAGCACAAGGATTGAGTGGATGACACTGATGATGGCTTGGAAGAGCATGAAGACTGAATATTGTTATGCAAGGATGGAAGGCATGTGCTAGCAGCTGTGAGAAAGTTTGACTCCTTGAATATGATTGGCGAACCGTTTGATGACAAAGTTGCAAGAAGATTGTCAAGATCAAGAAAGGTTGAAGTTTAATATGATGTGATGTTATTAGGAGTCGATTAACCTTGTCATGAAGAGAGAATGTGAAAGAATTTGGCTCCGTAAAATGTTTGACATCCAGAAAGGTCGAAGCCCAAGTATGATGTAATGCGACAAAGGAGCCTTGCAGCTACAACTATATCTCCACAGAAGAACAAGTATTTGACGAATGAGAAGATTATGGTTGTGTCTCCCTAGCAATGTTGCAAACATCAGCATCGGGATAAAATCAGCAAGGGTCCAAAATACCAAAATATCGGGAAACATTGGCTAGGCCAAAAAATCGTGATTTCAAGATAAATCGATATTTTATCGAGATGTACGCAACACTGCTCCCTAGTTGAGACGGAGCAAGGATCTACTCCCTGTTTGAGAGGGAATAAGGATTACCTCCCTAATTGTGAGGGAGTGATGAGGGACACTGTATTCTCCATGTGTCATGCACTAGGCTAGTACTAACAGTCGTAAGCCTAGTTCAAGGGACTGGTAGAGAGAATGGAGGATTGGATAAGCATATGGGACCGGTACTCCTTGAGGATTTGGAATCCAAGATAGGTGTTGGAGTTTCTAAGTCTAACAGTTAGAAACCCTCCATGTACTTTCTGATTTATTCATTTCTACTTGTTTTGATTATTTAACAAGTTATTTACCACGTAAATACTGAAAATAAACATAAGTACATGCTCAACACATTACAGATCATCAACCGACGGAAACAGAAACAAGCACACAAATGACACTGTTATTTTTGGACTAATGTCCACGGAAAAACCCAATGCAAAAAACCAGTGCAGTTATCTGAGGGTTTGATTTATTAAGCAGTTTCACAATACAATCTGGGTGCCCAATCCAGCTCACCCAACAAAGAAAAATCTCGGCAGTAGTACCTCTCCTTCGGTGACAGATGCTCCGGCTAAAACCCCGGATAAACACTCTGGCAGCTCCTCAGCTCCAATCTACCCCACGAAAAAACCCAGCGTTATCCTCTAGGGACTGTGTTAGCCTCTTCTGCCTCTGCGTCAGCTTTCCCGACAGTTCCAGTTGTTCCCTGCAGTTCCAGCTTTTACCCTCTGCGTCAGCATATGGGACCAGTACTCCTTGAGGATTTGGAATCCAAGATAGGTGTTGAAGTTTCTAAGTCTAACAGTTAGAAACCCTCCATGTACTTTCTGATTTATTCCTTCCTACTTGTTTTGATTAATTAACAAGTTATTTACCACGTAAACACTGAAAATAAACACAAGTACCAATGTTTTAAAACGCCGACTCCGACTCCGACTCGGTATCGACTCGGCTGGCTCGATTTCAATGACTCGGTCGTTGTAAAAAATACATTAAATATTTATTTTTTATAAAAACACATAATTTTAAAGATTTTCATTCATGTTTCCAAACACACAGCATTAGAATATAGATAGAAGACAACATATGATCAAAGTAGGCTCATGAATATATCCATTATATCAAAATGGCACTCAGTGCACTGTCCAATACATACACGATGATGATATAGAGATCAAAACAAAAACACATAACCAAGTAGGCTATAAATGGCCTCTACAACAAAAGTCTGTGACCAGTACTACTGGCTACTGCTAGAGTTGCCAACATCATCTGGCTCAGTGTTGCTTGGGAGCGGGAGCGAAAGTGGGGAGCAAGAGCAAAAACGGGAGCAGAAGCGACATTTTCAAAAGCTCCTGGTTTGGGAGCGAATCTCAGAGGAGTTCGACAACCAATGTCACTAACATCAAGGTACATAGAGGGATTGGTGCTCTTGATTAAATACGAGTTCCATACCTTAATACATGAAAAAATTCAATGGAAACATTGCAATCTTCCAATCCTGAAATCCTGAAAAACTGATAAGTTTGCTGGATTTTGAATGAAATCTAAAATTCTACTTTCTCCATATGAAATCCAATGAGGTCGAAACCACTCTCAAACATCCTGAGTCATTTCATGGTAATGTTAAAAATTTAAGTAAAAGGATGAAAATGAAGATTAAGGAGAATGTCACTTTTACTTTAAGAATTTAACATTACCATGAAATTTGAATAGCATATCAATACTAGAAGAGGGGAATGGACCCCAAATAGCATTTAACTAATTTAGAAAACACCTCGGAGTCCAAACCAATCAGTAAACACTTCAAAATTTCATTAAAAAAATGACAAATCGTTGTTTTGATGGGGTTACGGGCCGCAAGTTATGGCTCGGCCCTCCCGAACCGTTCCCTCCACCAACTCACAATTCTAGGCATTGAAACGGATCAACTCGGCCGTTTCCGTTTCGAATCGGCCGAATTTTAAAACTATGACAAGTACATGCTCAACACATTACAGATCATCAATTGAAGGAAACAAAAACAAGCACACAAATGACACTTTTTTGGACTAATGTCCCCAAAAAAACATAATGCAGGAAAACCGGTGCAGCTATCTGAGAGTTTGATTTATTAAGCAGTTTCAGAATACAATCTGGGTGCCAAATCTGGCTCACCCAAGAAAGAAAAATCTCGGCAGTAGTACCTCTCCTTCGGAAACATATGCTTCAGCTGAAACCCCGGATAAACACTCTGGCAGCTCCTCAGCTCCAATTTGCCCCATGAAAAACCCCAACGTCAGCCTCTAGGGGTTGTGTCAAGTTCTTCTGCCCTCTGCGTCATTTTTCCCGGCAGTTTCGACTGTTCCCGGCAGTTCTAGCTTCTGCCCTCTAAGTCAGCTTTCCCAATAGTTCCGACAATTCCCGGCAGTTCCGGCTGTTCCCAACAGTTCTGGCTTCTGCCCTCTACGTCAGCTTTCCCAGCTACTGCACTGATCCTCCCAGCACTATCTCTGCCTCTCTGCTTCTGTATTCACTGCCCCTCAACTGCAACTCCAGATCACTCTCTCAACTGTTTCAGCAAACCCAACCCCAGAAAGTCGAAATCTTGATCTCTTGGTGTGTTCTCCAAGTGACCCTCAAGCCTCCTCTTATACTTTTCTCGTTGACAAATCAACCACCGAGATTAAGTCCCTAATCAAAGGCTAAGATTAGATCTGGCTTGATCCATGACTTTTGGACCATTCTAACACAGTTTTATATTAATTCACATTAATATTTTAGTTTCCCTAAGTTTAGACTTAGGGACTCCATTAAAATTATTAATTATTTTAATATCTCCCAAATTGTTTGGAATCTGCCCAAACCCTTTCTGGGTATTGGAGATCTCATGCGCCTTAGCCTCTCTACCAAATTTCGTGGCTAGAGCACATCTGATGCTACCCCAAATCAACAATAGGAAGTAGTCCCATGGACCGATACTCTTTTAGGATAAGACAAGGTATCCAAGATAAGAGTAGTCGAAGAGGATCAATATTCTTTAAGGATTGGGAATCCAAGACGAGAATAGTCTTGGAAGGACATACCTGGTGAACATCTGGATGGGGTATGTGCCTTGAGAGTCTGTGGTGTTGGTATCCATATGTATGCCTCCCAGCATTGTGTTCTAATCTACTGGAGAGTTAGAGCTTGTTAGTCAAGGCCTTGCTATATTGCAATTTCACAATGTTGGTCATGATGTTGATGCTTGATGATGGCTTATCAATCCGATCTTCTTATGAGAATATTTCAATTTGAGAGTATCATTGTACCTTGTTATGTAACTATGAATACCTCCCTAGTTAACAGACAGTGTTGAAAAAAGTGTAACTAGGTTCGGTCTTCATAATTATTATTGTACTTGTATCATTATGTAAAAGCAAGAAAGAAGAAAAAAGATTTTTTATTATTATTTCATTAGTTAAGCATGTTCTTTATGCTTCTAGGATTTGTTGAGTCAAAGAGTCAAAGCACTATTTGGACTTCTTGTAAAGAAAATGGAAAAAGAATTTTTGAAAATGTAATTTGGGTAAATTCACCTCAAGAAACCAAGTCGGCCCTCCTAGATGACAGGTCGGCTCACTCAATAGATGTGACTTTTCACATATGAGAACGACTATATATTGGCATACATCCTCCTCCAATTTGGCAAGCAATTCGATGCATTTTTTGTGACAAATTCTGAAGCAAGGGCATGCGAAGTACAGAGGCCACTTTTATGATAAATACACGTGAGCTTCCTAGGCTTTTAGTCTGAAGCATTGCAAATTTTTTGTGGCAGAATATCTGAAGAATTGTGAATTTTCTCTGGCAAAATGTCTGTAGAATTGCAAGTTTTCTGTGGCAGAAAGCCTGAGAGAAATGGAAGTTTTTCCTGTGGAAAATAATCTAAGATAAGAATGGGTTCCCTGTGGCATACAAAACTGAAATCGATAGAAGTGACTGTGACTAAGATTGATGCTATTTGGAGGGCTTGACTTGGCTTCTTGGAGGTTGGAATCAGGTCTTGGATTTCTCACTTTGATCTAATTCTATAAGATGAGATTTTTTGGGTTTTGCCCCTTATGGGGTTTTGGCCCTGGCTTGGAGAGCCTATATCTTGTGTCAGTTGTTTCTTGTGATCTTCTAGATTTATATTCTGGTAATTGATTGATGAAATAAGAGAACCTAGTAATAATAATAAAGCCAACAAATTCACAAGTAACTATCACAGAAGAGAAATCTATCCTAATATCCAGACAACTTGGTTTCTAACAAATTGCAGCATTTCCATAGGATTTTGTCACATACGAGGGTATGGAACTAGCATTTAATCAAGAGCACAAGCCCTCCATTTACCTTGATGTTAGTGGCATTGATTGTTTAACTCCTCTAACATGGCCCTAGTAAAAATCTACCCATGACTCAAACAAAATCTTGACTTGACATGTTAAGTTTTTTCTATCTTATCTTAATGCTTAGAGGGTGTTATTGATGACGAAGATCCCAATATAGGCAATGATTTTGAGAATATCTAGGTATTTGTTGTAGCGTGGATTTTTTTTTTGGATGCTAGAGTCCATCTAGAGCCTATTTGTTAATGTATTTTTGGTTCAGAGATGGATTGCACTTGGTGTTATTTTGGTTATATGCACCCTTACAAGCAATATGAATGTGAACTTTTGTATATTTGTGTATAAATGGTTTGGATTCATATGGATGCACATGAATATATATATTTTTCTTTAAAATTTGAATATTTTATGTATTTTTTGGTCTGCTTTTTTTATTGATTTCGATCCAGTTCGAACCAATTCTCAATTCAAGGTGTCTATCGGTTTCGTTCTAATAACACTGGAAAGAACATTTAAATGACAAACATAAATGAAAAGCAATGTTCCACCGACACGCTTATATTAGGATCCTTGTCATTAGTAGCACCCTTTGCCTTTGCCTTTGCCTCTACCTCAATCCTCTAGAAACATCAATCAACACCACCCAATTTTGATGAAACTACCGAATACAAGCTTTAAAATACGGTACGAAAAGCTTAACATGCCTAATTAATGATTTTGGTTTGAGTTTAAGGGTACGTTTTTGCTAAGGCCACCACAAGGTACATAAAGGGCTTGGTGCTCTTGATTAACTGCCAATTCCATACTCTCATACATGATAGAATCTAATGCAAATGGTACAATCATACAAATCCTGAAAGCTGCTAAGGCTGTTGAATTTTGAATGGGATATGAAATCATACTTTCTCCATATGAGGCTCAAAGAGTTTTGGAACCACTCTCAAACATCTTGAAACAATTAATGGTAATGTGAAAAATTTAAGTAAAATGATGGAATCTAACATTATCATTAATTCCATCCCCCCTAATGACAGCTCAATTGGCAATGGTAGCGAAGATAAAGTCATATGTTCTGAGAGGTTTCAGGTTCAAATCCCCCAAGTTTACTCGTGGGTCGCGTGCCAGTTGTGACATGGTTCACCTAGAGGTTATAGTGGTAGCAATTGGAAAACCCCATGTCACGCAAGTACAAGACTAGCCTAGTTGTTGTTTCCTCTAGATGCCAACCCAAAAAAAACATAATCATTAATTGCAAACATTTTGGTGCAAGCCGAGAGTGAAAATTTGTTTTAAAGAAAAAATTACGTCTTAGAGGTTTCTATAAGTCTCATTAATTCATAATTGACCTCTAATTAGGCATTAAAACCAAAAATGTGGGCCCCAACAATTAAATCAAGGAAAAATTGGACAAATTTCATTTCAAAACGCATTGTACAGACATTGAAATGTATTTCAGTTTGTATGAAATGCATTTCCCACATGTGAAACAAGTTGCATACGAACTGAAACACATTTCAAGTGCTTTTCAGTTGCATTTCAACATTTGGGGCCATGTTTCCTGCCGATTTTTGAAAGCCAATGCCTAGGTAAATTGATCAGATCTAGATTTACACTACTGGAATTACTTAACCAAATAAAGCAGCGGATAAATTTAGAAAAGCGGGAAAAGAAAAAAACAAATCTCGTGCATGCACAATTTTTCTGCCCTTCAACATCAGTTCATCATTCAAATAATTTTTGAACTTACAAGAACTCCCATGCTAGGAAAATTCATTTGAGAAAGAATACAAACAAAACCAGCAAATATGAATATCCAGCTCTCGGAAATCTGCCCTAGATCACCTCTATGCAAGATCATATGCTCTGTATGACTTATAAATTAATGGTTTCCCTCTCCTTTGTTGTTCCTGCAATTCTTCTCCTTGCCCACAAAATTAAAAGGTCCTTTATTAAATTAGGCACAGGTACCCAGAAAATCACTAGTACCAAAATTAGGCACTTTATTAAATTAAAATCACTTTATAAAACAACATTCACATTATTAATTAATTATTAAAGTGAACTCCTAAGTCTAAGAGTCATTTAATAACGATTCTCGTTATTAATTAATTAGTAAAGAGAACTCTTAAGTCTAAGAGTCATTTAATGTCCAATTGGGATGGTTGGATCATTTTTTAGTTCAACAATTTTGCTCAACACTCAAAAGTTCATATTAACTTGTATCATCAAAGATGAAAATTCCAAGAATTGGGAATGACACGAAGACAGAAAAAGATATCAAGCCTTTTCATCAATTTGTGACAAAGCATTTCTGAAGGGGCAGGCAATGTTATGAACATAAATATATCAATAAATATAATAATAATAATTAAAAAGTATAACTTGTCAATTGGGTTTATCTCGGGTGGTTGGAAGAATGATTGGAATCCTTCCCAATTAGGTTCAATTCCAGCAAGTGACATGATGAGCTTTGTTGTAATGGCTTGGAGCCTTGTTGTTGAGAATGCATAGTCCCTTGAGGACCAAAACATGTATATTCCTCATATAGAATATAAGGGTATTTTCCATATGAAAAAAAAAATTATAACCAATAATGATAAAAGGACATGTCTGTTAATTGGGACAAGGCTTATTCATGAAAGGGCATCCCGCCTAGTATTTATACAGGTCCCTCATTTGTAACCGAACCATATCAATTCTTATATATATATATATATATATATATATATATATATATATATATATTTGTTTATTTATTTATTTATTTATTTATAGATATTATTATATTCCAAGTATTTTGGACATTTTAACTCGTGAGCCGTGTTTGGCTGTCACTCCTCATTTCAAAATGATGCCTAATCAGAAAGTTCCAAGAGTTTGAGTGGGTTGCAAATTGACAAGTTCCTTCCCTAGAGGTTCTTTGATGGCGCCACCGAACTATTGATATCGGTTTCTATCTCCATATCTTAGAGGATCAATTTTTCCATTTTAAAGCAAACCCAGGGAGGGAGACTAGCTAAGTCACCGGATTCGTCCTAAACCCCCTACGAATCCCGAATCCAACGAATCCGACATGATTCGGTCCGGATTCGTGTCCAAATCATATGACACGTTGTGTCCTCCGACACGTCGAATCCGAGGTCGTGTCACGATTTTCAAAAGTGTGTCACGATTTTTAAAAGTGACATTCTCCTTAATCTTCATTTTCATCCTTTTACTTAAATTTTTAACATTACCATGAAATGACTCAAGATGTTTGAGAGTGGTTCTGGCCTCATTGGATTTCATATGGAGAAAGTAGAATTTTAGATTTCATTTAAAATCTAGCAGACTTATCAGTTTTTCAGGATTTTAGGATTCGGGGATTGCAATGTTTCCATTAAATTTTGTCATGTATTAGGGTATGGAACTCGTATTTAATCAAGAGCACCAATCCCTCTATGTACCTTGATGTTAGTGACATTGGTTGTCGAATTCCTGTATCATGACCCTCCTAAAAATGTACGCATCACTCAAACAAAATCTTGACTTGACATGTTATGCTTGTTCTATCTTATGTTAATGCTTAAAGGGTGATATTAATGACAAAGATCCCTATACAGATACAGAGGTAATGACAAAGATACCTCTGGATATTAATGCTTAGAGGGTGATATTAATGACAAAGATCCTGATCTTCCAACAAGACTAAAAAATTAGACATTTCTCGTGGTGGCAAGAGGGCCAAGCATAAGAAATAGATAATAGATTGACATGTATTTGAATTTTGTATGTACTATGCATGCTAATAGCTATAGTTGAAGATCTATGTTTGAAATCAATAAATTTGTATCATTAATTAAAATTTGTGTAAGAAATATGATAATATCTAATTTTTAATATATATATATATATATATTTTAATAAAATAATATATAACGTGTCCTGTTCTGGGGGGTCAGCGTGTTCAAATCCGACACCACGAATCTCGAATCCTACGTGTCCCGAATCCCCGTGTCAGGTGACTTAGGAGACTAGTAATCGAGGCGAATTGTTAACCTTGTTTTATTTACTGAAATTTGTCTTGGACAGATATTCGAACTCACTTCAGGTCTTTGTAATGACAAAAATACCTCTGGATATTAATGCTTAGAGGGTGATATTAATGACAAAGATCCTGATTTTCCAACAAGACTAAAAAATTAGACATTTCTCGTGGTGGCAAGAGGGCCAAGCATAAGAAATAGATAATAGATTGACATGTATTTGAATTTTGTATGTACTATGCATGTTAATAGCTATAGTTGAAGATCTATGTTTGAAATCAATAAATTTGTATCATTAATTAAAATTTGTGTAAGAAATATGATAATATCTAATTTTTAATATATATATATATATATATATATTAATAAAATAATATATAACGTGTCCTGTTCTGGGGGGTCAGCGTGTTCAAATCCGACACCACGAATCTCGAATCCTAGGTGTCCCGAATCCCCGTGTCAGGTGACTTAAGAGACTAGTAATCGAGGCGAATTGTTAACCTTGTTTTATTTACTGAAATTTGTCTTGGACAGATATTCGAACTCACTTCAGGTCTTTGGCGATTCTCTACTAGTGATCAAGTGGATGAATGGAGCAAGTCGCATATAGAATATCAACCTCACAACCATTGCAAACTAACTCCAGGATACTGTAGAAAACTTCTAGCATATCAGTTTTATACATATATTCAGGGACCAGAACAATATTGCAGATAAACTATCCAAGGAAGGTTTAGAACTTGTGGAATAACTTAACTCTAGTTTTCTTTTTTTTAATTCATATGTCCTGTAGGTGATACAGGGTTGGGTTTAGCTCAATATCGAATTAGACCTTTCTTAGAAGGTAAAATGTCACGTATGATTGTGATAGCAGACTATATGTCCAACAAAGAGTTTTGTTGAAAGTGATCTAATTTCTACAGTTGACCTTATAGAGGCTTTTGGACCATGCCAGAGCACCTTGTGATTGTAATTATTATTCTGCTTGAATGAGAAATATGTTTTATTTCTTAGAAAAAACAACTAACATATATTTGATTTTAAATTATTATACAATATAACTTTTATGAAGCCATAAATATCGTGAAAATTCACAATTAATTACATATTGTAAATTTGATAAATATAAAATCAAATTAGTAACATTCATAACTTAATTGCTGCAAAGTCAGCAGTACATTCGATGTGCTTTCAGAGCACCTACAGCTTGTAATTTTCATCTTCATCTAATGGAAATTACTATCTTTCCTTGGGGAGAAAACATTCAAAACTTAATTTTATATATTTATGGTTGAACTTTATATATACTATAAATAGATTAGAACTTGTGTATTTATCAATGATCATATATAAATGGAGTTGTCTATAATGCGACTTTTTGAGATTCCGGTGACGGAATCCGGCGGAAGAAATTGAGATGAAATCATGATTTGTTGCAGTTAAAATGGTTTTTTAACTGCATATTCGGATTCAGCACCCTGAAAAACCCCTGGGACGCTTTCATTGTGCAGAAACTAGTTATCAAACTTGGATTTCAATAAATTACTGTCGGATTTTCACCGGAAAAAATCGCCGGAAAGGCTTTCAAAAAGTCGCGTTAAAGACTACGGCTATATAAATTATAAATATATAAGTAATGTACATACAATTACAAATAATGTTAAGCTTTGTTTATGGTTTAGGTCATATTACGTATAGATTGCTCAAACCAGATAGGAGAAAGAAGGTTGGCGACGAGAAATATATGGAAGGAGAGACTTCGGGTCACAGGCACGGGATGTTGAAGTTTGAACAAAGGCCATCACAATCCCTTCCACAGTGAATGAAAGCAAGCTGATAATCAAGCCTTCATCGATGAGTGTGCAGAGGCAATTACATGACCTTTCCAACAAGTCACGAGCACTCTAGAGTCATTTTCAGAGAACCCATTTCAATCATCACAGAACAGCCTTGAGGGCATACATTCAAGGCATGATAGGCATCCATTTATGACTCCTTTCTACTATAAATAGATGAATTCTATGTCATTGCAGGACAACCCTTACATAATCATTTTCTTATACCAAAAAAAGGAGAGATACTACTAATTCAGGATTCTTTAATTTCAACGAAAGTATGCAGAAAATACCTCCAACAACTTTCCCTCGGCTACAAGCTCCCCGTACCTGCCAAAACATCCCCAAATAATAAATTGGTCAAGGTAGGAATCAAGATAAGAATACAAAAGGTGATGGCAGAGGACAATAAGTAGATGAAAGCTTAAAAGCCTAAGAACTATAGGAGAATATACCTAGTATGAAAATATTGATTTCTCTGATTTAAAACAAATAATAATAATAATTAAAAAAAAAAAATTCTGTAGTATGATATATTATCTCAAATGCAAAAACCACCTTTTATTGAAAGTTAACAACTATAAATTTATATCACAGAAATGTTCAAGGCTCTGTATTCATCAAAAAAGGTTGAAAAACCATCACAATCCACTAAAATCATAAAATAGAAAATTTATCAAGGAGACCATGACATATGTGGGATACACTGCCTAGTTGCCAGGGATGCCTTGGATGAGAACATCCATCCCATTTGCTGGGAGAGAGAATTCTGTTTAACATTGCATGTTATATGGGTAATAGGACCCATTCTCTGCAACCCTCTATATACTAGGTGCCAAATCCACTCCAACTGCATTACATGCTAATGGGAAAAGAGTCATTAGTTACAAATGAAAACTAAGTGTATATGCCGTCCTTTTATCAAAAACAAGAAGGGGATTATGAAGAGGGTTTTGAACAACAAGCACATTGTGCGCGCCCCTTGGTAGGGCAGGTTACACACTACAATTGGCTTGGGTAGAGGAGGGGTGCTGTGTTATTGCAGATCTGTGAACCTCCATTTTCACATATGGAGATCAATCAGCATGATCACAACAATTGCTAGCTAAACAACATAGGACAGATATGTTTTTTGGGTGCAAATCTAAGAACCCCTAATTCTGATTGAAGGAAAAGACCACTGATGTGATTACTAGTAGATTTAATCAATCAGGATTCTTGAGTTTTGGTTTTGGGCAGAATATAGGGCCTTGAAAGCACACATCTATGCAGCTGTCAATCTCACGCATTCGAATGTTAGACCTGAGCCCAATATCCTGAACCATTTTTTCTAAGTGGCAATTTCAATGCCTCTAAGAAGCTGGGAGATTGGGTTTGCCTAATAAGGAGTTTTTTTCATGCAAGGTTTTCAAAGATAGCAATACCGAGATCACTTTCAGGAACCAATGGCAACTCTACCTTTGTCCTGATCAGCTACAGTACACATTTTAAGGAGGCTGTGGCATGTGCAAGTCTTAGTGAATCCTCTCACTTGCTACCCTAGAGGATTTTACCATAAACAAAGCAGCCTCAATCCCTATAATTTCCCTTGCTTATGAGACTTACCAAAAGTGGAATTCTAGCATGGCCATGGACTCGCATCAATGGATTCCTCAAAATTGGAGACCTCAACTAAAAGAAGAATCCTATATCCATCCCTATAATTTGTCATTTTTCATTGTGAAATTTGATTTTACAGGACAGGGAGCGCCTCTTCCACTTTAGCCCCTCATTCTTGGTACATATTAGTTCATCCATAAAACCTCATTTTCCCTCCTTTGATCCTTCTATTGATTCTCTATCTAGCATCTTCAGCTCAAATGTGAGTTAGGATTCCCAACTTGTCACTGTATTTTTGGGTACTTGACCCCCTAGAAACCATTGGAAATGCTCTGCAAAAGTTTTATTTCTACTCCCTGAAAACTCATAAAAGACATATTACATCATATGCAAGGTAGTATGTCAAAATGGACTTCAGAAAAGGCCTGTAATGTCCCAAGGGGATTTTTCGCCCTTCGGGTTTCTTCAATAAATCATTAATAGAAGTATACATTCATAAACAGTATGTAGGCATGAATATAAAGATGCAACAGCAATACAATTCTTCAATGAAATCACAATGACTTAGGGCTGACTGCCCAATGAAACAGTGAATGTATCCAACCAGATTGTTCAGTCAATATTCAACAGTTTAACTGTAGTTTACATTATTTTCAATTCTATGCTACTAGACTAATTAACAGCTATCTAATTAATGACAACTTATCTTTACCACTATCACTTGACTCTGCTAGTACTGACCGGTCTGCTTTGCTATTTAAGCCTTGATTGTGGTATGAGGAGGATTTCTTATTGACTGTTGTGAAACTGTAACCAGGGTTCCGCAAATTTATTCTTCGCTGCAGATCCTCCTTAAGTTGCCTCTGAAACCCTTCAGGAAACCCTGTCTGAAAGCCGCAGAAATAGCTCAGACTGAGTTGGTCGTAGTGCCCAGACGGTCAGCGCAGGAAGCTTACATAGAAGACCTTATCAGTCCATAGGGAACTCGCATGACCTCAGGTTGCTGCAGGAGACTTTGCAGAGAACCCTAGTGCTGACTCAGACTTGTCCTTCCTGGATGGTCACAGCCCTGGGGAATTGAATGCTGCCTCAGAATAGACTTTGATAACTCCACTGCTTTGAACAGTAGGGCAAAGGTGTCCTCTGTTGTGCTTTCCCTGCCTGGAAGGGAACCCGCTGACCAAGTAATTCCAAGGCAAGCAAGCCTCAGATATGCCCTTCACTAGCATGTGCTGCTCCAGTTGGAATATCCACAGACCATTACTGTCCTCGGTGACTTGCAAGATGGCCCTCACCGTACCAGAACAGTGATTCGACGGCTAGTAGACCGCATGGTGTCACAGAAAGACCTCACTTCCTGAAACAGAATTTTTGTGGTGATAGGATACCTTCAAGGAGACCTTTGCTCCACAGAAAAGCCCACAAGAAATCTGTCTTCTTGCTTACCAGACCAGACCCGAGCTGCTCCAAAAGAATATGTTATGCCAGAACAAGGAAAAGAAGGAACTAGCTAGGGTGGGATCACCTCCACCGAAACTAGACAAGGGAAAATAGGGGTCTTAAAACCCTCAGAGCCTCAGGCTCAAGAAAAACAGAGACAATTCAATCCAATTTGATGATGAAAAAGTGATTCCAACTCTTCTTTATTTATAGATTTCCTCATGGGGTTTTCTCCTCCCTAATCAAATGTGAGGAGTTCATGTACAACCCCCAATTTGGGCTTTTTGCCCCAGCTACCCCAAAACTTACCCAATGTTGCCCCAAAACATTGGATAATGGGTTTCTCCCTTTATCAAGGACTATAGCCCAAGGTTACTTGGGAGCGGGAGCGAAAACGGGGAGCAAGAGCGGAAGCAGGTGCGGGAGCGACATTTTCAAAAGCTCCCGGTTTGGGAGCGATTCAGAGAGCGAACTTTTATATAATATATATTTTTTTATATTTTGATGCATATATGTCAACAAAAGCATGAAGAATGGTGAATTACATATAAAAAGCATAAAAACATTGATTGAACCATATAACATCAATCATCTTGAAGCTATAATCTTCATCAACAACGTCCACAAGTTAGTAACATAAAACATATTGAGTCTCATTATTCATCAATCTTAAAGTTTCAAGCTTTCAAAATTCAATATATAACATTTATCATCACTGATCACCAAAGTTGTACTTGTAAGCTAAGTGTAACCATTACAACAAAAAATATCTAACATGAAATGAAACAACTTTCAACTTTCACGAAGCATCATATTCATAATTCATTACCAATGAGTTATAATTGCCAACTTCAAACTTCAAAGTTCAAACTTAAATTGTCATATATTGTTTACAAAAAATATCATAATAAATATGAAAGAGTCAGCAGTTATTAAAACTAGTAGAAAAGAGAAAAGACAAGTAAATCTATTATCTACAGCTTCCTCTTGCCGCCACAAGAAATGTCTAATTTCTAATCAAATCGTGGTATTGGTGGTCTTCTAGGAGTCTCCTCCCGCATAGCCACACAACCAACACCAAAAGGCACATGCGCTCCACGTGAAGATGTAGACGGACGCGGCGACAGCAAAGGAACAATAGTTGGAACTCGAGCATTGGCACTGCTACTAGATCGGGGTTGCATGGTTGTTGTTGCTTCATCATCATCTCTCAAAAGTTTTGCTTCCAATTTCTTCAAGATGTATAGTACCATCCTCCAAATTATCGTCCTCTAGGTGGTTGTCCCAAAATTTATATGTTGGATCCTCATAAGCACGATCACAATAATGACTCAACAACCTCAAGTTGTAGTGCACCTAAACCAAGCTTTCTGCCCGGTTTTCATAGAGTTTGTTTCTTCTCACATTATGTATGAAGTTGTAGCCTGTAGGTGCTCCAACACCTCTCTGTAGAAGTATTTACAACCTATGAGAGAACTTTTTTGCCAATTTTGGTAAAAGTCCCATGCCGCCATATGCTTCTCACCGTGTGAGAGCGTCAAATTTGTCTCTATCTTCCATTGCATGCAAAGAACCAAACAAACTAGTGTAACTAAAGTATCTGCCTAATTCAAGACGCATATTAGCACACTCCTCCCTATCAGGGACTAGCTTGTCTAATGCTTTCATATATCCCTCTTATACCTCTAGATCTGTATGGGGTTTGGCCCTAACCCCACCCCCAGGTGCAGGTTGGCCCAACCAAGATGGAGAGTAGTATATTGGCATAAGGATATACGCCAAGGCATGTAGTGGAACATTAAGTTTATTCCACCATGTACACACACAATTGTGAATCATTGTATACAAGTTGGGATCATCTTCTTGAACAATATCTTTTATTTGCCCCAACATGGTATCCATCTGCTCATACACCTCCCCAATCACTAGTTTATCTGTATCTGCAAAACGAATCATGCTATAAATGGGCTTGGTGAATTGCAATACTTGCCTCACACGTGCCCAAAACAAACCATCAAGAGCGGTCTCCTCCACCTGTTCAAAACCTTGCTTGTCAGTAGCATTTGTAGCCATGTCTTTTAATACCGGCCAGTGTGGACTTGATACCATGCTAGCCAATGACTCTCTTACCTTCAAAAGGCGCCTGAAGGTGAGGTAATAGCTAGCAAATCTAGTCTTCGCAATCTTCAACGGCTCCAATCTTGAGTGACTGCGAAAAAGCCCATCAATATTGTTATGATTTGTAATAAATTTTATCATTTGTTTGCCTCTCTTGTACAAACCACCAATCCATTTGTATTGCTAGTTTTTGTTCTTAATAATATCATGCATCAAAAGGTTCATTGTGTGAACCAAACACCCAGACCAAAATATATTGGGGTATTTTATCCTCAATAATTGCTCCCGCTGCCTTACAATTAGCAGCATTATCAGTGATGACTTGGATGACATTGTATGGCCCAATAAGTTCAATTGTTTCAAGTAATGGTTCTGCAATGTTCATGACAATATTGAACTTCTATGAATAATCATATGCTAAAAGAGAGATGGCACCACTAACAAACACAGCAAGAACACTTATCAATGGCTTGCCTTTTACATTTATCCATCCATCAAATACAATGGACACCTCATGCTCAGTCCAAGAATTTGTCATTCTACTCAAAGAATGTGATATTTTTGCTTTTTCATGATCAAGTCCAACGATTCTAGCCTTGTCAAACCCAGGGCTCTTGTATCCTTTGGGGGCATCATTTATGGCAGAAACCATTTCATGTCAATAAGGTGAGCGAAGAACATTGAATGGTATCCCACATGCATAGAGAAACCGGTAAATTTTTTAATCCACATCATTCCTACACCCTTTGTCAAGGAAATCTGATATGGTCCTACGCCTAAAAGAGATGTTTGTTCTTGTGCCTCCACTCCATATCCACTGCCATGGGAGGATGTTGAAGGAGTTCTTTGTGCATGTGATTGTGAGCTATGTTGAAAGAAACCCTTTGACTTTTTAGATTTGTATTGGGCTTCCTCCTCTTCCCTTATGTATCTAACTTTATCTGTTGCTGACACACTTACACAAGCTTTGATTCCTATTGGTTTATCTCCATCCCATGGCCTTTTCCAATAGAGGTGCCTTCTAGCATGGGTGTAAGAACCTGTGTAAGTTTTGTTGCAATGGTTGCATGTAAATTTAGTGGTTCCACCCCCTTTCCCTGCTTCGGGCCTAGAAACATATTTCCACAATAGGGTTTGGTCTTGTTTAGTTTTTGGGGCCTCATCATGTCCACTCTCTTCCTCCTCACCAAGGTACTCCTCTTTAGGGTTTTCATCAAATCCACTATAACCCACTTCTTCATCCTCTTCTTCATCATGATCAACCCTCCTTCTTCTACTCTCCAACACCATAATAACCAAAAAAGGAACCAACAAGAAGAAAATGCCAAGCCATATAGCCATGATGTTTGAAGTTTTGAGTCTGCAAAAAAATGGAGGAATGGGAATGGGAATGGGAAATAGAGAAAACAAAAAAAATTGGGAGCAAATTGGGAGTGGATTCGTGGGGGGCGCTCCCTCGCAACCCTGCTATAGCCTATGGGGTTGGATAGGCTTTGTTGATTTTTGTAGCTTGGGAGGTACTCCAAGCTTTAAGGATCGAGGGTTTGGAGGACAGAGCTACACAAGTGGCCTTGTGGACTTGAAACCCAAGCTTGGGGTTTGGCACCCATCGATGTTTGGACCAAAACCGTGACGAGATTGCGATATGTGATGGATGAGGATGATAGTATATGTCGAGACGAATCCAACGCATCGAGAATCGTCCAATTCCAAGTTTTCGTTGTTGAGTAATGAATTTTTGAAGATATTGTGTGGGCTTGTGACACAAAGTTAAGGTCAACTTGGTGTTTTAATCACGTTATGACAGTTGGCAAGCCCTCCTGGAAGAATTCGTTGGAGCCCTTGTGTATCTTATAAAGGAGAGTGATGTGAGTCATTTTGTGAAGATCTTGGAGGATAAGAGAGGAACTCGCATTAGGGCAAAGAGGAGGAGAGGAATTTTGTTTTAGGGCTGCAGGTTAGGGCTGATTCCAGCGAAGGAGAAGAGGCTTAGTTCAAGCCTCTTTGTGACTGTTTGGATGCCAAAATAACCTAGCACTAAGGCCGAGTCTTAAGGGCTGTTCTGGACTTGTTTGGGCTGCAATTGAGGTGCTTTGGTGGATGATTATCATCCTTGAAGGAAGTTGCAAACCTGGATTGAAGGCCGCAACCCTAGATAACAGTTGTGAGGGGATGTGGATTTGTTTAGAGAGCTGGAAATAAGCCCAGACTCCAGCATATTAGGGCAGCACATAAGAAAAGGTAGGTCGCAGCAAAACAAGGTGAGTAAAGGTTGTTTTCTATGCTTGGTTATATGTGGGAACCTCTGTTACAAGTAGCCGCAGGGAGCTGTAGCAAACATCCACTGTTTGGATGAGATTTGAGAGACGTGAGCCCTTGTGGAGGAGCCTCTCTCTAGGCAGCAGCATCTAAAAGGTCCAGCGAAGGTAAACAAAGGTGGGGACAGCTTCAATAAGTGTTTTTCTTGTGCGTTGAAGCAGCGCTAAAGTGTTGTAGCAATCTAAGATCCTTGAGAGCCTTGTGGAGGTATCCAAGGTGCCTTGGAAGTCAAGGAAGGTACAACGACTTAGGTGAAACATTTGACAAGGGAAACAGTGGTTTTGGCACTATGGTTTAGGGTTGTTGTGTGTGCCCTAACCAGTCATATACATGCACAGAAATCGAGGGCAAGAGGGCAGCAACAGTATAGTTGTAGATGGTCTCTTGATGATGTGATTTTATGATTGAATTGGTTGATGTTGTTGGACAGGGAGCACAGATCTTGGAGGACTGTTGTAGGACTTTTGGAGGAGACTACAACAGTGTGCTTGCATCCCTTGGCAAGAGAGCAGCAGCAGTATGTTGCAAGTGTTCTCTTGATGATGTCCTCAAAGAGGACTAGTTGTGGAGAAGTTTGTTGGCAGCCATGTGTAAGGGTCTCCATAGGTGTTGGATACCCTAACTAGGCCATTCATGGATTGTTGGAGGGCAGGGTGAGAGTAGACCAAGTATGGATAATGATTGGGCATTTATGGTCTGTTGGAGGACAGCGTGATAGTGCCCAAGTTGAAGCCCAGTGTGCAACACTTTGATGGACAAAAGTAGTTGCTAGAGTGGCAGTTGTTGAGCTCATGGGTTTGATCAACCAGGAGCAATTTGTGCAGCCCTAGACTTGTGTGTGGAGAAGGACTTCTACAGCTGAAGATGGGCAGCCCTCCTAGCTCGTGTTCATTGTGGGAGATGGACATCTTGCAATGATAGGTGGCAGCCCTCCATGCCCTATGTTAGTCTTCTTTGGAGCAGCGCAGGAAGACTATAGTGGGCTGAAGTGCCTAAGTAGCTGAGGAGCAGTAGTTGGTAGTTGAGAGTTGTGAACAACTCTATAGGAGTCTCTATGTGTTGTGGCCTTGATGGACTAAGGCACAACTAGTGAGCAAATTGGATAGTCGAGGTTCAGTGGCCAGATGGACTTGGATCATTGATAGAGGCAGGAGCTGCAGATCGGGAGCCGAAGGACTTGGAGGAGCTGAGAGAGCATGTAACAGCCAAATGGTCAAAGTATCTTGTTGAGGGTAGATTGGTTGTCGATGGACAGACACCAAGCCCCAGTTTTGTATCCTGTACTAGTGGATCTATGAGGGCCATTATCCCTGGTACGAGAGTCCTAGACTATTGTATTATATGTTGATTAATATAACGAAGTTGGGTTGAAAATTGTAAAAAGTTGTCCATATTCTGTGCTCTAGTAAATTTACTGTTGTTTATATTCCGTTGTGCAAAGTAGTATCGTTGAGATTATTGGTTTGGTAGCATTAGATATTTTAAGATTCTATCCTAGACCCAAGATCGTGGAAATTCAACAAGCTATTCCATCCTCCCTTGGCAGTTAATCCATATGGGACATTGTTGGATTTCCATGGCACTAGAGAATCTAGGTTTGGGTCTTACAATCTTTGACACAACCAACTCAAATGCCACAACAATACTACTTTGCACAGCGCAATAAACACAGTAGTAAATCAACTAGTGCACAATAGTGTGACAACCCCATTCCACCACTCCTCTAGTTGGACGGGTTGTTATTGAAAATCCAACCTCTCTGGTTCAGCTAGAGGAATGGGATACCAGTTGTCTATTATTTATTTATTTTTCCATAGACAAATATATATACATATATATAAGTAAAAGTTATGATTGTTGCTAGTTATATTTAATTATAATTATTTAGGTTTAATTATCTTTATTAATATTTATATGTGCCTTATCGCGATTCATATCAATACTTACATTTCTTTAATTTTAATTTAACTAACCCCGCCACTATAACACTGACAATCCCCACCTTGCTATCCTCCTCACCCAATTAGGCTCGGCCACTCGACCCTATCCCTGACCTTTTGTTGATTCGGTGGTTCATGCATCACGTGCTTTCGATCTACAGTTTGCGTCGGTGCTAGTTGCACGACTGTTAACCTAGACAGGGGCCAACACAATAGGGGTTCCAACTCATGGCTCTGGCCCCACATCAGGCAACCCTCGTTTCCTTCGCCAGATCCAACGGACCAAGGAAATTGTGCCACCCCCCGACTCCTTCCTGATGACGCCACGAGAGAGGATAGTCGCAACAGATGGTTGTGGGCCTTGTCTTTGTCCACCCTACAACTGATTAGTCCACGAGGGATGGTCAAGGGTACCCATTCTGGTCAAGTTGCCCTTCCCTCGCCTAATCGCAATAAGGCGTGAAGTGGGTGCGCCAATCAAGACCCTCCACGTCCAGGTCTTCCCTCCGACCAAGAGCATCAGCACATCCGATTAATTTATATGTTGGATCCCTACTCAACTTCGCTGCAACGCAACTTTGCGCCACCCTTGCCCATCGAGCATGGGTTCCTTTGGGCTTTGGTTGCAGAGGCTCTGTCATTGACTGGATCCGCACCAGCCTTTTTCCATGGGCTCTAAGGGTTGCTAGCCCTTACTAGTGCTACCCCTCCTAAGCTTACGACCGAGCTGCTCTTCCCGAGCCCACCAGAGTTGTAAAATACCAAAAGGGCCTTAAGGAGACCAACACTCCTCGATCATCTGCAGGCCAAGGCACACCCTCAAGCCTGCAATGCCATAGCCAGCAGCACTGTGAAGCTTGTTGAAGACCTGCAAGGCTGCAAGAGGCTCTACTGCAAGATCGTGAGTTATAACAGTTTAAAGAGGAAGTCATCCTCGACTTTAACTTCGGCCTCATAAACTGGTGTACAAGCTTGTAACCAGTATATAGTTATACATTCATCGATACATGTATGCACAGGCCCTATCAACAGGCTGCCTTTATTGTAACTCTTATTTTGTAATAAAATGGCTTTGTATGTTGACTACTTGTAACGATAAAATCTAGTTCTTATGAACCATATCGATGCCTTGCTTTGTGCATATTTTTATTGTTTATTATGTGAAAGTTTGGTTCAGTCCTATAGGGACCATTTCTGATACTTTAACCTTTTCCTTAGAATGTTAACCAGTCATGTTCAGCAATGGTACTGTAACTTATTTCAGAGGTATAATAAATTAAACAGAGAAGCATTATACTCTATTCAGCACGTTCATGAGCACCATTCAATCCAGAACACAACACCTATTCATTCATCATATGTGCACCATTCAATCCAAGAATGCAAACACATACTTAATGACATTACAAGCACAAGAACACTTCTCTTATAAAAGTTTGGGCAACTGAGTCTGGGACAAGGACTCTCCACCCAAAGATAGACAGTTGCAACCAAGCTCACTTGCAACTATCACCCCTAAGCCAGATTCAAGAGACTGAGGGGCTTGCTTCGGGGATAAAACACCAACTTCCAACTAAAACAGGGACTCCAAAGGACCTCCCTCCTCCCCTCACCAGCCACTCAGCAGTCAATAAAGCACAAGGAATCCAAAGGTCAGTTGGCTCCACCCCAAAGATATCAAGGGAATCCATAGAGTAACCTCTCCACCCTTAACCAACACACAGTGGTTCCACCCACCTAGGGGAGTCCAGAACCCACTGTAAATCAACAGCAAGAAGGTTTCAGAGGCTCTCCCTCCAGGATTCCAAGGACACAATCATCCACCCGCATCACTAAGGGAATCCAGAGAAAATAATCTCCACCCTCTGGCTTTACAGGGACTTGAGAGGTATTGTTCCTCACCAAGGAGAAACCACCTGTCTACCAACCAAAAATAGTTCACTGTCCTTCTTCTCTCTTCTTGTTGAATGTTGAATCCTGTATGGCTAAACGAGTGAGTGGATAGTTTTGTCTCTCTTGAGTGAATGAGAGAATGAGCATGTCCCCAATGAGATCGAACCCCATCTCTTTTCGTTGTTGTATTCTCTTCTACGTTGGGATTCATTTATGTCCTTACTACCAACACAGTCAGCTTCATTAATTTACTTCTCCTTGCCTTGTAAGTGTTTCTCAAGGCAGCATGGCATGTGTGCTTCCTTGCAGCCCAAATTAATTTCCTAACCAATTCATTAAGGCTCACCAAGAAAAGAAAAAAAAATAAAATATCCAATGTGGGTTATGAATAAAATATTTTAATATGAATTAATATTGATGTATACTTAAATATATATTAATAACAAAAAAAACAGTTTAATGTGCGTTGATAAAACGGCTCAATGCACATGTTATATAATCTCTATATGTTAATTTTAGGTATGTTCTATGCTTAGAGCAATTTATTTCAATTTTCACAGTTAGCTCAATATCTTTTCCAGATTAGCAATCACATCAGCATTAAAGTAAACTGCAAATAGAACATAAACATAAATCGTAGAAGACAAGCCAAGACGAGAGGACACAAGATGTGGCACTAGCCACGGACAAACCCCAATGTGGGGAAACCCTTGATCAATTCTTCTTATATGTTCTTCAATAGTTCAGCAGAAAGAGAGAGAGAGATAGTACGTTTACAACAGAAGTCAACACTTTGACTTATCTAGTTAAGAGCATAGATCATCTCTAAGAAGATGATAAATGAGATTAGTTGAAGACATGTTGCTTCAACTGATTCTCCAAGGTGACTCCTTCACCTGTCGTTGTGTTGTATTTCGTCATCATGTTGCACCTCACCGTGCTGCACCATGCTGCACTCATCATCACTATGTTGCATCTCATAATGCTTCATTAATCATGACTGTACCCATCACCGTACTGCATTATGTGCCATTGTTGTACCATGTTGCCATACTGACCTATGTGATGGCTGCATCTTGCTTGCTTGTTGTCCCTAGTTTGCTTGTTGTCCCTAGCATGCTTGTTGTCCTTTGCATGCTTGTTGTTGCATGCTAGTTTGGCAGTTCCCGGCAGTTCTGGTTTTTGCCCTTTGCGTCAGCTTTCCCGACAATTCCCAGCAGTTCCCGGCGATTCCGGCAATTCTGGCTATTCCCGGCAATTCCCAGCAATTTCAGCTATTCCTGGTAGTTTCGACTTTTCCCGGCAATTCCGGCAATTCCAACTATTGCCGGCAATTCCGACTTTTCTCAGCAGTTCCGGCTTTTTCCAGCAGTGCCGGCTTTTTCCAGCAGTGTCGGCTTTTTCCAGCAGTGCCGGCTTTTCCCGGCAATTCCAGCAGTTCCAGCTTTTCCTGACAGTTCCGGCTTTTCCCGACAGTTCTGGCAATTCCAGCTTCTGCCCTCTGGATTAGGGCAGCGTTATCCATTAAGATCTCTCCTACTAAAACCTAAAGACAAGTAGAGAGGAAGAGATCCCAAGTATGTTGAAATGACTTGAAGGCCACCTCTATTTATACTAAAACGTTGAGCACAAGTGGGGTTTATTTGGTTGTTGGCCGACCTTGACGAATTTTCCCATAACACAAACAAATTCATATCTCCATGAATACTTATCGGAATCGGATGATATTTAGATCAATCCTACACTTCTCGATGAGAGGGATCCAAGAAAAATATCAGCTTCCAGTAATAAGATGACCCACATGGATTTTGGCCCTAGTTATCAATGTTAACACTCCCTCTCAACTGGGGAGAACTCCATCCACTGATCAATATGTCCAACTGTACTATCTCTGCCATCAGTGCCTTGCACTGCTTTACTCTGCTGAACCATGAAGAAGAATTGATCGAGAATGTCTCATACCATTCTCTACTGACCCGAAGTCAGTTTCATCTGAAGAGAGTGTCACATCACTCTTGCTGACCCGAAGTCAGTTTTATTGATCCCAGATCAATATCACAAGAGAGTGTCTCAAACCACTCATATTGATACCAAATCAATGGAGGTCATCCTAGCACAGGGAGTACGGTAGATACAACGATGCGTACATCGATAGTACTACTATGGTCCCTAACCCCATTTCCTTGCTCATTGATCAGATGAGAGGTACTTCCCATGAGTCCCAGAGTGCATGGGTAGGATGCCTCGATAGGAGAACTAATCATCCTGTCCACAGGAGAACGAATCATCCTGCCCATAGTCGCCACGGGAGAACTAATCATCCTGTCCACAGGAGAACGAATCATCCTGCCCATAGTCGCCACGGGAGAACTAATCATCCCGGCCCACAGGAGAACTAATCATCCTGTTTCACAGTTGCCACGAGAGAACTAATCATCCCGGCCCACAGGAGAACTAATCATCCTGTTTCACAGTTGCCACGGGAGAACTAATCATCTCGGCCCACAGGAGAACTAATCATCCTGTTTCACAGTTGCCACGAGAGAACTAATCATCCCGGCCCACAGGAGAACTAATCATCCTGTTCCACAGTCGCCACGGGGTATCACAGGGGAAGGTTGAACCTATCATCCTGTACATAGCGCACCACCAGGGGAGGGTGAGTCGCCCTGTGGTCATATGTTGCTCCAGTAAGTACCCCAAGCCCCCCAAAGCTCCCAAAGCTCAATGCATGCAACATGCAAGACCCTTATAAGAATGTCTTTCAACGAATCCAAGTCATTCGGGAAAGTCACAAATTTGACCTTTTCCCGGGGCTTTGACAAAATGTATGCGACCTGTACATCAGTCCCAATGCGACACAGCCTCCTCGCTCATCGACTTACCATATCTCAGATAAGGCAGTATCTAATGTCTATCTGCTGGAGAAATCATCGAATACGGGATTCCTCAATAATCGAATCCCCCCTCTAGTTGTCATAGAGAATCACAGTGGTATTCATCATGTGTACAAACAGCTCACTTAAGAGCTTCTGCAACCATGCAGCTTCACACGAGATCATACTCGTAGCTATGTATTCGGTGTCGGCGATGCTTATAGCAACCGACTTCTGCTTCCTTCTCATCCAGGATATCGAAGCAGAATCCAAAGAGAACCAGCACTGAGAAGTGCTCTAGTGATCCTCCATACTACCTGCCCAGTCAGCATTCGAATAATCATGCAATTTCATATTTCCGGCAGTGTATCTAATCCATGAGAGATTGTGCCCCGAAGATACCTCAGAAGATTCTTGGCACTAATCCAGTGAGGTTCAACCAAATATGAGCTCAACATGCTAACTACAAAACATATGTTCGAACGGAAGTTCACCAAGAACATCAATGCGAATGAGTTTATGAAACTCAGAGGCATTTCCCAAATCTGGTCCGACATCACTACCATATAACTTCTAAAAGTTAAGATCCACAAGGTAGTCACAGGCTTGCAATTTATCATTCCACATCCGGAATCCAACTCCCTCTTACTTCTTCAAATGAGAGGGTCTGCGCCTGTCAGAAAGAGGCCATCCTCATAAGGTGTTGGCATGAGAGGTCTATCATCCACAACCTTCAAACAATGGTTTGGATCGACTTCACTCTTAGTGAATCTCAGCTTCATCTGACAGCGATCAATCCTCTCATACTACACCCAGGGAGTTTTGCTTCAACCCATAGAGGGCTTTCTTCCACTTGCATACGTGAGATTCCTGATCATCAATCTCAAACCCCTCGGGTTGTTCCAAACCTGTGGACGTGCTACATGATGGGAATGGTCCCCTTGTAAGATTTTCCTTCAGCACATCTCAGACATGTACTTTCATGCTCTTTTTGAATTCAGGCATCCCTGTCACCATCTAACTCACAGACCTCCAGTGCTATGTGTCAATGGACATGGTCCCCAGTGGACTTCCTGCAACTTGATACAACCCTGAACTCAAAAACATCTTTGAAAATTCTATTTCAAACACGTACCTTTCCATCGATGAGTGCCACCCTGTAACCTTTGACTTCCATTCCCGAAATGGACATCAGGTTCTTCTTGCGATCAAGTACATAAAAGAGATTTTGTAAATGAATCGAGTTACCCTCATTCAATTGAGGGGTAACATTCCCTACACCCTTTCTGGGATAGGTGGCATCGGCTCCAAGTATAATCCCATGATTGTTTCCAGCTCTACCAAATTAGAGAGTGCACCCTTCTATCTGATGAAGTGCCTTGAAGCACTACAATCAATAAGCCAGATTCCCAAAGAATCTAAAGGAGAGGGTCAATACAAGATAACGCTTCTTTATCTTATCAAAAACAACATTTGATTCTTCATACCTAGGGTTCCTTGCTTTCTTTGAAGAGTCGGCCATTTCCTTGATGACTTGGATTATCTGTCATTCCTTTGATCATTGAAGATGTACCTGGAATGATTATTATCTTCATCAAGAGATGTATCTTTGCCATTCAGACACTCCTTCGCATAATGGCCGAACTTATTGCAACAAAGGCATCTGCCTTTCCTTACACCCTTAGATCCGGACTTCCCAATGAAGTGATCTTTAGGTAGGCCATCAGAAACTTTTGCTGCGCTATTCTGATAATATTCTCTGCTTAGACTTCACCCTCAGTGAATTTGAAGAGGGATAAGGAATCCACTGATCCTTTTGTCCTTTCCCAACTGTCTTCGGTGATGGCTCTTTCACTCTTGCTTGGGCATTGTCTTCACCTCAGCTCCGATACCATGTTAATTTTAGGTATGTTCTATGCTTAGAGCAATTTATTTCAATTTTCACAGTTAGCTCAATATCTTTTCCAGATTAGCAATCACATCAACATTAAAGTAAACTGCAAATAGAACATAAACATAAATCGCAAAAGACAAGCCAAGACAAGAGGACACAAGATGTGGTGCTAGCCAGGGACAAAACCTAATGTGGGGAAACCCTTGATCAATTCTTCTTATATGTTCTTCAATAGTTCAACAGAAAGAGAGAGATAGTACGTTTACAACAGAAGTCAACACTTTGACTTATCTAGTTAAGAGCATAGATCATCTCTAAGAAGATGATACATGAGATTAGTTGAAGACATGTTGCTTCAACTGATTCTCCAAGGTGACTCCTTCACCTATCGTTGTGTTGCATTTCGTCATCATGTTGCACCTCACTGTGCTACACCATGTTGCACCCATCATCACTATGTTGCATCTCATCATGCTTCATTAATCATGACTGTACCCATCACTGTACTGCATTATGTGCCATTGCTACACCATGTTGCCATACTGACCTACTCGCTGCATCTTGCTTGCTTGTTGTCCCTAACTTGCTTGTTGTCCCTAGCATGCTTGTTGTCCTTTGCATGCTTGTTGTTGCATGCTAGTTTGGCAATTCCCAGCAGTTCTGGCTTCTACCCTCTGCGTCAACTTTCCCAGTTGTTCCCGGTTGTTCCGGCGGTTCCCGCTATTCACGGCAGTTCCGCAATTCCGGCTATTCCAGTTATTCCCGGCAATTCCTGGAAATTTCGGCAATTTCAACAGTTCCGGCTTTTCCCAGTAGTTCCCAGCAGTTCCGGCTTTTCCCGATAGTTCAAGCAGTTCTGGTTTCTCCTGGCAGTTCTAACTTTTCCCGATAGTTCCGGCAGTTCCCGGCAATTCCAGCGGTTCCTGACAGTTCCGGCAGTTCCGGCTTTTCTCGATAGTTCCGGTAGTTCTGGCTTTTCCCGGCAATTCCGGCAGTTCTGGCTTCTGCCCCCTGGATTAGGGAAGTGTTATCCATTAGAATCTCTCCTCCTACTAAAACCCAAAGACAAGTAGAGAGGAAGAGATACCAAGTATGTTGAAATCACTTGAAGGCCACCTCTATTTATACTAAAACATTGAGCACAAGTGGGGTTTATTTGTTTGCTGGCCGACCTTGACGAATTGTCCCATAACACAAATAAATTCATATCTCCATGAATACTTATCAGAATCGGATGATCTTTAGATCCTACACCTCTCAATGAAGGGGATCCAAGAAAAATATTAGCTTCCAGTAATAAGATGACCCACATGGATTTTGGCCCTAGTTGCCAATTTTAACACTATAACACTCAACAATACAATTTAAACAATAAAAAATTACACATTTTTTTTTGCACTCTAAAATAAGTTTGCACCTGAAAAAATTTGATCCCACTCAGTTCATGTTAGATCCGTGGTTAAAATGGATCTATGCTGGTGAAGTAGCACAAATCTATGGGGACCCACTTGAGCAGGAGCAGGAGGCAAAAATCCTGGGGATACACTTGACGGCAGGTCACTGAGTAACACCAGCTTTCAATACAAGAGGCAGATTCATCCAGGGAAGCAATTGCTAAAGAATGAAATGAAATGTTAAGTAGAAGTACAATAAATGAAAATGAAATAGCAGTTAGCACCCTTAAGCAAGATGCATAGTTATCCCTGCCTCCAAAGGCGGATGGGTAGGGTAAATCAATAAACCAGAGAGAGAAAAGAAGGATTCAGATCTATCTGAGATTCTGAATAATAAGTGTCAGCCAGACCAGACAGAGTATCCAAGTCTAATAACAAGGATTGGATTGAAGTGGAGAGGAAAAAGGAAAAGAAAGACAGCAGGTCTGTGAATATGAATATTCGATCAAGAGAAGGAAAGGGTTGATACTCTGTCATGTTCAATTCCTCAAAATTTATAAAAGTTTTGACAATCTACAGTCAACCTGAAGCTTGAGAGGAGTTTGGGTAGGATTAGTATGTTTAGATTTTGAGGAACATTATGGGCTACAAGGCAATCTAAGGCACTCTTTTTGATAAATGTAATTCTTATTAAACCTCTGATCAATAAATTCCTTATTTATTAAGAAAATAAATTGTTAGCAAATGAAAATATTATTTCCTGCTTCATAACAATGAGAGAATTCTACATTGAATTTCTCATGTTCCAGTGTTTCCAGATAATATTGAAACTTAATTTAACAAAGGGTCAGAATTCCACATAAAATATCAACTACAAGAATGACGTAAAAGATAATAGAAGACTGATTCATAATACTCTAATCAGTCTGTTATTTTAATGGCACACATTGGTTTTGTTTGTAGCACCAAAATTTTATACAAAGAAACTGCAACTTTGAAAAGAAAAGATTAAGAGATAAAATCATTTAAAAGAAAAAATTAAGTTCAAATGTTCCCTTTAATATTAACCAATATGAGGCACTGGCAAAGAGATGAAGCACTAGCTGATATCATTATACAGCAAAATGATATTGCCTTGTGCTCCAGAACTATGGGCAAAGGAGAAAAAGCATTAGCAAAGAATTTCTCAAGGCAAAAAATATCTTCCATTAAACCATCACTTGCTTAAGAATGGCAAATGTCTATTTAATCTCGAGTAATGTTAGCAAGATTGAGCATATGATGTCATTCTGCTGGTGTTCTGCCCATATTACCCACAGCATTTTGCATTCTGATATTCTGTCATTCGACAAAATATATGGATGAAAGTACAAATAAAACCTAGGCCATGAAAGAGACATTTCATGCATGAAAGGATAATACCACACATTGCACTTGAGCATTTGCATCTACCCATTTAATTGGCATGAGTTGCATGTATACCAGGGAATTGTTTCCTAATCACACAGGCTTGATTGGGGTTTACAGCATCAGGTACTTACTACTGAAAAGGGGCACTCCGCGAGGACACCTCTGCTACCCAAAAAAAAAAGCAGCAAGATGAACATCATAAATTATGGCAATAACATACACGTAGTATCATAACCAATATTTCAAAGAGTCACAGAAAATGGGGAGGAAATGTTTTGAAAGAAAATTTCACAAATTATCCAGTAAAATCCAAACACAACCACAGGCCCCTGGTATGAGAATAATCTAACTGAGCAGGCCAATATTGTACATGTCAAAGATAAGGCCAATCACAAAACAGTCTCTTATAGCCACTGGCGCCCCAAAAAGAGTAACCATGGGGCCCTGCAACAATTATGACAGGAATCTAATCAATCTTTATGGCACGAATTGACGTCTTGTCAATTGGGTCTTGATATGATGGTAGATCCACCAAGGTTCCAATTAGTTAGAGGCATGTTTAGCCCCTCCCATCCACGAAGTTTCGAATTACCTAGAGGCACGTTTAGACTCTCAGAAGCCCCTCAGAGACAACCTCACAAATTATCCAGTAAAATCCAAAGACAACCACCGCACCCTGGTATGATAATTATCTAACTATAATTATACTGAGCAGACCAATATTGTATATCCAAATGAGAAGGCCAATCACAAAACAGTCTCTTATTGACACTAACACCCTAAAAAGAGTAACCAAAGAACCCAATAACATTTATTACAGGGATCTAACCAAACTCGAATTATGGCACGAATTAATCATTTCTGGACTGAAATAGGGTATGGAAATTGACGTCTGGTCAATCCGGTCTTTATATGAACCGAGGTTCGAATTCCCTGGAGGCACATTTGGCCCCTCCCATCCGCCAAGGTTCGAAACCCCTAGAGGCACGGTTAGCCCCTCAGAGACCGTTCTGCCGGTGCGAGTGGATCATTTGATTCGGCAACCAATATTTACAGTGTTATTGACCCATTCATGTGCGGGGATGTGTATGCCTACCGCTGGATAATGTACTTGCCTAAATCCAAGCGTGGCATATACAGCCCCGCCCATAGCACAGTAAATATTGCTTGCCATTTGATTCAGTTAGATTTAGCAGCGAGACCAGGCGAATTTGGCAAAATGGATAACCCCAACCGGAGAATAGAGGCTGCATTTCACTGTAACACCCATTCCATTGCAATACTTCCAGCTCGGGAAAACATCTTGTAAAAAAACAAAAGAAAAAAAAAATAAAGAACATTGTTGTCTGGTTGGAGATCAGTCCTAGTGCTCAGCATTTTATATCACATTGCTCTAGAAAGACTTTCCAGACATTAGAGATTTGTCTCTAAGCTAATAACAGGGCGGAATTGCAAGCAACCAGATTTGGAAAACTCTATTTCTGATTTAGACTTTGAATTTACAATGATGCATTTTAATGATGTTCTGCTCGAATATGTTCTACACCTAGGTTGGAATCAAGCGAGAACAGAACAATCTGCGTGGGATTTCGCGAACATTATTTCACATTAATTCCCAATTCGCAATGAAACAACTCCACGCTCGGAATCACAGCCATAAACTATGCATATCTTCATTGATTTCACCACTGTTACTGGATACTGGAAGAAATGAAAAAACTTACTGGGCGACCTCGAGGGGCGACAGAACATTAGAAGGGCGGAGGTTTGAGCAGAGCCAATCGAGTAGAGGTCGAGCCTCCTCGTATTGAAAAGGCCATTCGAAACTATCAGGATCCAAACCCTCATAATCCTCATACCCCAATTCCCCTAACAGACTGCAAAGCCTCGCGCCGCTCATTGTTTCCTCGCCACCTCCTTCACTGAACAACTCTATTCTAACCTATTGCTGCTCCATCAATGAGTAAATTGATCGCTGATTTTGCGCTGGTAAGTGACCAGTCGTTGTCTCGACCGCTCAATTTTTTCGAATTCGGGTGGTTTTGAAAAACTAATAAGAAAAAATGAAAAATATATTAGTTTTTTTTTTTATATATATTTTTCACATGTCTCCAAATTTATATAATTTGTATTGGGAGTGGATGTGAAGACGATTAGTTAGAAACCTTTAAACTACAATTGAGAAATTAGACTTATATCTAAAAGTTTAAATGGATATATGGTTTATTTGTAATTCATGTGGTTAATGTGTTATTTTATAAAAAGATGCTTAAGAATGTGTTTTTTTATTAAAACTCTTATATAAAGTGAAAAAAATGGTTTAAAAAATATTAGAAAAATAAGTAATATCAAATAAAATTATTTTTAAATAAAAAAGTGTAATAGATATTATTATTGTAAAATTAATTTAGATTCAATTTAATTCGGATATCCCAAGTGTCAAAAGGATTTAATCTTTTTTCATTCTAAAAATGTTTAGATTTCAAGAGATTTGATTTTTTTGGGGCTAAATAAATCTGAAATTAAGATAAATCTAGATTAGTTTTATAATTAATTATAATTATTAATTTTGTATTTTATATTTAATTTTAATTTTAATTTGATGTAATTTGACTAAGTCTAAATGTTTTAGTATAAGTATCATTATTAATTTTGTTGTTTTTATTTTTTTGACAGAGTCAAAGTGCTTATGAAACATTATAACATCTCTATATATTTGGTTGGAGAACACCTTTTTAAGCGATTATTTTTAACCTTTTATTATTTTTTAATTGAACCCCCATATAAATATTTACAAACATTTACACCAATACAACATCTCCCCATAACTTTTTGCTTTTAGGTTTAGTTTAAAAAATGTTATAAAATCAATTTAAAATAAAATATTTTGATTTTGAAATGAGCTATGTTTTTTTGGTAGGTGGTATTGTAACAAAGTCTATTTACAATTTAATAATATCCATGATAAAAGGGTGGTGAATATCCACGGTGGAGATGCTATTATATTGTATGTTTTTTTTGGTAAGTATTAAGTTTTAATTTAAAATTTGTTATAAAACTAATTAAAATTTATATATATATATGGGGAAATGAATTATGCTTTTTGGGTATGTAATATTGATAAAATATATATATATATATATATGGGGAAATGAATTATGCTTTTTGGGTATGTAATATTGATAAGCCATGGTATTGCTAAATCTTGGTATGTTGTAAATATTAAAATTTTATGGGCTTATTAATTAAATTTAAATATGGTTAAGAAATCATTATTTTAATTTATATGGTAAAATAGATGTTAATTTATAACTAGTATTTATATGTTATATTTTAATATGATATATATAATTTTCTTTTATCTAAAAAGTTGCTCGTAGTTTTATTAATAAAAGTAAAACTATAATACAAAAATTTGAATTTAAAATTTTTTTACGTGCCTACACATCTACCCTATATTGGGTTGTAGAGTGCCTCTCAACGCAAATAAAAACAATTATGTCCAAATTAAAGAAAAAACACACAAAGACACTAATTTGTAAGAGGTGAAAAGATAATCCAAGTGGAGAAGAAATTCTTCAAGAGAGAAATTTCTCATGTATAGGAGGTATGTGTCCTATGTCTTCAATCGTCACCATGTTTCTTCTAAAATATGGTCAACTTGTCAAGTAAAGCATGGAGCAAGATCCTTATTATCCCTGTTGCATATAGTAGATAATGCATTGGGTTTTTTGGTCAAAACTATATTAGTTTGGGTTTGACGAAAGAAATTTACAAAGTTTCTATAGTTTAACATTGCATATTGAAATTTATTATTTTTTAACAATAACTTAATTTATTTATCTTCAACTTGATTGGTTATCAATTTGCACATCTTATTGCTCATTGCCTTGATTAACGAACCCTTGTGATAAGTGATAAGTTGACAGGTTGAGGTGGAAAACATGACGACTCTTGTACTAAGATTAAAGTGTGTAGGTCATGGTATTAGGGACATTCATATGACGTTGTGCCTCTCACTCCAATCAAATAATATTATTTACGACATGTCATTTCCACTACACCCATCTTGTTATAGTTGAAGCAGAGGTGTGGTATCTTCATTTTAATTTCCTTTTTGAAACTGACCGAAATATGGAAATAATGGAGCTCGTTGGTAGCTACAACCCATTTACGATACATCCTTCCCAAATTCAAATTTAAGTGTAACCTGTTGCAATAATCAAAACATGATTCTCAGTGATTATAAAAAAAATAGAAAAAGCCCTCTATCATAAAGTCTTGCTTTGTTTTTCCTCTGTCGGTAGCCCCTCTTAACATTGCATGAATTTGGAGTTGGGTCAAGTGGCTTTTGTGATATAGTTTTCTTAACAATGATTTCATGGGGAGGAGTGAGTTGTTGCATGGGTGTTTTTTCCGTTTATTACTTAGGTCACATGAGAGGAAGGTAACTAACTACACTTCTTAATTTTTTGTTTGTTTGTGGGAGTGAGAAATGTGGACAAGTAAGCTATGATTTGTTTCTTGTTTGAATCATATGATCAGGGAAGTTGTTACTCTCAGGTTTGTCAAGTGGGTAGGCCAACTCAAAGATCTTAGTGAGGAGTTTGGAAGTTATCTCCTTAATAATGTTTTGATTTTTTTACTTTAAAGTTACAAAAACATTGTGAGCAAGTAAAGCTCAATATAGGAAATATATTGTGTGAAGCAGACAGATTGTGGGTCAGGACTCTTCCCTATTAGAGACATGCAATCAAGACTTTGTCCTAGAATATGTGGTTTGGTTGCATAAGAATTGAAGTTGTAACCATCTTTACAATTCCTAATTTTTATGTAAGACTTGCATAGTTTAACTAATTAGGAGAACCTATCTGTCATATTCGACTCTTATATGTCTGAGAGGATGGAATTGGCCTCAGGAGACTTTCCTGTAGCTCTACTTTTCATATAGGCTTGAGGGTACTTTTCCCAAGAGAAAGAGGGAGAGAGAGTTGAGGCATGGTTTCCACATGTCAATGGTTAACAAATTTCCTTAGCCTACCAATGCTAAGACCAAATCATGGTCAATTTGTTGTAAACAAATAACAATAGGTATTAATATTCATTATGAATAGATTAGGTTTCCCACCATTCTTGATGTGATTGGATTACTTAGAACTCTTGTAGGGTGAAAAGTCATATTTTTTGTGAAGTTATAAACCTCCTTAAGGTTTACTAATACCTTGCAACTATATCTTTGGAATTCTAACAAAAATGTAAAATCACTTAATTCATTAGATAGACATTAGACAATTGTGTTCATGCCAAACAAAGACAGATACAATATGTCTAGACTATTTACAGGGTTATGGGAAAAGAACCATCCTTGTGACCACCTATTATTTGACGCAGCTTATATAGACAATTGCAGTATCTTACATGTCTACCTGAAACTGAACTTAATTTTTTTCTTTTACATAATTTGTAAAACACAGTGCATATAATATGTTTATCAACATGAGTAATAATTGTGCCTTATATTCCTTTTTATTAACTCAGACATTGTTTAGAATCGATCCTATCAGAAATTAAAAGTTGTTTACAATGTTGCAAACAATCTTTTGAACCCAAATTTGCATTGCCCTAAGAATTATGCATAGATTATTTATATGTGAATACCAAGTATCAATTTTAGTGGGCAATCTCAGGGTTTCTACGAAGGAATATTGGTTATTTTATCTTAATGATGTGTATACCTGCAATATTATACATCTTAATGGCTAGAGGAAGCATCATTTTTAGTTGTGCTTCAAGGATGGAATATCTTGTATATAGTGATCCTTGATATTAAAAAAAAAAATGCAATGGTCAAATAATCGAGTAATAATTATAATCATTAAAGTTGTAATAAAGGGATACATGGTTTGTTTCATATCTAAGAACCGTAATATAATTATGACTTGAAAATTATTGTGAATTTTCATTAAACCATTTGTTTGTATCTTTAGACTTTTGTTCATGGATATACAATTGGGTCAATGATGCAGACACCTTAGGTCTACAACACTTAGTCTTCTCTAATTTGCTCAAATGCAGTTATACACACCTTGTTACTGCCTATCTAAAATGGGGTTAGTACTAAACATGGAAATAGGGTCTACAACACACACGGGGGCTAATTTGCTCAAATGCAGTTATACACACCTTGTTACTGCCTATCTAAAATGGGGTTAGTACTAAACATGGAAATAGGGTCTACAACACACACGGGGGCTTCACTCACAAAGCAATACCATACCACATGCATTCATATTGGGGCAAAGGACTTTTATATGTTGTATAGCAATATGTGTATGATAAGGTATTGTTTATACAAAACATTGGCCACACAGAGTCAAAAAACAAGTGGCCTAGACAAATAGAGGTTCAAGAGTATTGTGGGAGTATCGAGAGTGGGAGGGAGAAAGAAAACATTATGGTAATATTAGGTCCAAAGTACCCTAATATTCAAGCCTATGGCCCTAGTATTAATATGCAATTCATGGTTAAATTCTTAAAGTAAAGGGGCATCCTCCTTTATCTTTCATTTTCATCATTTTACTTAAATTTTTAACATTACCATGAAATGACTCAAGATGTTTGAGAATGGTTCCAACCTCATTAGGTTTCATATGAAGAAAGTACAATTTTAGATCCAACTCAAAATCCAACAAACTAATTAGTTTTTTATGATTTCGGATTGGGGGATTACAATGTTTCCATTGGATTTTGTCATGTACTAGGGTATGGAAGTCATATTTAATCAAGAACACCAAGACCTCGATGTACCTTGATGTTAGTGACATTGGTTGTCGAACTCCTCTATCATGAGCCTACTAAAAATGTACCCATCACTCAAACAAAATCTTGACTTGACATGCTATGTTTTTATTATCTTATGTTAATGATTAGAGGGTGATATTAATGACAAAGATCCCAAGACAGACAATGATTTTGATGATATGTAGGTATTTGTTGTATCATGATTATTTTGGGTGTTATAGGCCATCCAAAGCCTATTTGTTTATTGATGTATTTTCAATTAAGAGATGGATTGCACTTGATCCTATTTTGGTTATGTGTATCGTTACATGTTATATAAATGAGAACTTGTAATTTGTGGACCTATGATTGATGAAGATTATAACTACTAGATGAATGATGTTATATCGTTTAATCCATGTTTTTATGTTTTTTTATTATTATTACAAATTCAACTTTCTTCATGATTTTGTTGACATAGATGCATCAAGATGTATAAGAATATATGTTATATAAAATTCAATCCCAAAATCGCTCCTAACACAGAAACTTTTGAAAGTGTCACTTCCCGCTTTTGCTCCGGCTCTGAAGAAACCTTGCTCCAGAATAGACATACAACACATTACTAATACCTGTATGATCTATGTCTATTACATGTGTTAAGAATTTTTACTTGTCGCTCAACTAGTGATCCTCCCAATGATGGGGTAGTAGAGAAGACAACAAATATGGCACCTTCACCCTTTCCTTACATATGTGATGAACAGGTTGATTGAAAGTGAAGGAGACAATGATACATACTATTGCTTGGTGGAGGGCACATGCATGCCACAAGAGACAGTGAAATAGATTATTGCTTGGAAGAGGGTGCATGCATGCTAAGGGCATGCATGTCACACCTTCAATTAATTCAAGTTTAGATGTTGTTTCAAATTTAGCAATTTCAGTTTTGGATAGGGTTTTTTTATTATTATAAATTTTATTTTGTTATTTTTAGCATACATGATCTATTCTTACTAAAACGGTGCAGATCCCTAGTCAATTAGAATACTTGTGGATGAGAAATTCCCAGGACACAAATCTCAAGGAAGGGATGCATGCTTGCATGGTCCAATTCATCTTTTAATGGAGACTCATTTACTTGGCACTCTTACCATGCAACTATGGTGCAGTAGGTGACCAGGTAAGGGCTATGATCTGATAAAGTCCAACCATATAGGCTTTTGCATGTGTTTATATTCATTGTACTTTCTCTCATCTTCCTATTCTATAAGTGAGATGAAAGGTGCACCAGTGTGCTGGTTATCGAGGTTTTGTTTTGAACTGTTGTAGTTTATCTTTTTTGGCATTCAATAGAAGATGGATGCAATTGAGAGTTCATATCTATGTATTTTCCATTCAAAATTTCTACAATATGTATTTGTAAACCAGCCAACTTATATTTGCCTCTTTTTTATTGAAAATTTCAAGTTTTCAGCTGCCTAGCATTTAGGTTATTCTTTCTTGGTGCAAAATTTGCTTTCCATTGTTAATGAAAATAAAGGGATATAAATACAAAGGGGTATAAAAAATGTTAATGAAAAAATGGATACTTATAGTATCTAGTGAAAGTAGGGGCTTTTTAAATTAGGAAGGTGTATTGGGTTCGTATTGGTAGGGGGTTAAATAAAGTGATTTTTAGAGGTATTTTCCAATATGTAGTCAAATTAAGGGTATTGTTTAGTATGCCATGAACACACATGTTATGTCAGAGGTTAGTTGAATGAAGCCCCTATGACAACACAACATTACAACATAAGGAGCATGAGAAGATTTTTGCACAATACTAGCAGACCATGGAGTCCACAAGAATATACAAGGCATTGCACAACAATCACAGTCAATATATTCATTCTCCCTTTATCTAAATACTCATAAGAGCAACAACATAAATAAGTTCCTGATTGGAAATCAAATCAACAATTATCTATCTTTTCCATAATCTTAATAGGAATATTACTGAAATTAAATTTTTTTAATTAGCACACAGACCCAAACAATGGTGTCTTGCCAAGTTACAATGCTCTCCAGCTCACCTGCATGACTCCTTTAAGCATACTCAATCCATTATTCCCATGTTACATAAAGATATGATAGTCTCTTTATACACAAAACATAACTAGTTACCATCCTAAATTCCTTAACAAAAATAAATAACTCCTAAATTTACTCCTAGTTGGAATGATAGCATGAGCATCGAATCTACCATGTTTTTAGGTATTAGAGACCCACTAAATTTTGCATCAAATTCCTGTGTCATGGTCTAGCTATCATTTATATTCAGGCCACTTTGCACCAAAATCCATTCCTTGTTCCTCACAATAAATAGACTCAAGAAATTCCAAAAAATCTCTCAAGAGATGTTGGCTAGTGTTGTTATCTATATCCCTTGTATCATATTCCCCTTGTAAAAATGTTGAACCTACTGGTTCAGAGCTATTAGGTGTTTCTTTCGCTTCTTATTCCACTTGTTAAACTACTTTTCAATTGTCCACTTCTATGTCAAATGTAAGTAAATCCATTCTTGACATTGTTCAATCATCTCCTTATCTGCTAATTCTTGCTTTTGCTTACCAGCTTTATTCTCTTCTTTGTCCTCACCTGCAATGTTTTTTTCTTCTTTAAACATCTTCTGAATTCATTGTATGGTCTTTTTCTTTTCTTATCATGTTTACTTCTCAAAAATTACACGGCACCATAAGTTGAACAATAGGGTAATTACTCATCCATATTGCATCTTTATCAACTTCATTGGTTAGATTTACCACTTCTTGGTGAAGTTGTTGCATATGATGTGCAGTTTCTTCGATGACACATTCCCTAATATTGTCTTCCTCAATTTATAGAGTTATGCCCTACTCAATGCACTCCCTACCTGCTTAAGCTTCTGTGGGATTGGCCTTGCAGCAACCTGAATCTCATTACTATCCATTTATTTATTGACAATAATTATTTTCACTACAACAACTTCCATGGCATTATCTCTAGTTATGGTTGCATCTGCAATCTTCACCTCTTATTACTTCCTCTTTCTAAGGTTTTAAAAGATGTCCCTTCTCATCATGTTGTATTTTATAGTTGTTCTCTTGGTCGTGATGGATTACTTTCGAGTCAAAATGTAGGGTCATCCCAACAACAAATTACATACAAACATTAGCACCATGTCGCATAACACCATGTCTTCGTAAGGACTAGTGCAGAAAACAACTAGACAAGCTTGATCAATAAGCATGCTATGAACCCTTTTCAACTAGGATATTTTATAACGATTTGTTTTAGTGTAGTCTAAACATTATACTTTTTAAACTTCTGTGGACCGCATTTTCTCACTAGTTTTGCTCAGAATCTGGTTGAAAAATGCAGATTTTAGTTGTTGAAATTGCATAAGCTAGGTGTACCATGGGTTTTTTTAGGGCATTGAATCTATCTATGCATTCAAAAATGCAAATTGAGTGATGGAAATTTGGAAAATTGAGTTAGTTATACATATAATTGAAACTTAGAAGTATGGTTTTGGTATATTTTTACCTAGTTTATGAAAATAATAGAATTACAGTCTCAAATTTCAGTGTTTCTTACAACTCTTATTATCCATGCCACCAAGTTGTAGTAGATTAGAGCATCGAGTAAAATCCTATTGAATGTACACCATCGACATTAGATCATCAACAATTAAATTAAGTAGCAGATTGTATCTCTCCCATTAATATGTAGTAAAAATTGAACTCGAGCTTCATAAGGGGTTTCAATAATCACACATATAGTTTTTTCTCGGTCATAAATTAACTTCGTAATGTATGTTTACGTTGGTGCATTAGGGAAATATACATCAAGTAATTATTCTAGACTTCATGTGTCGCAGGTAGATATATATTAAAAATCACAGAGTAAAACTTTGATAATGCACATTATTTTCATAATTTAATTTCGTTTAAAAAAAATAAAAAATACATTTCTAATTCTAATTTCTAATACATTTTTGTTTTTAAATTAAAAATACATTTGTAATTTCTAATTAAAAATGCATTTTGTTTCTAGGGGCAACAATAGCCAGAGGGGTTATCTTTCATCCCAACGAAACAACAAAGATTCGGTTTACTTAGGGTTAGGGGAATCAACTAATAACTAGATTGAATATTTAACATTATGGCAAGGCCTATAACTGACTTTGTTTAGGCATATTCGTCACTTATTGATATCTTGAGACTCAATGATAATAATTCAGCAAATGAATAAACTTTATGGGGATTTCGATCAGTTCCAAGCTCCCATCCTGCAAAGAATTAACCTTTGGTTGGAAAAGTTTGAAAATATTGGGTTTTTCCATGTGAAAAGGCACCTTAACTCTGAGGCATATTCCTTGGCCAATAAAGGCACCACTTTGGATCAAGGAGAATTTGTTCTAGAAGATAGGGCTCCTTTCATAAATCATTTGTCATGAAAACTAAAGGGATGTCTCAAGGGATGATGATAATCATAGGAGTATTGGCTCGAATAAATGGATGGGATGTTGCTAGTCCTAAGGTAAGAGAATATAATGGGCTTTGGATAAATGAAATTATTGCTTCTATGCGTTGGATAAGAATAATTAGTGTTGAATGATGGGAGCAATCCCCTACTTGGAATGCTTATGCAATGAATTGTTTATCAAAGAACAGATGGAGGAGAAATCCCATGGCTAAGGGAGATGCCCATGCAAACAAAAATCTCATCACACTAAAACATTTGAAGCTCACATGCTTGCAATCTATGATCTCCTTGACAAATGTATATACTTGTTGAATGAGTAAATTGGCACGAGATCCTCTTGTCTGGTCATTGTATGCAAGGTTGACTGGCATCAAATACATGAAAGGATGTGAAGTATTGAGAATTTTAGCTCTTGACGATTATAAAAGGGGGTGATTCAGGAACACCAATGCCAAATTAAATGTCAAGCTTCTCATCCACCATTAAACAAAGACAGTTTGGGGTGACAATTCAATAATGGCCAATCAAATGAATGTAAGTGCAATGGAAATAAATATTCATGTAGCTTAGATGGCAGTGTCCCTTTAATTCCTCCTTTCCTTGGCCACTAGGCTCAAGGAAATAAATTTGTCAGAATCTCGTGCCTAGTTTGGGCTCCTATCTCAGAACCTCAATGTGCCTTGAGTTAAAGATGGAGAGGTTGCAATTAGTGGTCGATATGTTGAGCTTCATAATGGACAACCCAGTTCTAATGAAAGAAGAAGGGAAAATCGTGATCAACAGTGGTGACTTAGAAGACTTTGACATGCATAGGGAGGAAACTTCAAGCATGTAGGAGTCAATCGAGGATGAAGGGGAATCGAGACTGGAAGCGCAACTCATTCAAAATAATTATGGAAATGATGGGTCAGATGAAACAAATGCTTTAGAGGACTATTATGTAGGCTAGCCCTGCAACTTCAGCTTTTATGTTTTGTAAATACATAGCAATATTAGGTGTCTTCTGGAAACTGTATAAAGTCAGTCTATTTAGAATAGTGGAATCTGCACAAGGTCTAAGTCGAGTTATGATCTAGACTTATGCAAGAATGTAACATAATATAGATATAAACAGAAACACAAAGATGCAATAGGAATAAAACTTCATTTCATTAATATAAAAGAACTGAAATATGCTTACATACAGGATGGTAATAAACTATCTTGGGTGATGGTATATCTTTGAGAAGAGATGTGGTGGCTACATGCCTTTAAACTATGTTACAATGAGGCTCAAAGGCCTATTTATTTTTAAAAAACAATGGAAAACCATAAACATCCAAAAACCTAACCTTGAGAGATGAAGCACCAAAATTATGGGCTCCGTTTGGGTAAATTAGTACATCAACTTCCCGGGGTGGTAACTTTGGCATACGATCTTCGTTTGACGCGCATAATACCTCGTTAGAAAGATCTATCCGAGGACTACAACTTTAGAATGCAAACATGAGTGACAAACTCATGTTTGTTTGTTTTTCCCCAAAAACTTCTTTTAGGGCCTCAAAACGGCTCCGGAAGTTTAGGACCCGAAAAACTGCCAAAAATAGTAAATTGTGCTACAATTAAGGAAACTAAAAAACTGAGATAGATAGTTGGTGGGTTTCCAAGTCGAATCGACAGGTGGCCACCAATATCCAACTGAATCAGTCGTCCCCCTTAGGAAGCAATGGTCCCCATTGCGTTGAGTGCCTCCATGAGATGGGGAAACTTCTACTGAACTTGGTCCCTGGTGAGCCACTTGCCTTGGTGCAGGAGTTGGCCAACTTTGACAACCCGATATAGTTGGATCTTCTATTGGCAAATGTTCTTGATCTATCTTTCCATTATCCGATCAGTTGTGGCTTGTTCCATGCAATTTGGGTTTAACTTTGTCGGTGTGAGTTGTTCTGCAATGTTTGATGTGTCTAGTAATGGTGGAAAGTAAGGTCGAAGGCGGTCCACATTGAATACTGGGTGTAGACCAAGGAATGGAGGAATGTTGAGCTCAAAATCATTATCTCCCATAGCCTTGGTAGTGGTGTAAGGCCCATATCATAGTGGTTTGAGCTTCCAATGGGCTTCGGTAAGGCGTTCTTTCTACAAATGCAACCAAACTTTGTCGCCCACCTTAAACTTGTGTGGTACCTGATGTTGATCATGTCGTTGCTTGTACTTGGCATTTAACTTCTCCAAGATGTCGTGAACCTATTGGCGGATGTGTATGCGTTCAATAAATTTGGTTGCTTTATTAGCCGCAGACAATACATGTGTGGATTTTGTTTGTGTGGTCACATGAGGCATGGCAACATCTATCAGACACAATGGTTGAAATCCTAGACCCACTTAAGGGACTGTGACCAGTCGAGCTATGCAAAGCTCTATTATAATTGTGTTGCACATAGGGAAGACTCTCATCCTAGGTTCGTGGATGCTTGGATTTATACATGCAAAGTGCGTGCACTAACATCTTATTGATGACCTCCATCTGGCCATCAGTCTGGGATGGAATGTAGTTGACTTGGTGAGCTTGGTGTCCAATAATGTTCAGAGTCTTGAGCAGAATGTGCTCATGAACCTGCTATCCTGATATGATATAATGGTCTACGGGATCCCAAAATGTACCCACACTCATTCAAAGAAGAGTTTGGTAGTGTCCTTTGTTGTGATACTCTTCTTGCAGACCGCCAATATAGCCATCTTAGAAAATTTATCCACGACCACAAATACATAGTCATTACCATGCTTGGTAGAAGGGAGGCCAGACATATAGTCCATGGAGATGGATTCCCAAGGTTGGTTGGGAGTAGGCAGAGGAGTGTACAAGCCTTGATTCTTGATGGTTGTCTTGGCGATGGCGCAGACAGTGCATGATCTTATATATTTCCCAACATCCAGTCGTAGTTTTGGCAAATAAAATTACTTTTGTAGTACAACCACAATTTTCTCCACACCAAAGTGTCCTGCGACCCGACTGTAGTGCACCTCCCAAATCAGCTTGGCACACTCGCTTGAAGGAACACAAAGGTGGCCTAGGTAGCATAATAATGTGTCTTGGAGGTGGAAATCAAGAACTTTCTTTCCATCTACTAGCATTTGGTATGTGGAGGCAAACTTTGGATCATTTTTGTATAGTTGTGGCCATCCAGAGGTCTCATGGCTACAAGAGTAAAGAACAATAGTCAATGCTACAAGAGGGGGTCGATTGAGGCAGTTTGCTACATGAATGGTGTTGCCCTTTGTATATTTAATGTTCAAGTGGAATTGTTACAAATATGTAGACCACTTCTCATGGTGATCATTGTGCAACTTCCTTGTGTCTGTATAAACTAGAGAGGTAGATGATCAATGTCGATTATCATCTCATTACCCATAATGTAATGCTTCCATTGCCGGCAAGCCTGCACGATGGAATACATCTCTTTATCATAGGTGGGGTACTACTGAATTGTATTGAAAAGTTTCTCACTATGATAGGCCACAAGTTGCCCATGTTGGGTGAGGACTGCACCAATATCATAGTCGGAGGCATCTGTCTCAATTTCAAATGGTTACTGTAGGTCTGGTAATGTGAGTACTGGTGCAGAGGAGAGGTGGTGCTTCAACTCAAAAAACACCTTATGATGGGACTCAAACCAGGAAAACTTTGCTTTCGCTACACCCTTAGTAATCAGACTCAAAGGCCAAGTGATATAGGAGAATCGCAACATGAACCTTTGATAAAAATTTCCAAGGCCCAAAATGTTGCAAAGCTCTGTTAGAGTGGTCAGGCTGGCTAATCTCAAATGACTTGGTCTTAGTCGGAACACATGCACTCCACGCTCATCTATGATGTAACCCAGATATTGGACCTGGCTCATCCCAAGGGTACATTTCTCCAAGTTAGCACACAGTTTGTGTTGTTAAAGGGTTTGAAGGACCTTCCAAATGTGCTGGAAGTGTTCTTCCCAACTCTTGTTGAAGATGAGGATGTCATCCAGATAAACAACCACAAATGAGTTGGTGAAGGGCCGCAAGATGTCATCCATTAGATTCATGAAAGTAGCAGGGGAATTTGTCAACCTGAAGGGCATAACCAACCATTCAAAAAGGCCTTCCTTGGATTTAAAATTTGAGGGCTCTATTGGAACTTTGTGATAGTCACACTTCAAATTGATCTTACTGAAATACTTGGCCCCCTTGAGTTGGTCAAAAAGGTGATCAATCTGTGGGATTGGATTCTTGTTCCTGACAGTGATTTTTTTAGTGCCTGATAATCAATGCAGAGCCTCCAGGTCCCATCCTTCTTCTGTACAAGTACAATCGAGCTCCCACAAGGCGAGGAACTTGGTTGGATGTGCCCTTTTAGGAACAACTCTTGGAATTGCCGCTTGATCTCTTCATTTTCCATAATGGAGGAGCAATATATCGGCCCGTTGGACAGATGCGCTCCTGGAGTCAGATCGATCGAATGCTTGACCTGACAGTGCAAGGGTACTCCTATGGGTGAGGAGAAGATGTCCATGTATTCTTCCACGACTGTATCCACATGCTTCTGCTGCGTGGAGGAGCCCTTCCTAAGGGCCATGGACATGGCTACGATCTTCCCCTTACTTTGAAAGCGAACCAGAAAGAAAACAAATTTCCCAATCAGGGAGATGATCTTACTGCATTTCTTAGCAGAGATTAAAGAGATGGCGGTAGGCGGGGCTACCTCTGGTATCCCGTATAACTTATTACCCAAAGAAATAATAACAATGCGAGGCCTTAACTCATATACAACATGACACCTCCACAAGTATGGTTGGGATAACAATACATCACAAACTTCAAGAGGAGAAACATCACATAATACCTCATCCGTGAAGGGCTTGATGTTGTATGGAAGGTGACACTATTGGCTGACACAAACATCTTGTCCTTGGTCAAGCCACCCGATGGTGTACGAATGCGGGTATGGTGTGGTCGGTAAGCCCAACTGCTTCACGACCTCTACTGAAATGAGGTTCTTTTGGCTCTTGCGATCAACAATGAATTGTAGCAGCAAACCCTTCACCCGCATCTATGAGTGGAAGAGACGCTCCCCCTCCTCTAGATCTTCGAGCTCAATCTTCTGGATCTTGTACAGACAATAGTGGCGCTGGGCTCCGCATCAATAATCTGGTTCCCTTTGTTTTTCCCCTTGTCAAGTTCTGATTCAAAGTTAGAACATGCATATGATTCTGAAGCCTTCATCTCAGCCACCAATGATTGCTTGGCTTGACACTCACTTGTGTTATGAGTGGGGCTCTTACGGAACTCACACCACTTCCATGTGTCCTTCTTCGTCTTCGTGGTGTTGTTCTTTGCTTGTGTCTTCGATGGGATATCCTAGGTTAGCCTGTCTTGGCTTTATCCTTTGTTCTGCGGTTTGGGGGCGCCTTTCCCTTACTTCATATTCGGAGATCCAAAGTCTCGCTTCTTCTATTTTAGCTTCTGCTCGATCTCATCTTTTAGTTTAGGAACTCCATCTCATCTTGGATGTATTTGTGCAGACAACCATGGTACTTGAGTACCAGATGCCACTCAAAATCCTTGATACCCAACTTCATGCGAAGGGTATGAAAAATATTTGTGAACTCTGACATGTCTTGGTCCCTTCCCTGTCGTAGTGTGGTCCACTTTATGCACTTATATCCATAGCTCCCAGTAGGATAATACCGCTCCTTGATGGTGTCTCATAAAGAATTCCAAGTGGGTGCAGCTGAAAATAGTGAGGGTTCCCTCTCTTCCTTATGCTCACAGTAGGTTTCCCACCAGCCCTTCACGTGGTGGGCGGATTTGAGGAGTGCAAAAGTAATATTTTCCCTACTGTAAAAATTAGGAACCGAAAATACCCTTCCAATAGATTTAACCACCTATCTACGACATCTGCATCTATCTGGCCTTCAAATATGGGAATATCAAAGTTGACTTGTACCTTGAAGGGAGTGGTGCCTCCAAGTGGGTATCGGATGAAGATGCGTCGCCTGTGGGTATCTGTCGAAGGATCTTGGAAAAGTTGTCCATCATCGCGTTCCTCTGTTGCTCGAGGGCTTCTTCGAGCAATATTTTGAAGGGATCTCCTGCTCCCTTGTCTTTCTCTTCTTCTACCATGGGAGGTCGTTGGGGTTTCTAAGGCTGGTCTTGCAAAGGTTCAACCAGTTCAAGCCTAACTCCTTATACCATGACCTCGCTGGGGACATGCAAAGAAAAGCAAAGAAAGAGCAGACCGCCATGATACCACTGTTCTAGACTTATGGAGGAATGCAACATAATATAGGTATAAACATAAAGACAAAGACGCAACCTGAATAAAACTTCATTTCTTTAATATCAAAGAATGAAAATAGGATGGAAATAAATTATCTCGAGCGATGGTAGCTTATCTTTGAGAAGAGATGTGGCGACTACATGCCTCTAAACTGTGTTACAATGAGGCTCAAAGGCCTATTTATTATTGAGAAACAATGGAAAACCCTAAACATACAAAAAAACTAACCCTAGGAGATGAAGCGCCAAAACTATGGGCCCCGTTTGGGTAAATTGGTACATCAATTTCACGGGGTCGTAACTATGGCATGCTATCTTCGTTTGACGTGCATAATACCTCATTAGAAAGTTATGCCCGAGGACTACAACCTTTGAATGCAAACATTAGTCAAAGACTGTTGTTTGCTCGTTTTTCCCAACAAAACGTCATTTAGGGCCTCAAAACAACTCCGGAAGTTCAGGACCCGAAAAAACTGCCAAAAATAGTAAATTGTGCTACAATTAAGGAAACTAAAAAACTGAAAGAGACAGTGGTGGGGGTTTAAGTGGAATAGGCGGGTGACCACCAATATCCACCTGGATCAAGTTAAGTCATTTTTTATCCGTGGATTCTATATGAACGATGTTGTAGAAGCTATGGATTATTTTGGATGATGTTGTACAATGTCTTGGCCTTCAAAACAAGATTTTTTAATGCAAATCCATAGTTGTTCCTTTAAAAAAAAATACATTTTGTTTTTCTAATTTTTGTTTCTATTATGTAATATTCAGCTACAATTTATTAATGTTTTCATATGTTTCAACCAATCAAAAAATTGCAATTTTATCTTCTTCTTTTTTTTAATAAAAAATATTGTTTTCTTTAACTACAATATTCTCATAATTATTTAATTTTGCAAAACAATATAATAAGTTATAGAAAATCTAATATATTTTTAAAAATCAACTATAGTTAGTGAAAATGTTCATGGAAATCAATTTTTATTTGGGTAGGATTGCATTCTCCACCGCCAGAGTGTGGAATTACAATTAACAATTTAACTCATTTTACCAATCAGTAAAACCTAAATTGACCAGATTCTAAACCTTAACACTAACTTGAATTTATTTTTTTTAACTTTAATTTAGCTATATTTAAACTAACCAGCAAAGACTAGCTACCATGTAGCACTTGTTCCATTACAAATTAAGTCCAATTCCCTATGCATCTCCTTTAATGCAATTATGGAGTCAAGAAAATGATAAATTGCTCTCTTTATCGCCAAAAGTAAATGAGAATTTTAGAGAATATATGTTAGATCCACCCATGAAAGTTTGAAAAGAGAAAACAATGAAAATCAATGCTTTGAAAAAGTTACCCACTTTATGTAGTGAACGAACGAGTCCCCAACACCACATGCAACATGAAGGCGATGATGCAAGACCACCCTCACACACACACACAATTGAAGAAGGGAAAAAAGAGAGAGAGCAGAATTACCACTTGGTTTTAAGGCATAAACAACAAACTCGAAGATGGGGAGAGAGAGGATAAAAAAGAGAGGGTGAGATGGTAAGTTAATTAGTGTTTTAAAGAGGGGGAGAGATGGTAAGTTAATAAGTGTTTTAAAGAGAGGGAGAGATGATAAGCTAATAATTGTTCTAAATTTTTTATCATGTTACTTGCATTGTAGATTATTAGAGTACCTCACTATGAGTTCAAATCAAGGTTTACTACCAAATTAGAATAGGAAAATAAACTAACACCATGGCGTTATTTTACCATAGATTACTTTATTGAGCTAAAAGTCCTTGACTAGTATGGAAGGAACTCACCTGGAATTCACTGTTATGGACGTGGAAGGCACTTGCATTGAAGAAGAGAGTCATGGCAAGTCTTTAAGACTATTCCACATCCTAGATAATTCTACATTGCAACTCATCTTCCCTATGAGATTAGATCTGTCCCTAATAGTTAAAGAAAGATGCATATCCAGATATGCAAATAACACTAAAGCATCACTCGATGCAATGGGTGCTAACTGTACTATTCAAAATCATGAGAAGTTGGTCAGTTTTAACTAATAATCATGGATATGGGTCATATATTAATGACTTACTCTACATGGATAATCCAAAAAATGTTATCTCACATGTTAGATTATGAAATCCCCTCAATTCTCAAAAGTCACAATACTTGTTAAGGTTTTTCAAATGGGGTAGAAAGCTAAGTGGGCTTGATTTTGTGGAAACTCCACCATTTAAGTGCACTTGAGTTGGAGGAATTGTGCGAAGGGGGATCTTGTGAAGAGTCCTAGTTACTAGGAGTAAACCTTGGAGGTGATGGTTGATGTTATGTGATTTATTTCACTAGTTTCAATCCCACTTGTTCACACCTGTGGGTATCGCCCAATGTAATAGTGTCGAGTGGACTATTCAAAACCATGAGAAATTTCTTAGTTACAACTAATACTCATTGATAGCAGTCCTACATTAACGACTTACTCTACGTACATAACCTTGAAAAATGATATCTCATATGCCAGATTATGAAAGACTCTTGATGCTTACAATGAACAATACTTACTAAGGTTTTGCAAATAGGATAGCAAGCTAAGTGGGGTTGGTTGTGGTGAAACTCCACAGTTAAATGCGCTTGAGCAAGAAGAATCCTATCATGGTTAGTATCCTAGGAAGCCCTAGTTATCAACTGCAAGCCCCAAAGCTAACAATTGATACTATGTGATAAATTACATTAGTTTTAATCCCACTTCTTCACCCTTTTAAGCATCACCCGACATAATGAGTGTTACGTGGACTATTCAAAAACACAGGAAATCAATCAATTGCAATTAATACTCTTGGATATGGGTCATAAATTAATGACTTCTTGTATGCGAATAATTCCAAAAATGATATCACATATGTTGGACTACGGAAAGCCCTCAATGCTTAAACATTGGATTTATGACCACAAAGTATATATGAATAATAACATTGAAAAAAGAGACCTAACAACCTTCAAGGAGACGATCCCTCCCTTACCCAAACTTTGATGGAACCTCCCCATTATCCAATGTATGAGTGGAATGAGGCCAATGGAGGTGCCCCAAAATGAATCAACAAGCCTTTGCGGTTAGTGCCAAACCAATATTAAGAGGTTCTCATAGAGGTTCCTTAGTTGATAGATGTAGGAAACATGAGAGCATGGAAAATATATCAACATGTGCCTCCAATCCAACTGTGTCCTTGCAAAATAGAGTTTAAACAATACATTGATTGAAAGAGAGTTTAGAAATAGGAATCGAAAGGTATAAATAGGCAAGAGTGGCTCGACATATGCATTCAATATTCTAAAGAAACACCATCAATCATCGACATGTTTCTCCTAAAGACAAGGCCAATCTAGTAAAACATGGGACAAGGTTCTTATTCCATGACAAACTAAGTCTAATTCACTACAAATATCCTTTATGCAACAATTACTTTGAGAAAATGAGAAATGATCCTCTTTGTCGCCAAAATAAAATAAGAATATCAAAGTATATGCACTGAATCAACTTGTCAAAGTTTGAGGAGAGAAAGCAATGAGAAGTGATGCTTTGATAAAGCAACCCCTTTTATGTAGTGAATAAATGAGTTCTTACTACCACACACAACATGAAGGAAAGGATGGAAGAGCAACCTAACACAACTCAATTCTACCTTTCATGAGACCTCGATCAAACAAATAAACTGCTCTCCATGCTCTTCCTTTCTTCCTATCTTTCTCTCTACTCCACACACACCTCGCTAAAGAAGAAAGACAGAGCAAAGTCATCGCTCTATTTTAGGCCAAAAATAAGAAACCCCAAATTGATGAGATAGATGATAAGAAGGAGACGGAGTTTTGAAAATGCAACAAGAAAATCCTAATTTAATTTTGTCCTTAAATTAAATTAGGAATAAAATTGTAATTCCACCTCACCAGACAACTTGTACAAGTTAACTAAGTTAAATTGACCTAGTTGGCTCAGTTAATTCAAGTTGAGGGTCTAACTAGAGTCATGTAGAATGTCTCCTACATTATGGGAGCCTTGGTTGAGTTTATTTTGAGTTGTAATTAATTAATTCAGTTTAACTAAGTTAAAGTTAGTTAAACTAGTTCCAACTGATGGAGGAACTAGTAAGAGGTCAGACAACGGGGTGATGCTTCATGTGTTCAATCAATTAACTGATGATTCACTCATAATAGCTCAATCATGTCATACCTGAGAGTTACCTAGTTGAAATTAGAGTTCAAGAGTAATCTACTATCAGTTGTATAATCATCTGAATTGTACGGGTGGTTCATGTAGTTTTAGGAAGGCCTATTAGGATTGCATAATTCATATTGAAGAATTTCCCTAATTAATAGGGGGCTAATTCCCAAGGAAACAACGCAAGGAAATATGGACTTGGAAAAGCCAAAATTTGGTTAAGTATTAGCCTGGGCTTGTCTAGGAAGTTGTGAGACAGATAAAGATAGTGTAAAGGTTGCTCGGGCTTGAGCAAAGCATTGTAATCTTCTCATATTTTTTGACTAATGCAATATACAGATAGCATGGGTTTTTAGCTATGGCTTTCCCCAGGAAATCATTGTGTAATGTGTTGATTGAATTCTTTCTCTTATATGCTTCGTGATTTCATGATCGTTTAATTATTTCCGCTGATGAGTAGAGTAGATTCAAGTCTATTGTTTTAGCAAATTATAATTAGCAGTTTGAATCTACAAGGAATTTCTACATGGTATCAGAGGATAAATCACTCTAGAAGATGAGAATACATGTTTTTATGTTACAGGTGAAATCGAATTTGCAATATCATTCTTCAAATCCAGCAGGATGTCATTCTACGGATTGAGACTCGAATATTCCCTTGAGGGTAGTTCGAACTATATTGCTTGGAAGGACAGGATGGAGGTAGTGTTGGAAGACAATGGGTTGAAGGAATTCATAGACAAAGATATTCCTAAGCCTCCAGCAACTGATGCTCAAGATCTGGCAGAGTGGAGGAAATGTGTTGCAAAGGTGAGAAGGATCATACTAGAAGGAGTTCGAGATCATATTGTCTCAAACCTCCACGAGAAGGAGACTCCATATGCAATGTGGAAGGCCTTGACAGACCTGTTTCAGAACAACAGTGACCACTGAAAGTTGGCAATGAAGGACAAGCTTTAGAAAATCAAGATGGAGAAGGGCGACACAATACCATAGTACTTGAGCAAGTTCACCCAATGTCAGGATGAGATTGGGAGTGTTGGTATTACAGTTGTTGAAGATGATGTGGTCAGCCGAGCGCTTCTAGGCCTTCCCAAGAGTTGGCGCAACTACCAAGATTCGATAAATGGGAGGGAGATGCTACCGGAGTGGGAGTGTTTGTGGTCCGACTTGGTGCAAGAAGAGATAAGGTGGAGCACCAAAGATGGAACCTCAACTAAGCATGATGTTGAGGAGAACTGTGCCTTAGCTGGAAAGGCAAAGAAAGAGAAAGGAAATAAATTCCAACCCAAAGGAGATTCCAGTCAGGGCGGCAAAAAGAAGGACTTGTTGAAGATTAAATGTTTTCACTATCATAACCTGGGACACTATGCCACGAAGTGTCTGCGCAAGAAGGCCAACAATAAGCTCTTGGGAGGAGCGGTAGGTGAAGCTCTCACTTCACAATTCGAGTTGGAATTCACCCTCATTATTTGCATGGTGAAATCAATGATGGGTAGTGTGTGGTATCTAGATAATGAAGCCTCACTCCATATGACCGACATAAAGAATTCTTTAGTGACTTGGAGGAGAAGGACCTCCAAATGCACATCGAAATTGGAGATGATGGAAGGTATAGCACAACTGACATCGGTACTGTTACTTTTAAGAGAGATTCTGGTTCTCCTCTCACATTAAAAGATGCCATGCATGTTCTGGGTCTGAAGAAGAATTTGGTTTCAGTTGTTATATTGGAGGACCATGGCTACGATGTGATATTTAGCAAAGAAAAGGATTTCTTTCATCACATATCCTTAGGACAAGTGAAGCGGATCAGGGTTCAGGTGAAGAACCTCTAAAAATTGGATTTAGAAGACTGTGCTACTTTGAGCACAAAGGCAAAGAAGGTGTAGAGCTGAGACAGAGGTGAATTGTGGCATAGAAGATTGGGACACTTGCGCCATAGAGCTTTGAAGATCATGTAACAGATTTCTACATGACTTCCCAAGGGTACACTGGAGCAAAGAGACACATGCAAAGTGTGTTCATTGGGGAAGTACACCAAATCCACCTTTCATGATAAGGAAAATCGAGCTCAAGTGATCCTTGAAAGAGTTCACTCCGATGTTTGTGGACCGTTCTCAACAACCTGCATGAGAAAGCACAAGTATTATGTAATATTTGTAGATGATTTCTCACATAAGTGTTGGATTTTCTTCATGCAGAAGAAAGATCACAGGTTCTCTAAATTTTGTGAATTTAAAGCACTTGTTGAGAAAGGCATTGGCAGGAAAGTGAAGGCTCTCAGGAGCGATAGAATATGTGTCAAATGAATTCAAGAACTTTTGTGCATCAGAAGGAATTTGACAAGAGTTAATAGAACCCCATAACCCTGAACAAAATGGGGTGGTTGAAAGGACGAGAATAAGTATTGTGGGAGTTGCATGGGCAATGTTACATGATTAGGGCCTACCGTTGCACTTGTGGGCTGAAGCATGCAACATAGTTGTACATGTGTAGAACATGAGTACTCATCGGATTCTCGGTATGAGTATACCAAAATAAGCTTTTTCAGGTAAGAAACCAAATGTGGCACACTTCAGGATCTTTGGTTCATCGGTTTACTGTCATGTTACTAAGGATGCAAGGAAAAAGATAGAGCCAATAGATGAGTTGGGCATATTTATGGGGTACACTGATACACCTCACAACTGTAGGGTGTACCTTCCATCTCAAAGGATGCAAATGGTTTGTAGAGATGTGAAGTTCGATGAAGAGAAGGACACAAGATGTTCCCTTGATAGGGAGGTTCAATTGCATGGAAATGAGGCACTTTTAACTTTAAAGGAAGAACCTCAGGATGATGTGGAGCAGCCACATGCAGAGGAGCAAAGTGTGGAAGCACCCACTCATGCAGAGACTTCCAGAGATGGAAGCAAGCGCACCAGAGAGGTTGGCAGATTGATGCATCATGATAGAGATAATGTGGGAGCACCCACATCATAGCACAAGAAGAGGAGGTTGCTAGATCGGTACACTGGTTACATGGATCTTATGAGCGAGAGTGCAAAGATTAAGCCATCTTCATTCGAGGAAGCAATGCAAAAACAAATATGGGTTGATTCCATGGTAGAGGAGTATGATTCCATTATTAGAAAAAAAATTGGGAAGTGGTCCCAAGACCAACAGACAAGTCAGTGGTGAGTTCCATATGGATTTACAAGGTAAAACAAGCAGCAAATGGGAGTGTGGAGAAACACAAGGCCAGATTTGTGGCCAGAGGGTTCTCTCAGGTGGAGGGAATTGTTTACAAGGAGACCTTTGCTCAAGTAGCAAGGTACTCTTTAGTCAGATCTATTCTAACATTTTCAGCGCAGATGGGATGGACGATACATCAGATGGATATGAAGACAACATTTCTCAACAGAGTGATTGAGGAAGAGGTGTACATTGAGAAGTTGTAAGGATTTGATACCTTTAACAGATAGTCTCATGTGTGCAAACTCAAGCAAGCGCTCTATGGAATGAAACAAGCACCCCATGCTTGGTACACCAAAAATGATGACTATTTCACTGGGTTGGGCTTCCTCAAAAGTGAAGCAGATGCAAACCTTACCATATTGTGGTTGAAGGTAAATTATTGATTATAGTATATATGTCAATTATTTAATTCTAACATGTGATGAGAAGCTAGTAAAATCTTGCAAAAAGGATCTTGCAAGAGAATTCGAGATGAAGGACCTAGGGCTCATGCATTATTTCCTTAGTATGGAAGTATGGAAAGGAGATGAGGAACTGTTTATCTATTGGGGCAAGTATTTCAATGAGATACTAAAGAAGTTCCACATGGAGAGCAACAAACCCATGGAGACTCCTCTAATAGGAAATTAGAGGAAGGAAGATGATACTTCAAGTGAAGTAATGGAGGCTACTATTTACAGGTAGCTTGTGGGTTCACTTATGTATTTGGTGAACACACGACCGAACACATGTTTTTTAGTTAGCCAACTTAGTCAAGCAATGTTTAAGCCAACCAAAATATATTGGAAGGAAGCCAAACATGTGTTGAGATACCTCAGAGGCACCACTTAGTTTTGTCTTTGTTATAAACAGACAGAGGGAGTGAAGTTGCAAGTCCTCACAGATGCAGATTAGGCAAGGAGTCCATCCAATAGGAAGAGCACATCAGGGGGAATCTTTAGTATTGGGTTAGCAATAGTTTCTTAGTACAGCACGAGGCATAGATCAGTTGCACTTAGTTAAGCAAAAGCAGAGTACATGGCTACTAGTCAAGCAACCTGTGAAGCTATATGGATGAGGAAGATCCTTGTTGGGTTATTTGGTCAACAGATGGATCCTACAACGATTTACTATGACAATCATAGTTGTATTAAACTCTCTAAGTATCCATTTTTTCATGATCGGTCTGAGCATATCGATATCCGATATCACCATCTACGAGATTTTGTGTAGAGGAGAATCATGTTGCTGGAGTACATTCCTACAGAGGAACATGATGCAGACATCTTAATTAAGGCACTGTTAAGAGGCAAGTTCGAGTTCCATAGAGGCAGGATTGGGGTATTTGATAATCCTTTTCTTGGGTAGAGAGAGTGTTGAAAATGCAACAAGAAAATCCTAATTTAATTTTGTCCTTGAATTAAATTAGGAATAAAATTGTAATTCCACATCACAGGACAACTTGTACGAGTTAACTAAGTTAAATTGACTTAGTTGGCTCAGTTAAATTGAGTTGAGGGTCTAACTAGAGTCATGTAGAGTGTCTCCTACATTATAGGAGCCCTGGTTGAGTTTATTTTGAGTTGTAATTAATTAATTCATAAAGTCAGTTAAACTAGTTCCAACTTATGGAGGAACTAATAGGAGCTAAAACAATGGGGTGTTGCTTCATGTACTCAACCAGTTAACTGATGATTCACTCATAAATAACTCATGCATGTCAGATTTGGGAGTTACCCAATTGAGATTTTACTTCAAGGGTAGTGTACTATCAGTTGTATAATCATCTAAATTATACAGGTGGCGCATGCAGTCAGAGGAATGCCTATGAGGATTGCGCAATTCATATTGAAGAATTTCTCTAATTAATAGGGGGCTATTTCCCAAGGAAACAATGCAAGGAAATAAGGAATTGGTCAAGCCAAAATTTGGTTAAGTATTGGCCTAGGTTTGTCTAGGAAGTTGTGAGACAGATAAAGATAGTGCAGAGGTTGCTCAGGCTTGAGTAAAGCATTGTAATCTTCTCATATTTTCAGACTAATGAAATATATAGATAATAGGGGTTTTTAGTTGTGGCTTTCCGAGGAAATCATTGTGTATTGTGTTGATTGAATTCTTTCTCTTGTATTCTTCGTGATTTCACGACTGTTTAATTATTTATGCTAATGAGTAGAGTAGATTCAAGTCTATTGTTTCAGTAAATTGCAATTAACAGTTTGAATCTACAAGGAATTTCTACAAGGATAGACACCATGTTGATTAGGGGTTTTAACTCATGATTATTTTAATCTATTATTTTAGACTATTGTAGTACTTTAGTTTATGCTAAAATCAAGCTTTACAACCAAATTAACAAAGGAAAGTTATTTACACCTTGAAGATAGTTTATCAAAGATTCCTTTAGTGAGCTAGAAACCTTAACATTGAAAAATAAAAATATAATTATGTAAGGAACTCACATGGAATTCATTGCTATAAATGTTAAAGCTACTTGCATTGAAAAATAGAGTCATTGCATCTCTCCAACAGTAACCAACATCTTGGACAATATGGCACAATTACTCATCTTCGTTATAAGACAACAGTTGTCCTTTATTTGAAAATAATACTAAATTTACTATCACAAAAGATATATAATCAATAGAATTGAGTAAATATATATGAGATCCCTTGGGGGAATGACACCTCTCTTGCCCAATATATGAGTGGAATTATGGCAATGCAAGTTCCCTGAAATGAATAAAAAAGCCTTCAAAGTTAGCACCAAGCCAATAACTAGAGGTGCCCAAGTTTATAGGCACAAGAAATACAAGAGAATGGAAAAGGAGGAAGGGATCTTAGATCAATATGTGTCACTAATTCGACCGTATCCCTGTAAGATAATGTTTCAAAGATAAATTGATTGATGGGGAGTTTACAAAGAGGAATTGAGTGGTATAAATAGGAAAGTGATTGACCTCGAGGAATATGTACATGGTAAGTTAGTCATTGGAGGGCTCAACTTGTATGAAAAAAATGTAACACATGTGATGATTCAACATTGTGGGTTCTTTAAGATTATGTTGTAAGTTTTGAAAACCTATCAGGTCCCCACCCTAACCCGTTTAAGTGAATAAAACTATAGCAAGATTTAGAGCAAATATGACAAATTACAACAATAATAGGCAATTGTAGGGGAACCAAAATACCACAATTGGCAATACCTTTATTGATGAGAACAAATCTCACTCACCTATTCAAGGGGGCAACCTCCAATTAAGTAGAGCTCCAATTATAATATGCTTCACAAGATATCTCATTACCTTGCTCTTGCTTCTTTATATAGTTTCTATATAACATTATAGTAACTTTTTAGTAGGTTGAATTTCTAGAGATCCTTCTTACAATTGTTGCTTTCGCAGAACATTTGCTACATGGGCCTTATTTAATATATATGACCTCAATACATAACAACTTATCTTAGGAAGGAAACATTTTACTTGGTATAAAAAATGACCTTTTTGACTTTGTAACAATTGGTAGATGTCCTTTCATTAACTTACTTAGTCCACGAGGCTCAATGGTGGTTGGGATGCAAGCGTAAGAGACAAACCTTCAAATCCGGAAACTATTTCTTCTAGTTCAGGAAAAATTTCTTCTTGGATTTCCTGCGAAGTCTCAGACATGTACCTCCAAAGTTATCTATTCTGTTAAATTAGCAGAATCGATAAATTTAGCTGAATAGATAAGTGCTTTACAAATCCTCTAAACATCGCATATTGCAATCGCAAGCTCACTGGGCAGGTTCCTTTACTTATTAATGATGCGATGCGATATTTATCGGCGCTCTTCGTATCGCATGTCACATTTCGCAACTCCGCCGGCTACCGGGGTCATTCACTCTTGAACCTTGCGATGTGATATTAACCCACGATCCAATAGTCAACATCAACAGTGATCTGATGGTCACTGTGATATCGCATGGAGATCTATGCGACGATACCGCCTACCAGAGCTGATAGGTTTATAAACCTCAATTTATAAAAGTTCGGGTCTGAACTTGAGATTAACGCCCGATGACAGAGGCCATTAGATCTATGGCTCATGGGACTTCATATTACCACAAGGGTCAAACCCAGGCCAACCCCCACTGTTGACTGTGGTGCAATGCGTTGAAAATGAAATCAACAGTTAATAATGAGTGTGGCACTTCAACTCGATTAAGGAATCCGTACACTTTCAAACCCCGCAATTGTTAATACATGACAAAAAGAGATTAAATACGATCACACAAAACTCTAAATTCTGGAAAATCAATGATACACAGAGATACTACGGAGGGATGCAACACCTCCGGGATTGACCAATTTCACATAAAAATACATAGAGTTATGTTTTCTGCAACTTAATCATATATGGCCAAACAAGCTGAAACAATCAAAATCCTCTTACAATGATTCAGAACCTACATAAGTATTGGTTCATTTAACAATCAGACTCCTAAGGGAAAAATTCTTCATGGGCTCCTGTCCATGAAATATTCTATAGAACTGCCCAATTTTTGTAGCATGGCATCTATCAGCCAGGTAGCATCAACAATTGGTTTATCGTTCCACTTGACCAAATATTGTAAATACTCCTGTCCCCTTGTCTTCTTCAACAATTTCCTGTCCAACATCCTGTCTGGATGCAACTCTTTTGTTGTAGGTAACTGTTTTAGCCAATCAATTTCTTGTTTCTCTTGGTCTTCTGCTGTGTCATCTACATTTTCACCTTCATACCTGTACAAATCAGCAACATCGAAAATTGGAAATATTCCAATATCAGGTGGTAATTCAATTTCATATGCATTTGCAGAAAATTTCCTCAATATTCTGCATGGTCCAATTTTCTTGAACTGTAACTTGTTATACTCTCTTTTTGGAAATCTTTCCTTCCTCAGGTGAGCTAAAACCAAATCTCTAACTTCAAAGTTAACTTCTCTCCTTCTCAAGTCCGCTATGCTCTTGTACTTTATGTTGCTGTCCTGTAATTGTTTTTTTACCTATTCATGTATTGCTTGCATCTCTGAAGCAAAATCTTCCCCTTCAACACTTCTAATCTCAGCATTTCCCAGATTTCTTAATTTAGACACTCCTTTTGGGTGCATTCCATAAACTATATGGAATGGACTCTGCCTTGTACTTCTGTTAGGAGAGTCATTATATGCATATTCAGCCCGTGCCAATACTTGATCCCATTGTTTTGAATGTTCACCTGTAAGACTTCTCAGAAGATTACCCAAGCTTCTGTTTACAACTTAAGTCTGTCCATCCGTCTGAGGATGATAAGCAGAACTGAAACTCAGTTTAGTTCCAAGCTTCTTCCACAATATCCTCAAAAAATGTCCAACAAATTTGGAGTCTCTGTCTGAAACAATACTCTTAGGTAACCCATGCAATATTACAATTTCTTTAAGAAACAGATTAGCAATGTGAGTAGCATCACTGGTTTTATAACATGGAATAAAATGTGCCATTTTTGAAAATCTGTCAACCACAACATAAATTGAATCATTTCCTCTTTGAGTCTTTGGTAAGCCCAAAACAAAATCCATGCTTACCATATCCCAAGGTCTATCTAGAATAGGTAATGGAACATACAACCCTGTGTTTTGGCTTCTTCCTTTTGCATACTGACAGACTTTACAATTTTTCACATACTTCTCCACTTCAGTCCTCATCTTTGGCCAGAAATAAAACTTGTTCAACTGCTCATAAGTCTTGTTTGCACCAAAATGTCCTGCAAGTCCACCACTATGTTTCTCCTTGATTAAATTTTCCCTCATAGAACAATTTGGTATGCACAACTGATTTCTTTTAAACAACAACCCATCTTGCAAGAAATAATCAAGCCACTTACTTCTGTCTAACAAAACAGGATTTGTACAAGCTTCAAATGCCTCTTTAAAATCTAAGTCTTTTTCATACAATTCCTTAAGAAAATCAAAACCCAACACTTGAATTTGACTTTCTTGAAGTAGTATGTTTCTTCTACTTAAGGCATCTGCTACTTTATTTGATTGGCCATTTATATGCTTCAAGACAAAATTAAAACCTTGAAGATACTCTACCCATTTGGCATGTTTCTGATTAAGCTTTGGCTGTTGCATAATGTACTGCAATGCATGGTTGTCTGAATAAAGTATGAACTCCTTAGACATCAAGTAATGTCTCCACTTCTTCAATGACTGCACAACTGCATAAAATTCCTTATCATAAGAAGAATATTTCTTCTTTGATTCATTCAGTTTCTCACTGAAATAAGCTACAGGTCTGTCCTCCTGACTTAAAATAGCTCCAATGGCTTCTCCACTGGCATCACACTTCACTTGAAAAGGTTTATTAAAATCAGGAAAAATCAAAATAGGTTTTTCAATGATCTTCCTTTTCAACAGCTAGAAGTTCCTTTCTGCTTTAGCAATCCATTTAAATGGTCGTCTATCTTTCTTTACAGTGTCGATAATAGAAGCATTGATCTTACTAAAGTTCCTTACGAATTTTCTATAAAAACTAGCGAGACCATGAAAACTTCTTACCTCAAAAACACTTTTTGGCGAAGGCACTCAATAATAGCCTTGATCTTCTCTGGATCCATATTTAATCCATCAGTAGAAACAAGAAAACCCAAATACACCAATTCCTCTTTCATGAACGAACATTTCTTTAAATTTAATAGTAATTTTTCTTGCTACAACCTTTGTAAGACATAATTCAGATGTCTCATGTGTTCCTCCTTAGACCTTCTGTAAACTAATATATCGTCCAGATATACTATTACAAATTTACCAATAAATTCCTTCAAAACTTCATTCATAAGCCTCATGAACGTACTAGGTGCATTTGACAACCCAAAAGGCATTACCATCCATTCATACAATCCTTCATTTGTTTTAAAAGTAGTTTTCCATTCATCCCCTTCTCTAATCCTTATTTGATGATACCCACTCTTTAAATCTAGCTTTGTAAAATATCTTGCTTCACCCAAACAATCCATCAAATCTTCAATTCTAGGTAAAGGAAATCTGTACCTAATGGTTATTTTATTGATTTCTCTTGAATCAGTGCACATTCTCCAGCCTCCATCTTTCTTTGGGCTCAACACTGTTGGCACTGCACAAGGACTCAAACTCTCTCTAATCAATCCTTTATCTAACATTTCTTGAACCTGTTTTCTGAATTCTTCATTCTCTGTGGGAGTCATCCTGTAAGTTGCTTTATTTGGTAGAATTGCTCTTGGAATCAAATTTATATGATGACTGATTTTTCTAATGGGTGGTAACTCATTAGGCAAGTCATCTACAATGATATCACAATAATTGTCCAACATCTCTTGTATTTCAATTGGTAAATCAAAAACTTTAGTGGAAGTAATTATTACCTTGGGCTTGCAAATCAATGCAAAATTCACCTTATTCTCTTCAATCTGCTGCAAGTATTCTTTTCCACTTAGCAATAGAGTCTTCGGATCAGACTTTCTTGATGCATCCTCTTCTTCCATAGGCAGTAATGTATGATTGACACCATCTTTACCAAATTTGTATGTGTTTCTTTTTCCATCATGCATAGCTCCTCTGTCATATTGCCAAGGTCTTCCAAGCAATATGTGACATACATCCATAGGCATCACATCACACAAAATTTTATCTTTATACTTGCCCAACTGCAACTCCACTTCACATTGTTCATTCACTAACAACTGATGTCCCTTTTGTAGCCATGACACCTTGTAAGGTGTTGGATGTTTCTTTGTCTTCAATTTCAACTTCTCCACCACTTCTGTAGAGACCAAATTATCAGTGCTGCCACTATCAATTATCATCTGACAACATTTTCCTTGAACCTTGCACATAGTCCTGAACAAAGCCTTCCTTTGTGCTGGTTCAACAACTTCCTTTGCTGGCTTTAGCAATACCTTGTTAACTACCAAAGATTCTCCTCTCTCTGGTATATTTTCTTCTTCTATCACTGTTGTTGCTTCCTCTTCAGTCTGAGCAACAATTGCATTTCTCTGAGGTGTTCCTACATTTTCTGGGCACTCATAGGCTCTGTGTCCCAGCTTGTTACATTTGTAACATCTAACTTCTCTTCCTCTGCCTTTGCCTCCTCTTCCTCTCTAAGAACTCCCTCTGCCACTTGCATCACTTCCTGTGGGTGTATGCTGACTTGAGCTGCTGCTAGCTCCATCTCTAGGTGTTGTAGACCTTCCTCTACCACCTTGACTTCCCCTTCCTCAAAAAGTACCTCTATTTCTGGCAGACTGCTTCCTCATGAGTTTTTCTTCAGCCTTTAGTATCATCTGATAAGCTTCTTCTACTATTTTAGGAGACAATACACTTATCTCATCTTGAATGTCCATTCTAAGACCATTCACATATCTTGCCACCTTCTCATCTGTATCTTGAATTTGTCCAGCTCTTATGCTCACCTTGTAGAACTCCTTTGTGTATTCTTTCACTGTCAAAGACCTCTGTCTAAGATTCTACATCTGTCTAAATAATGTCTGTTGATAATTACTTGGCAAAAACTTACTCCTCAACTTTGCCACCATTCTGTTCCAATTTTTAATTGGTTGTTTACCAATTCTCTTCCTTTCTGCCTACACTCCATCCCACCAAAGTGTTGCATGTCCTTTCAACTTTGTGACAACAAACTTCACCTTCTTTTCATCCTTTGTTTCTTCATAATCGAAGAATTTCTCCATGTCATTAATCCAATCTATCAGCTCCTCAGGATTTAATCCTCCTGCATAAATTGAAACCTCAGTTCTGGGTCTAGATGTGGATCTCAACACTGACTTAAAGAATCTCATCTCAGGAGTAACTTCTACAGGTTCCTCCTCTTCTGCAGCTTCAACTTCAGGCTCACTGACATCTCCAGCATCTGCATCTCTCCCTATTTCCATTGCTTCTAATCTAGCTTGCATCTGTTGCATAGCTTCCATCACTTCAGCATTTGCAATTGGTCTTCCTCTTCTACCACGTCCTCTTCCAACTTTGAAAGCCATGTTGGATTTCTTTCTCTGATCCTTGAGATCCTGTTCAGTGTCTTTAAGATGCTCTGATACCACTAATGGTGGCCGGGATGCAGGCGTAAGAGACAAACGTTCAAATCCGGAAACTATTTCTTCTAGTTCAGGCGAAATTTCTTCTTGGATTTCTCATAGAGTCTCATACATCTACCTCCAAAGTTATCTATTCTGTTAAATTAGTAGAACCGCTAAATTTAGCCGAATAGATAAGTGCTTTACAAATCCTCTAAACATCGTATATCGCAATCACAAGCTCACTGGGAAGGTTCCTTTACTTATTAACGATGCGATGCGATATTTATCGATGCTCTTCGTATCGCATGTCGCATTTCACAACTCTGCCAGCTAGCAGGGTCATTCACTCTTGAACCTTGCGATGCGATATTAACCCGCGATCCAACGGTCAACATCAACAATGATTCGACGGTCACTGTGATATCGCATGGAGATTTATGCGACGATACTGCCTATCGGAGCCAATAGGTTTATGAACCAAAATTTATAAAAAATGTCCAGGTCCAGACTTGAGATTAACGCCCGATGACAGAGACCATTAGATCTACGGCTTGCGGGACTTCATATTACCACAAGGGTCAAACCCAGGCCAACCCCCGCTATTGACTGTGGCGCAATGCATTGAAAATGAAATCAACGGTTAATAATGAGTGCGACACTTCAACCCGATTAAGGAATCCGTACACTTTCAAACCCCGCAGTTGTTAATACATGGCAAAAAGAGATTAAATACGATCACACAGAACTCTAAATTCTGGAAAATCAATGATACACAGAGATACTATGGAGGGATGCAACACCTCCAGGATTGACCAATTTCACATAAAAATACACGGAGTTATGTTTTCTGCAACTTAATCATATATGGCCAAACAAGCCGAAACAGTCAAAATCCCCTTACAATGATTCAGAACTTACATAAGTACTGGTTCATTTAACAACCAGACCCTAAATCAAAGGATCGAACTGACTAATCCTATCTAATCTGCATGAGATTCTGCTCGAGAATCTCCACTACATCTAACTACTTGAATTTATTACATGATAATCCAAATCCTAGATTCTAGTTCAAATCCTAACTAGAAAGCTTTGTAAATTGATAGCTAAAGGACCCCACTCCTTTGCTTGTTTTTTTTTTTTGGAATAATACGAAGCCTTTTGTCTTTAAGCCTCATGCTCCTGCATCACTCAACATTCACCTTTAAACCTTCAAATGACTACCTTATCCAATATGATGGTTAGTTGACTCAAATTTCCTTAGATAGTAATTCGACTTGACCACCCTTGCTTGAAATCTCCAATGCCTTGATGACCTAGACAATTCTAACATGTGGGCTTGTTGTAACTTGGCTTGATTTTAACTAGGTCTTTGTCCATTTTTCCATATCTTGCCACGTGTTGCCACATCATCACGCCCTTGTGCGAGTTCTCTAATGCCTTAAGAATATAAGAAAATTAAGACTTGGAGGGTTTGTTCCTTTTCCCTTATAGACCACTTTTGATGTAATAGATGCCCAAAGTTTCCCAACACTGACCTTATTCTGCCACTTGGAAACCTATAACCAGTACCAAAAAAATACCTTATAACGAAGGTTATAGCGAAGGTTTTTAGTGTTATAAATTTGGAAAAATTTGTCAAAAAAATTCTGCTAAAACATTTGTTTGTGATAGCAGATGTTTTAGCGAAGATTATAACAAAACTTCATCACAACTGAAAAAATATGGGGGACGAAGGTTTTAGTGGATGTTTTTGTTTGTTTGTTTGTTTTGTTTTTTGGTGTGTGTGTGTGTGCGCTTCATGGAAGAAGTAGCATTGGTGCTAATAGATACAAAAAAGCCCCGGGGCGTTCTTGTAAGGAACGACACCAGGGCACGCAAAAAATAATTGGTGTGTCAGTGCTTTTTGTTTAAACTTGCAGCGCTGATGTGTATCGTTTGTATAAACGCACCGGTGCGATAGTTATATAAAAGGATCGGGGATGGAAATAATATTTTGCAGGACCAGGGTGTTAGTTCTATGAAAGCACTGGTGCGTTAAAAATTACAATGCACTAGGGTAATTGCAAACAATACCAATGTTTGAAGAAATAAATGCCCTAGTCTTGTCATTTTCCGAGAAGGCATCGGTCGTGCCAAAAGATGTCATCACAGTGTTTCTATATAACATATTGCACCAGTACGTTTTTACGTTTTCTCTTTTTTTTTAAACATCAACTTGTAATAGTGCAATTATTGTAATTTTTTAAATCCATTATTCATCGAAAAATCGACATATATCTTATAACAATATTCATATAAATTAAAATTTGATTAGTGCATTTGTATATGATGTTTGGATTAATTTATTATATTATTAAATTTCACATATCTTCCTTATAATATTTAATCATCCATATATTTAATCAGTGGTGTAACATTTCACAATGACAGTGGATAACACAATAGAATAAATTAAAATGTTTTTTTTATTATATATCAATAAGAGGATCTTTGTTATACAAAATGGGATTGATATTATTAACCCCTTATCTTTCAATTGGGACACTATGTCCATTACATTAAACAAATTGTCTTATTTTCATAGACAATTATGTCAAAAAATACAACATGTTGCATTGATATCCAAATAGTTCACCATTCTCCATTGGAACTATTGTCAGTGCTCGAGTTACGTCCATGAATTAGGGTTATTTTGATGAATGTTTTGTTGATTGCATCGATTATTTTCGTCTTCTTGATCTTGTTCTATCCGCAAACATAAAAATAAAGTGTAATGAATGTATCTACATTGGTGACAATAATGAAAATTGAAATAAATAATATACATAAATGTAAATTAAATAAAAATGTACCATGGCAAGAAGTGACTCATAAACTATGCACATGGTTTCAAAACCAAGTCTCATGCCTTGTTGCAGCAAGTCTTCTGTTGGCGTAGTTCCATACTTTGTTTCCCTCATGTTTTAAACCCCATTATAAATCATAGAAATAATATAAAGGATTTTTTTGTTCTATTATTTATAAACTCAAATAAGTAAAACAACATAGATACTTACAAATTCCACAATTAATTTTTGATAGGCCAACATATACCCACAACCCTTATTTAACCCAATTTTCATATATTCTTTTGATGGCTCTTCTTTGTATGTTAACACCTATTTGAAGACATTCACGGATGGTTGTTATAAAAAAACTTAAAATATACAAAAATGAAACTTTGAGTTGTTATAAGGAAATATTAAGAATTACTCACAAACTTTGAAATCAACCCTCTTCTTCCTTGTCGTCCTGTTTTATGTGTTGAATGAGTTCCATTTTGTTTCCTTTTCTACAAGAAAATACTTGAAAATTAATATTTAATGCTAAATTATTTTTTTACGTTACAAAGTCAATCATGATTACATACATTTGAAGCACGTTGTTGTTGAGATGACTTATTCTCTGATGCAATTATGTCCATTCCTTTGACCATCTCCTTGTACACTTTTTTGGACATTCCTTTTGGCATGTTTCGCATATCAACTCATTGATCATTTGAGATTTTCATAATCTTCTTGAAAAAAGTAATAAACTATTTTTATATTGATATATGAAAACTAAATATGACAAAATTGATATTAATAAATGAATGATTTGTAGTAATATATACGTATAATTCTAAAAATCATTTTAATTAGGAATATTACAGTTTGAATGATTCTTTTATGTTGTTATATGTTTTTTCTATAGCTAGCAACTCTGACATGTCTCATTGACCATTGCTTTGGAAACACTTCCTGTAGTTTAGATATAATTTGGTTATTAGAATCATTGGATTGATTTTTGTATTGTAAGTGGAAAGTACGTCTGTACGTTCGTTCCACTAGATCCCTCGGAGTTTTGTAAAAAAAATATCCATTTCATTAACCTCCAACACCACTCCAAATGAGCTAAGGACCAATTCATCGTCATTTACATGTTCCATAATTTTTCTTTTCTTAGAACAACATTGATCTTTTCCTTCGTTGTTGCTCCCTGTAGAACATTAAACATATATGAATTAATAGATTGTTTGAAACATGTTATATAATATTCTTAAATATATTATTAATGAAAATTCAACAAACAAAAAAACTCACACTAAATTATATTTTTTCATTCAGCTAATTCATCCCTTTGCAATTTTTGTATGAGACTTTTACGCTCGTCTGCACTCAGATTATAAATAATGTTATGGACTTTCTTCATTTTGTGGCTTTACATGAAATACACCAACCAATACATATTAGTTAAACTTACATATAGTTCAAACATATTAATTTTGTAAAGAATTTACAAAGAACTTGCCTTCTCTGCTTTTTTTGATGTGTTATCATTGTGTCAATCAATATTTTTATTACTTGACACCTTCTCTTACATGTTTTATCAATATACAACTTGTATCATTTAATACAGAAGCCAGTAAATATATTTTACAAATAAATCAAATAAATTTCAACCAAAAAGAGCTCTAGTAACCAATGTGTTTACCTGAATAAATGCACCGATGCGTTTATCTGAATAAATGCATTGATGTGTTTATCTGAATAAATGCACCAATGTGTTTATCCCATTAAACACATTGGGCATTTAACTGTTCAACATCGTCATGCAAAATTATTATTTTTAAAATAATATTAAATTATGACGATGTGATTTGTAGGCTAAACACACCGCAATGGTTTAACAATGTTATTTGGAAGAGGCGCGTCGATGCATTATATTACACCGGGAGAAGCGATGAACAAACTTGACATAATCAACAATGTTATAATATATCGATGCGTTGTATTACAAAGGGCACACATGTGCACTACATTATACAGGGTGTGTCGTGGAACATATATCCACTAAAAAAAACGCTGACAGGGCCGACAAGGTTTGGATTTATTGCAATAAGTGGTTGGTCTACTTTACATGTCAAACACCCTATATATAGTAAGTACACAAACTCATTAGATCTAAAATGCTTAAAACGGAAAACCCTAATTGTGAAGTGGTAGAGGAATTAAACCCCAAGATGAAATTTTGCAAGAAGAAACAAGGGTTTAAGGTAAGTATTGAATTTATTTATTTATTCTTTTGAATTTTAATTGAATTTAAATAGGAACAGAGATCGTTAAAAATTTTACTAGTAAAATCAATAGTAAATTTTTTATTAAACAATTTTTTTAATCTTTTCTTTTTTGATTGTGAATAAATGTAACAAAAATTGTACAAAATTTCAACAGTAATTTTTTTTTTTTTGTTATTTAGAGTTTTGAGTGAATCACCATACGTTTCAAATTCTAATCTTTCTACGGTTCCAAAATATTTTGTTGCTCCATAGTGCTCCGAGTATATCTCTCACAAATTATCTCTCTTTTAATTAAACCCTAACATAAAATGTAATTTCTTTTATTAGTAAAATAAACAATAAAATTTAAAATTTGTACCATGCAGGGTTTTAAGTGAATCACCATAACTTTCGGCGTCTGATCCTTTGAATAGTTATGTTGATCCAAAGTATAATGTTGTTGCATAGTGCTCCTGGTATGTGTCTCTTGCAAATCACTCCCTTGAAAATTTAGGAAAAATAATGAAATAGTGAATAAATTTTGGAGTTGTCTTTAGTGCGACTTTTTGGACTTTTCGATACCGGAATCCAACAAAAAAATTTGAAGTGAAATCTTGATTTGTGTTATTTAAACTGGTTTTTTGACTGTATATATGTATTCAACACCCTGAAAAGCCCACAAGGCACTTCGATTCTACAGGGATAATTCATCAAGCTTGTGATTTCAATAAATTCCTGCCGGAGTATTCCTCTTTTTATTTAGAGGAAGTGATTCAAAAAAACTCGCGTGCTCTGATACGTGACCAGGCTAGGTCTGCGAACGATTGCCCGCCGCCATGGCTGCACCAGGGGGTGCGGAGCCCTCTCCCACCCCTCCGCTAACACCAGCAGAAGCCTTCCGAAGCATTCTAACGCAGAGGGGAAAAAAACGACCTCATCCTGAAGTCCCGAAGTTTATCAAAAAGCTGGATGAAATTCCAGAAATCGCTTTACCAGAAGACCAAACGATCAAAATCGCCCTTGCCTTGGCTGACAGAGGCTTAGTGGGGCAATTTATGGGTCGGTGGCCAACCACAAAATCGACTGATGAATGGGTTCAACGAAACTGGAGACCCCTGCTACCCAACAATGTGATCAGTTACGCGGTTGGAAGGGGCTTTTTCATATTCGAATTCACTACCAAGGAAGACCAAGATCTGGTGTTCAGAAATGGCCCATATTTCATGGGAAACCAAGGTCTCTTTCTGAATAAATGGACACCCGATTTTGACCCCTCAGTCGATGTTCCAAAGGAGGTCCCTGTTTGGGTTCGGCTTCCCAATCTGCCAATACACTGCTGGAGCTATCAATCTCTGCAAAAGATAGGAAACGGACTAGGCAGATTCATCGACAAAGCTGATAACAAGGGCCAATACACCTGCGCCAGAATATGCGTGGAAGTTGACCTAGAAACTGGACTACCAGAATTCATCAAGCTTATAGTGGGAGATTGGCACCATTTCCAGAAGCTGGACTATGAGCAACTGCCCTTTAAATGCAGAATCTGCCATGAGCACGGCCATTTTCAACGAAACTGCCCCAAAGCACCATCAGGGGACAAAGAGGAAGAAGAAGGATGGAAGGAAATAAAAAAGGGAAAGGTAGTCTCAAAGCCAAATGAGAAGAAGCAGACAGGACCAAAGGGGAATCCCCAGTCCAATGACAAGCCCAAACCAGTCTCAAATGAAGGCCCATCCTCAGGTGAAAAGGTGGAGGCCTCAGAGAACCATGAAGAACCTGAAGATCAGCCGAAGAAAAGGAAAGATACCAAAGAAGAATCAAATGCCCACCTAGCCAAAGCAGATCAAGGAGAAAAAGCAGGCAACGACGAGCACATTAGTCTTGCATCTGACTCAGGGGAAGAAACAGAAGAAAGAGAATCCGAATCAGACAGCTCACAAATATCTCCTATCAAATCGACCAGGGGCCGGAAATCCAAGAAGAAACAGAGAGAGGAGAAAACCTACATGGATGTTCTCCAAGGCTCCCAGAAAACTCTCAAGGGAATGATGAACACCAGATCCGGGCGCAAGCATAACAAGGCTCCAAAAGGAGCCACTCCCCCCCAACCCAGTAAATAATGAAATACGTCTCCTGGAATTGCAGAGGATTAGGTAGCAGGCTGAAAGAAGAGGCCCTGAAAGACATTGTGAGGTTGCATGTGCCTGAAATCCTTCTCATCCAGGAGACAAAGCTGGAGGACACTCTTCTCCTCCAATCCAGCAAAACATTCTGGCGCAAAGGCCCTGGTAGAGCTGTCAGTGCTAGAGGTGCCTCTGGTGGGATTGCCTCCTTCTGGGACAGCTCCAAATACGACTTGATTCAAGAAGAAAGTTGCCAGCACTGGATTTTCACTCAGCTCCTTCACAAAGATTCTGGTCAACAAGTAAGTATGTTTAACCTTTATGCTCCGGTCTCTCCATCAGAGAAAAAATTTTGTTGGGACTCGCTCCAGTCCTTTCTTTTATTGCAAAATCCAGAAAACATCATTATTGCAGGGGATCTGAACGTTACTCTAGCCGCTGAAGAGAAAAAAGGTGGTTCCCCTGTAAGGGATCCAGCTAGAGAATGGGTAGAAGATATAATGATTGGCTGGGATCTGGAGGACATCAAACCCTCAGCTGGGAAATACACCTGGTCTAATAAAAGATTAGGCCCCAGCCATATAGCTGCTCGTTTGGACAGATTCCTAATCCAAGCCTCCTTTCTTACTAGCGGTCTAATGGCCTCATCCAAAATTCTGCCCAACTGCACCTCCGATCATAAACCCATAAGTCTCGAGCTCTCCATGGATGGTTTTCTTGGCCCCATTCCATTTAGATTTAGTCCTTTGTGGATTCAGCAAGAGGGTTTCAATGAGGTGGTTTCTGAAGTCTGGAACCGGAAAATACAGGGATCCCCTTTCTTCGTGTGGGAAGAAAAGTTGCGGGCTCTTAAGAGAAGACTCAAGGAGTGGGCTAAAGCTTTGAAAACTCCTGCTGCCAAGAGAAAAGAGTCTGTAGAAAACCTTGCTGCCCTCCAATCATCAATGGAGAATTCAGTTATTACCCAAAGTCTGCTCCAAAAAGAAGTTGAGTTGCAAAAAGCCCTTCATAAAGCTAGTAGGGACGAAGAGGAGTATTGGAGACAAAAATCCAGAAACTTATGGTTACAGGCCGGCGACAAAAATACTAGTTTCTTCCACAAGCATGCCGAAGCCCGAAAGCAATTCAAAAATGTTTCTGAAATCCGCTCCCAAGATGCAGTGGTTAAAGATTTTGAAGGCATCAAGAGAGCAGCCTTCTCCTATTTCAAAGATCTCTATTCAGCGCCTGATGACCAGCCTATAGATCCTCAAGCCTATCCGTATAATCTAATCCCCTTCTGTGTGCAAGACCCTGTCAATAATATGCTGACTGCTCCGATCAGCATGGATGAGCTCAAGAAAGCCTTGGATTGCATGGAACCGGATAAGGCGCCAGGGCCTGATGGGTTCACTGCTAGGTTCCTTCAGTCTTGCTGGTCAACTATCAATAAAGACCTCCTGAGAATGGTTAGGAAGTCCCAATACTGCGCAAATATAGGAGGCAGTACCAATTCAGCCTTCCTTGCATTAATACCGAAAGAGAAAGGAGCTTCAGACTTCAGTAGATTTCGACCCATTTCGCTGTGTAATACTAGCTATAAACTGATTACCAAAATAATATCCATTCGCCTCAAGAATATTCTGCCGGACATCATACCGGAGAACCAAGGAGGCTTCATTAAAGGGAGAAAGATACTGGATAATATTGTGCTGGTACAAGAGGCAGTTCACTCAAGTGGCCAGAGGAAAGAGAAAGGAATGGTAATAAAACTCGATTTGGCTAATGCCTTTGACAGGGTGAGGCATGACTTTCTGTTTGTTGTTATGACGAAAATGGGCTTCTCAATAAAATTCATAAATTGGGTGAAAGCCTGCATCGCCTCTCCTTGGATTGCACCGTTGGTAAATGGCCGTTCGACTGAATTTTTTAAAGCTTCCAGGGGATTAAGACAAGGCTGTCCGCTGTCCCCGCTTCTCTATGCTATTCAAGCCTCAGTGCTTAGTTTCCAGCTCGACTTCTGTCAGCATGTCCAAATTCTGCCAGGACTCAGAATGGTGCATAAAGTCAAAGACATAAACCATGCCCAATTTGCCGACGATACTCTGCTTCTAGGTGGAGCGAGCATTAATTCGGCCAGATCTTTTAAAAAGGAACTGGACATTTATAAGGAAGCCTCCGGCAGCAAGATAAACTACTCAAAAAGCACAATCTATGGTTGGAACTGCTCAGCCAAAAATCTGGCTGATATAGCTAGGCTTCTTGAGATGAAAATTTGTCAGGATTGGGAATCATTCAAATATCTTGGGATCCCAATTTTCAGATCCATCCCTAAAGTTACCCACTGGATGCCCCTTTTGGATAAGCTTAAGCTCAGAATTCAAGCCTGGGGAGCCTCCTGGCTGAACACTGCTGGGAAAATAATTCTTATAAAATCTGTCCTAACAAGCATGCCACTTTTTCAGCATTCCATTCTCCTTGCCCCCAAAACCTTTCTCAGTAAAATGGATGGTATGCTGAGGAGATTCCTGTGGGAAGGGGGGAAAAAAAATGAAAGAAGACTTCATCTCGTAAATTGGGATACCATTAAGAGACCATTCATGGAAGGAGGACTGCAAATGAGAGAGTTGGCTGCTCAAAACCTCGCTCTAGGCTCAAAAATTTTGTGGAATATTGTGGCTGGGAAAACAAGCTGGAGCAAGAAAGTACTGTGGAAGAAATACTTTCAAGGTCAACGTTTGAGATGTTTGGACCTTCCACCAAAAACCTCCAAAGGTTCCCCAATATCCAAGCTCTGTATCGCGGCTCTGGAGAATTTCAGTCCCAACCTCTACTGGATTCCAGGTAATGGGAAAAAAATCAGAATTTGGGAAGATCAGATTCTTGGAGACCAGCCGCTACACCATATAGAAGGCCTGGCAAATATTAAACCATGGCTGCACTCCAACAATAAAGAAACCCTTTGGGACATATCCACCTGGACGGAGGATGATGGTAGAAGATGGGAGAGCTGGAATCTAGGAGAGGTACCTCACCGGTTGCAATCTGAAGCTTCATTACTATTAGACAAACTCCAAGGAAAATCTCCCTTGTCAGCAACAGCCAAGGACAAAAGAGGGTGGGGCTCCCATACTGGTTCCTTCTCGGTTGCTGAAGGATACAAAAGTTTGATTGCTGTTCCGAATGTTCCTCCAGACCCAACGCAATGGAAATTCATATGGAGCTTCCCTTCTCTCCCAAAAATAGATTTCTTCTGCTGGACGCTTGCTCATAACAGTATTCTCACTGGAGATAACCTGAGAAAACGTGGAATGGAAGGGCCTTCCAGATGCCCATTATGTATATCAGAGGAAGAAACAGCTGATCATCTGTTGTTGTTGTGCCCCTTTGCCAAGGCTGTTTGGAAGGGGGTTCTGAGTTCAAGGGCGGACAAGATTGAGATGCCAAGAAATGTGCCAAACCTGCTTCACGAGTGGGCCAAGCTAGCTCCGTTCTGCTTCAATAAAAAAAACCTGCTAAAGACTGCATGGATGTGGATCCCGAAATTCATCTGCTGGAAGTTATGGCTGGAAAGGAATAACAGAATATTCAGAGGAGAAATCTGCACATCTAACAACGTTATATCCAAAATTAAAGCTATTCTGGGAGAGACACTGGAAGCTAAGTCGGCCTTAAGGAACGAAGTGAGTCTGGACAGCGAGGAGGAGCTTTGGCTGAAAGATATTGTTCCAAATAATCAAACCAACCCTATTTCTCCAGCCTCTTGCCATGCTATGTGGGAAATACGCCTGGAAGAACAGGAATTTCTAAAGTGGAGATCGGCCCTAGATGACCACTGTCTATTCTTCGACGGGGCCTCTAAAGGCAACCCTGGAGCTGCGGGTGGAGGTGGAATACTGCTGAATCCCGATGGCACTACATTACTCAGGTATCATTGGGGTCTGGGAATCGAATCAAACAATAGAGCTGAGGCTCTAGCTTTGTGGCAGGGGCTGACTCTGGCTCTTAAACGGAACATTCAATCCCTGACGGTCTTTGGAGACTCTCGGCTCATCATTCAAGCAATGAACTCTCTCTCGAACCCTTTGCAGATCCATTTAGGCCGCATTCTCAAGAAAATTAGATCCATGCTGGTCAAGTTTCGGAAAATTTCCTTCTATCACATATTGAGGCAGCTGAATTATCAAGCCGATTTGGAAGCCAATCTTGGCTCAGCCAGTAGCCCAAGAACCCTTTCAGTCAACTCTGAAGAATCTCACTGCATCATCCCTTAATAGTCTCCCAAGAAATCTGTTCTTTCGGATGCATGGGGGATCAGCTACTGAACCAGTAACTTTGGATATGCTTCAGGCTATTGCTGAGCTAGTTACCAGATTCTGAATCAGTTACATCAAGCTCCAAGGGCGGGCAAACAAGAAAACTTAGATGCTCTGGATTCTCTGTCCCTGGCAGGCTCTATAAGCTCTGTTCTCAGCAGAAGCAGGAACCAGAGGATGAATATCTGAATTTATGTAAACAAAAGCCAAGGTGACCTCATAACAGGAAGGGTACATCATGAAAAAAGAAAGGAATCAATGGGCAGCAACTGATTCGTTTTCCAGACGTGACCAATCCCAAATTGAAAGACGGTTTCTCCTGTGTCGGCTTGGATATTGTGAGATCGAATGAAAGCTTGTACCAGCGATCCCCTGTTACAGGTGTGCAGCTTCCCGGTTCAACTGATGTCGAGTGGCTGTAATCAGATCTGGGGCGCAATTTCAATCAATATTGTTGATGGAGGTAAAGTTTAGAATCTCATCTGTAGCTGAAAGCATCGCTTTGGTATGAACGCCAAGGCTCTGTTGTTGCAGTAGCCAAGAGGGTAAATGCAAGCAGCGGAGCAGCATTGCCTAAGACCGTCCCTTCTTCAATCCACCCAGAAAGAGGGTGGTTCTTCAATTGATTGTGCATTCAGTGAAAGACGAGGAATAGGCATTGATCCATATTGCGAGACAGAGCATCAAATCGGACAGCACAAACTATTAAATGGCCGATCATCCAGACTCTATTTGACGGCCTGGACTAGTCTGGCAGATCTCAGAACCTTTAAGGCAAGGATTCTGCGAAACTCTTCCCAAAGGGCGATACTGTGTCAAAGCATGTCCATGGACCCTCATTGTGTAACAAGAAATCTGAGAGACATGAATTTTGAGGAATCTCTTCCCGGTGTAATAAGTACGCGGCAGCTGTTTTGCCGCCAATCAAAAATTAACCGTTACAGTCAAAAAAAAAAAAAAATCCTGCCGGATTTTAGAGATATTAGACCGGAAAAACCCATCGGAAAAGCTTTCAAAAAGTCGCACTAAAGACAACTCGATAACTTTTTACAATTTAAAAGACTTTATGAAATTGGATTTTGAAAATTTAATATCCGCTCATTTTTTAATTAAAAACAAATCACGGTTTTTTGTTTTGTTTTTAAATTCGATCATTGGTGCGTTTGATTGTCAAGCACATCGACATTGCCAGGGTGCCAATTTTTTTTCAATGCATCGACATGATACAATAATAATAATAATAATAATTATTATTATTATTATTATTATTTGTGAAATCCTAAAAGGTTCGATTAATTTTTTTAATGCTACGGTGTGGTTTGTATTTAAAGGCATCGGTGTTGTAATTGTTATAAGAGCACCAAGATGGTTGAATTCGTTTTTATTTTCTAAAATCTAGAAATAAGGGTGTACCAATGTTGTTTTTTTTAAACGCATTCATGCATTGTTGTACAAGAGCACCGATATGATAACATTTATTTATTTATTTATTTGCCGGAAACCGTTGCAGGTATTATTTAAACATCATGGTGCTGGTATTATTTAAATGCATTGATATTCTTTTTTCTGATAAGTGCACCGGTCGGGTTTAAAAGTTATCTGAAATTTTATTTTCACATAAAATGGCATATTAATTTCAAATTAACCTTTAGGATGCATCCACATGAATTATAGTAGTTCATAGTACACATTTTCCGCTTAAAGGCGCCTTATTCTTGAAAAATGGTTTGAAAACAATATTGAAATTCAAATTGTGGTTATATGGTTCTCGAGATTAATTTTAGATATGCACATACAATTTTATTTCTGATTTTTCTCAAATGCAGGAACAAAATCTCAATAATCTGAAATGGCCAATTCTTCGAGTTCCAACTCGTTCCATATTGTTGATCAAAGTCTTTCACAGAGTTCTCCCTTTCTATCTCCAGTAAGTTCATATTTTATTTATATTTCGATTATCTATTTGAATATTTATATTTTTAATCCATGTCAAATTGAGTAAAAATGTATCCAAATTTGCAAGATCCCGATTCAACATCGAGTTGAGATGCATAAAATATTTCTCCATTTCAAAAATGTCAGAAGCTCTTATCAAGAACAACATATCGTAAGCAGTTGGTAGATGAAAATTGATATCCTCTTCACCCTGCCAACTGGAACATGACATCTTATAGCCGCAATCCTGGATCAACAATGGTAATAATAGTTTGGTATAATATAATTTCAACAAACCAATTTCATTAACATGCTTACTAATACTGTTGATATTATACGAATGATGTTACAAATCATCTTTCGGTGTACCGTACTACAAGGTCAAATCGAGAGAATACTGCATTAAGAGCAAGACTTGGAGAGAAAGCATACAAAGAATGGTTGAATCTGTTAGGATATTCCGACACATAGGAAATAGTTAAGTTCAACTTGGTCTAGTATAGAGTTAGGTATAGAGTTAGGTAAAGTGTGTTTCTTTACCATTGTACATTTTGTAACTTACAATCCGACGGTCACGATATGTAGTGATCCGACGGTTCACTCTCTCCTCGGTATTACCGACACTTGATTCGTGGCTTGACACCCGATTGGTCCATGAGTTCTATTTAAAGTGCATGGAGGGTCATTGTTCGGGTAATCCGTCTATGAGAGAAAGCTTATGTAAATTTTCATTATTTGATTAATAAATTGCCTGAAGTGGCCACGTTGGCTCAGGTCGTGGACTGTTTCCCTCTTTGAGGGTTTTAACCACGTCAAAAATACTGGTGTATTAATTTGAGATCTGGTTGTGAGCGGTGTCCTTTTGGTGTTCTTTCTGAGGAACTTACCCTGTAAATTCCTACATGGTATCAGAGCTATTTGAGGGCCGCGTCCGTTGGTGATCCAAATATGAAGCCGGTAGAACTGCATGCGGCTGTCGTTTCCTAGATCTACTATTTTTGACTGCTTTTGGGCCGAGAGGACTGCTCTGTTGTGTTCGGAGCATCTGTTCCAGTGAGGAACCCCTTTCGTTTCACGCGAAAAGGTTTCCGGTAGCCCTATCTGCGTCATTTTTAAGATATGGAGGTATACAATGTTTATCTGCAGTTTACTGTTATTTTCTCTCTGGTTATTTCGGTTTCTGTTTATTTAGCTATGTTTATTACAGGATCTATAACTTTCATTTCTGCGTATGCTCTTTGCCCTGCGACTCTGTGCGATCTGGGCAAATCAGAAACAGAAAGGAAGTTTTTTTTCTCATGTGTATGCTCTTTTCCCTGCACCTTAGTGTGATCTTGGAAAATCAGAAACATTGAGAAAAATATTTAGTTTCCGGCTAAAGCTAACTTTGAGCCTTAAGGTTCGTTTTTCTTTGCATATTCGTGTTGGGTTTTGTGTTTTTGTTTTGTAGGAAAAAAGAGCTTTCTCAAGGCAAGCACGCAACCCAAGGCCCCCCCCCCCTCTCTCTCTCTCTCTCTCTCAAATTTTTTGTATAGCTCAATTGGTTCAAAGCTATTTTAAGAGAGTAGAGGTCTTGGGTTCAAATCTCCATTTTGTGGGGGCGTTTTTTTTCATTCCCGCACATTTGCGCACTTTGCCGACAACTTCAACAATTTTTTTTTCAAAAAGCCATAACTTCTTCATCCGGAAGCCTTTTTCATAGCCGTTTTTTTTAAAACAGCCTAATTTTTCGAGATCTATCCATTGGAACACTTACTTTCAGCATCTTAAGCTTCAGTTTTTAAAAAAAAATGGAAAGTCCATGCCAAGTCATTCTTGACAGCACTAACTACTTCCAATGGATAGCCTACATGGAAGATTTACTTAGAAGTAAAGGTCTCTACAGAATAGCCACAGGCCAAGAGAAGAAACCAAAAGATGAAGACAAGGCTGCAAAATGGGAAAATAGACAAGATCAAGCACGTGGTTTGATAGGGATGTTTATTTCTCCTGATCTTAGATTCCATATTGCAGAACTTGATACTCCTCATGAAGCATTGGAACAAATCACTAAAGTTTTTGGGATTAAAAATGAAATTAGAGCCCATCAACTTGAAAATGAGTTGCTTACATTGGATCCTAATAATTTTTCTTGCATTGAAGATTTCTTGTCCAAATTCAAGACCCTTAGATATCTCTTGGAAGGTGTTAAGGTTAAGAAAGAAGATAGTAACCTTATTTATTCCATCCTTACTAAGTTGGGACCAGCCTACTCTGTATTTGTTTCCACCTTCCATTCTACAAGGGAAGCTTTCATTTGTCAAGGAAAAGACTACAAGGCCCCTTCCTTTGACTCTTTTTGTGATTCTTTAATAAGAGAACAAGAAAAACTCTTACACCTTGGTCTTCTTAATCTTGGAAACTCTTCCAAGAAAGCGTTAGCCGCCTAGCAGCAACCAAATTCAAAGAATCCTAAGAAGTCATATCCTAAAAAGAATGGTCCTAAACCAAACAAGGGTCCTAAGCAAACTCAGCCTCAAAATGAAAGATCATTTCAGCAAAATGATAGGACCAATAAGAACAAATGGAAGAAGACTGATAGACATTGTAACTTTGGTAATCGAGATGGCCACTTAGAATCTAAATGCTTTAAGAAGATGGAAGCCTTGGAAGCCGCAATGAAGAAACATAACATCCATGTGGAGCATTCTTCAACTTCAACTTCAACTTCATCTTCAGGAATGGCACTTTCTGCATGTCGTTGTCAATCATCTCAGTCTGGTTATGCATTAAATGTATCTTCTTCTTCTCATTCTCATGAGTGGCTCATTGATTCTGGAGCCTCTTATCACATGGCCAAAAACAAAGCCATGTTTTCTTCTTTAAATGATTGTAACACCAAAAATATGTATGTTGGTGATGATAGATCTCTTAATGTTGTAGGGACTAGAACTGTTCATCTAGACAATGGTCAGTTTAATGATGTATTATGTGTTCCAACCTTATCCTGCAACCTTCTATCTGTATATCAGATAACTCATTCAGGTGAAGGTAAAATTGTTGAATTTTCACCTCATGATGTTGTAATCAAGGATCTAAGAGATCCTAAACAGATTCTAGCTACTGGTATTGCTGATGATTCCACAAGGTTGTATAAGTTTCACAACTTTGGGTCATCAAATCTTCCCTCAGTATTTGTTGCTCATAATGATGAAGTGAGCAAAATTTGGCATTAGCGATTTGGTCACTTAAACTATCGCTCCCTTCAGCATCTATGTAAAGAAAATATGGTGACAGGTCTTCCTATGGTATCTTGCAGAGATGGTGTTTGTTCCGGATGTGTACTCGGAAAACATCATCGGGACAGTTTTGAAAAACGTGCCTCTTGGCACGCCTCAGCCCCTTTACAGCTTGTGCACAGTGATTTATGTGGTCCACTTCTTGTTGCTTCATTCTCTGGCTGCAAGTATTTCTTAACTTTCATTGATGATTTCTCCAGATGCACTTGGGTATACTTCTTAAAACTCAAGAGCAAAGTATTTAACACATTTTTGGCCTTCAAAGCCTTTGTTGAAAAACAATCTGGACATCAAATTCTTAAGCTAAGAACTGATAATGGTGGAGAATATGTTAAAAACACATTCATCAACTTTTGCACCGAAAATGGAATTCAAATGCAACACACTGTTCCATACACTCCACAACAAAATGGTGTAGCTGAAAGGAAAAATCGCACCTTAAAGGAAATGGCTAATTGTATGCTGCAATCTAAAGGACTCAGTCTTAGTTTTTGGGCCGAAGCAATTAATTGTGCAAATTATATAATCAATCGCACTCCTACTAAGGTTCTAAAGAATATCACTACAGAAGAAGCTTGGAGTTCCATTAAACCAGATGTAAGTCACTTTCGTGTTTTTGGAAGTGAACCATGGGCCCATATTCCAGATGAAAAACATAAAGCTTTAGAACCTAAGAGTGAGAAATGTACTTTTGTTGGATATTCTGAAGATGTAAAAGGTTATAGACTTATTCCATTTAAGTCCAAAAATGTTATCATTAGAAGAGATGTAAAATTTGATGAAAATAAATCGGCCTGCGAGCCTAGTCCGGCGAATGTGCCACCTCTTCCTATCTCTTCTACTTTTGAAAACATTTCTTCTTCAGATGATGAAAGTGAGGATGACAATCCTCCCCCACCTTCTCAGGATCCTCAACTTCCAAGATGGGTCTGTGCTACTCGGGATGCAGCAGGTGATCTTGTCGGTGATCCTACAGATCGGCGACGTACACGTTCTCAATTTGAAAGAGCCTCTTCTTTACTGGCTCAAGCACCAGTAAATCATGATCCTGACACTTTTGCAGAAGCTTCAGGCCATCCACATTGGGAAGCAGCTATGACTGAAGAATATCATTCATTGTTGACAAATGATACATGGGATCTTGTTCCTCTACCAAAGGGACGCAAACTTGTTAGATGTAAATGGGTTTACAGAACCAAGTATGGACCAGATGGGAAAGTAGATAAATATAAAGCTCGTCTTGTTGCTAAGGGCTTTTCACAGGTTGAAGGCATTGACTACACTGAAACCTTCTCCCCTGTTGCCAAAATGAACTCTATCCGCCTTGTTCTTGCCCTTGCTGCCTCTTTAAAATGGGAAGTCCATCAGATGGATGTTAAATCTGCCTTCTTGCATGGGGACTTGCATGAAGAAATCTATATGGAACAACCCATTGGCTTCATCCAAACAGACTCCAGCCTTGTATGTCGACTTAAGAAATCCCTTTATGGTCTCAAGCAAGCTCCTCGGGCTTGGTATGCCAAAATGGATAGCTTTCTTTTAGAATCTGGCTTTTCTAGGTGTTATTCTGACAATACTGTCTACACCAAGAAAGTGGGCAACTCTCTTATCATCCTTGTTCTTTATGTTGATGATCTTATTCTTACTGATAGTGATCCCAATCTTATAAACCATGTGAAGTCCAGCCTTAAAAAGAAATTTGAAATGACAGACTTAGGACACTTACACTATTTTCTCGGTCTTCAAGTCTTGCAATCCAAGGAGGGTATTTCCCTTTCCCAGTCCAAGTATGCTTGTGATATTCTTTGTCATTTTCACATGGAAGACTGTAAGCCAGCCCCTTCTCCCTTTCAGTCTGGAGTCAAACTTTCAGTCTCTTGTACTTCTCCTGAAGTTGATGCTACCTTATACCGTCAACTTGTAGGAAAACTCTTGTATTTAACCCATACTCGTCCTGACCTTTCCTTTGCTGTTGGCCTTGTTGCTCGTTTTATGCAAAACCCCCGTGAAAGTCATTGGAAAGAAGCTAAAAGAATACTTCGTTATGTTCGAGGTACAGTACAGTTTGGGATTCATTACAGTGCCAAAGCAGCTCCTCTATTAGTTGGTTTCACTGACTCTGATTGGGCTGGTGACCCTGATGATCGGAAGTCTACTGCCGGTTATGTCTTCACTCTTGGTTCAGGACCTATTACATGGGCTTGTAAGAAACAGGCTGCCATTTCTCTTTCGTCAGCAGAAGCAGAGTATCGTGGTGCCGTGGAAGCTAGTAAGGAAGCCTTGTGGCTTCGTCAGATCCTATCAGAGTTTGGCTTTGAGCAGCAGCATCCAACCACACTTTGCTGTGATAATCAAAGTGCCATTCAGCTATGCAAAGATCCAGTCCAGCATCAGCGCAACAAACACATTGAACTACACATGCACTTCATCAGAAAGCTCATTCATGACCATGTTCTTGAAGTGCAATATTGTTCAACAGATGATCAGGTTGCAGACATCTTCACAAAGGCTCTCACAGAGGCGAAGTTCACTAAACTTCGATATATGCTTGGAATTCAGGAAGTTGTCACTAAGGGGGGATAGGCTCTAGTGCCTCCTTCCTTCTCCTATTGTGTCATATTTGTAAATCCTTCAATCCTATCCCAAGTTGTTCTTAAGGGGGGATGTTAGGATATTCCGACACATAGGAAATAGTTAAGTTCAACTTGGTCTAGTATAGAGTTAGGTAAAGTGTGTTTCTTTACCGTTGTACATTTTGTAACTTACAATCCGACGGTCACGATATGTAGTGATCCGACGGTTCACTCTCTCCTCGGTATTACCGACACTTGATCCGTGGCTTGACACCCGATTGGTCCATGAGTTTTATTTAAAGCGCATGGAGGGTCATTGTTCGGGTAATCTGTCTATGAGAGAAAGCTTATGTAAATTTTCATTCTTTGATTAATAAATTGCCTGAAGTGGCCACGTTGGCTCAGGCCGTGGACTGTTTCCCTCTTTGAGGGTTTTAACCACGTCAAAAATACTGGTGTATTGATTTGAGATCTGGTTGTGAGAGGTGTCCTTTTGGTGTTCTTTCTGAGGAACTTACCCTGTAAATTCCTACAGAATCAACCACCTATTCAATTCACACTACATCCAGATTCACTAATTAGGAACGACTACAGCAATGGTAGTTCTTCATCACAAGTTGGTAATGGAGACAATCAAATAGAGGTTGGTATGGATGATTACTTATGGGATACGACTACCATGGAGGCAATATTGTCAGATTAATTCCAAAATGATGAGTTATGGGATGATGCTCATATCAATGATACCTTATTCGAAAGCCTTAAATCTGCTTCCACCATCCCTCTCTTTGGACCTGATGGCAAGTCAAAGTTTACTCAGTTAGGGACAACGATGTTGTTATATAACTTGAAAGCAAATTTTGGCATGTCAAATGCATTTTTCTCAACAATATTGAGGTAATGCACCTACATGATTGATCAAGCACCTTACAATTTGAGAAAACTTGTCACACAATCAACATTAAAAATGGTTGATTTTATGAACATTAAATATTGACATTGTAAAATTATATTCCCATCCAACTGCAAATTATTCAAAGATAAGGTTCTTCCGAGTGATAATGTCTTCTTGGGTAGATGCGAAGAGGCAAAACAATTGTTGAAAATGTTGGATTTTGAGTACATATCATATCATGCATGTCTGAATGATTATATTCTATATAGAGTAGATATGTTGACAAAGAGATATGTCCGAAATGTGGGCATGACAGGTACAGTAATTAAAAAAAAAGGGTAAATCACATGGTCCTCCTCATAATATATTGAGGCACATGTTTATAATCCCAAGGATTCAAAGGTTTTTTCGTTGCAAAGAATTAGCTATGTTGCAGAAATGACATGCCTCACACAAGTGAGGGAGGAGTTATGTGAATCCTAACAAATTCAATAACCATGAAGCATATAAAGGATATATGGTTTGAAAAATTCAAGGATCGAGTACGAAATCTACGACTCAGCATAGCCACGGATGGCATCAACCCATATTCCCTCCAAAACACCAATTATTTTGTTTGGCCTGTAATAGTGATCAATAACAATACCCCTCATGGTTGTCCGTGAAAAATGATCATTTTATGTTGGCTCTCATAGTCCCTGGTAGAAAACAAGTGAAGAATATGGATGTCTACTTACAATCATTGGTAGATGAATTGAAGGAATTATGAGAAGATATACATGTGTATGGTGTATCAAGACCAATTGCAACAAAGAGGAGTTTTCCGTTGTATGACATTGGTGCTTACACCATACATGATTATTTAGGCTTAGGAATTTGCTTTGGTAAATTACATTTTTATTGATTTTTTTTATATACGTAACAATATTATTTTGCATATTAATTAAATTTGTTGCAATTGTTCTGATCTTCATGGTCCCTAACGTGTCGGCCTGTATAAAATAATTTCACAAGTCTTGTAACAAAAGGGTATCATGGATGTAAGTGTTGTGGACCTTCTCTAGGGTATTCCTCCCAGAAGAACACCCTTAGAGAAGAGCAACATCCACTTTCAATGGTAAACCAGAGAGAACCCAAAGGCCTGCAATAATGACACCCACTGAATGGCTTAGAGAATATGAGAGAGAGGGGGAAGGAGTTTGCAGAAATGTTCAATTCAAATGGTGAGTCTATGTTCGATGATCTAGAATTCTTCTACACCTATGTTGAGAAATTTCCCATTGGGACGAAAATGAAATTTATCTTTTATGAGATAGTTACAAATTTCAACGAGACGGCGAGCTCGGAGAGGAGCAGGGGGGAAAATGCACAGAACTAGGGTTTGGAGAAGAATTTCGGAGTTGGGTACCATGGAGGGGCGAGAAGGGGGAGTTCTACTCCCTCCTACAGTCATGTAGTCTCTAATCGTTTCAAGAAGCCCATGGAAGTGGAAACCGGGTATACAGAAAGAGGAAAATAGGAAAACAACAGAGCACAGAGGATGGTAGAAACGCAGGAGGAAGTCAGAAGGGAGAAACGTACAGAAGTAGACAGTCAGAAAGCTGACCCCAGAATTCGGACAGGACCATGTAAACCCAAGGCTTCCATTACACCCTGAGTGGTGTTAAGTGACCCAACGCTACAAGCGCACAGGGAGCACATGGCAAGTTATGCAGTGATTTGCAAATTCATGGGGTTATGGCCAACAGAGAAGGCCCTACATGCATGGATAAAGAACCATTGGAAACCTAAGGGAGATATAACTTTGCACCTTGGATCCAAGGGTTTCTTCACTCTTGTGTTTACAAACCTCAAGGATAGGGACAAGATATTTGAAGAAGGACCCTACTTCTATGCGGCTGCAGGTCTCTATATGTGACCTTAGGTGATGAACTTCATCCTGGAGTGAGAAACATTTACTTCAGTGCCAGTATGGATTAGAATTTATTCCCTACCTCTAGATTATTGGCTATCGGAGTCACTAAAATCCATAGGTGATAAACTAGGGCATTTCATAAAAATATTAGAGGCCACACTGCATAGAAAATATACCTCATTTGCCAGAATATGCGTGGAAATGGACCTTTCTAGGGCTTTGCCGGATGAAATAATTCTAGAAGTTTATGATGAAGATTGGGTGCAAGCGGTGGACTATGAGAATATACCCTTCAGATGCAAGAAATGCCATGAACACGAGCACCTCTTCAGAGACTGCCCTTTAAATAAAATGGAGAGTAGTTTCAAAGCAACCCCAGGTAAAGAGACTGAAATATTTACCAAAGTGGGAGGCAAAGGAAAAGGAGGAAGAAAGAACCAAAAAAATCTATGAGGAAAAGTAGCCTAGTCATAATAGGTTCAAGATATTAGAAGAAGAAGAAGGGGATGAAAGAGTGAAGCAAGTTCTGAAGGACAATCCAGTAGAGAAGGAAAAGGATGATAGCATGGAGGATAGACCTGACAAAAGCCAACAAAAGGAGGATCAGCCCAGCACAATGGAACTTGATAGGGACCAAGAGATGACCTCAAGCGAAGTGGGAACGGAGGAGCATGAACTGCAGGACATACTGGAAAGGGAGCATCTCGATCTAGAAAAGTTCCTGGAGGAAGGAACCACCAGAGGAGTGGATTCGCTACCTCAAGAGGAATTTAACAGAGTGCAACAACTCTTCCTCTGGAGAACTCAAGCAAAGGGTTATGGGGTAAAAAGAAACCATGATAGTCAGGATAACGGAGGGGTCAAAACTATGGAGGCAATAGAGGGACAAGCTCCCAAGAACCTAGGAAGAAAAAGAGGAAGAAAAAGACAAAATGAGCTGCTGATTGAATGTGGAAAACTCATGATCAACTCAGGTAAGATGAAAGACCTAACTAGTTACTCATTTACAAATATTTCTTAATGAAGCTTACAACATGGAATATTAGGGGTCTAGGAAGTAAAAGGAAACAACGAAATCTCAACAATAGAATGAAGGAAGAAAAACCAGATTTGGTTTTTATCCAGGAAACAAAATGTTCTGTAGACAAAATAAGAGAGATACACAGCAAGTGGCTTATTAAGTATGAATATCTAGAAGTTAAAGCAGACAATGCAGCAGGGGGAATTCTTACACTGTGGAACCCTTAGAAACTTGGAATCCTAGATGCTGAAGCATCCAGGAACTACCTTTCAGTGGTCATCCAACCTTTGGGGGACATGGAAGTTTATTTGATCATGAATGTCTATGGTCCACAAAAGCTTGAGGATAAATTCAGGCTTCTAACCTCTCTGGAGGAGCTAAGAGAAAGACATATGGGCATCCCATGGATTCTGGGAGGGGATTTTAATATGATCAAATCTCTTTCATAAAAAAAGGTGGGACTATATCTCTAGGCAAAGATTCCATAGCTTTTCAGAACTTCATCACCAACATGAGGCTAGTAGATACAAAAACCTACAATGGTATCTTCGTCTAGAACAATAAAAGGGGAGGGGCTGCTCAAGTGGCCTCTAATCTTGATAGATTCATTATCTTTGAGGACCTTATCCTCTCAGGCCTTGAATTGTCAGCTATGACTCTCCCTTTTGGAGGCTTGGACCACTGGCCCATTCAACTAGAAGCATCCTTTATAGGAATGCCAAGAATTAGACCTTTCAAATTTGAAAACATTTGGCTTACCCATCCGGACTTCAACAACAATATTGAAAAATGGTGGACAGAAGATTTGAATGTTCAGGGAACTAAAATGTTCCTTCTGTAGCGGAGGCTGAAACACATCAAACTCAGGCTTAAAGATTGGAATAAGAATGAGTTTGGCAATATCTTCGAAGCCAAAAAAATAGTTGAGGGAAAGCTACAAGAAATTAACCAGGAGCTCATCACAAAGGGATTCACCAAGGAGGGTAAGAAGCAAGCTGATTCACTTCATCAGGACTGGGAAGGCTTATGTAAGCAAGAGGAAATCTTTTGGAAACAGAAATCGAGAGTTCAATGGTTAAAGGAAGGAGACAGGAATACAAGGTTTTTTCACAAGTCCACTATGGATCATCGATCTCATAACAGGATTCTAAAACTGAAAGATACGCAAGGAAAACAACTCAATACCCACAAAGAAATAGAATCTGCTCTGGTTCAACACTTCCAAGGCATAACAGAGGTGTTGGCATTATGACTCAGGTTTGGCGCTATGGCATAGGTGTTGTCCTTGATGGCAACTCACTCAAGTGGCAAATCTCTATTTAGGCTCTCAAAATAATAGAAAATGAGATACCTGTAGGTGAGCCTAACAAAAGCTGCGGACCCGCAGGTGCCACAAACAAGAAGTGCGGGCATACCCACAGGTTCTCCGAACAAAAGGTGCGGTCGTCAAATTCACTCACTCCAATGTAGAAAAGCGTGCGCACGTGGGAATTTTTATGATTGATCCATGGTATTTAGTCCGACGTGTTTGATCCTATGGTTTTGGTTCGTGGTATAGCATCTAAAATATTGAACCCCGGTTTTGGGTCCCTTGTATTGGCTTTCTATGGTTTTGATCCATGGTTTGTGTAAGGGCTTGCTTATAAAAAAAGAAAGGAGATCATTTGGCTAGACACTTGTGAATGTTGAATATCTTAAGATGAACTAGATCTGAAATACTTGTAATCAGTTGATGAAATAGAATTAAACCTGAGCATAAGAAGACTGATCAATTGAGGGGTCGTGATCTCTTTGGCGCATGATCAAATATGTGGATCTGACAGTCTGGGGTACAATTGAGGACTGATAAAGTGTTTATATCCGGAGGTCCGCAGCCAGTAGAAAGAGCAAGTGCAGAGGTCCGCAACCCAGTAGAAGGCGCAGGTGCGGAGGTTCGCAACTCAGTAGAAGGCGCAGGTGCGGAGGTTCGCAGCCCAGTAGAAGGCGCAGGTGCGGAGGTCCGCAGTCCAGTAGAAGACGAAGGTGCAGAGGTGCGCAGTCCAGGAGGCAGATCAGGTGCGGAGGTACGCTGTCGAGTAGACAGATCAGGTGCGGAGCTGCGCAGGCTAGACACAGTGGAAGTGCGGATATTCGCAGGTTTATATTGGTGAAGTTGCGGACTTTTATTGAAATATTTGTTGGCTGCCTTTTGTCTATTGCTGCAGAATTCTGGGTTTAGATTACTGGTATTGCTTGTCTGGTTACTGCATTCTGAGAGGCTATTGGTTGATTCATTAGTTGATTGTAAAAGGAGATTGGTTGATTCACATGTACTTGATGATTATTTGATTTTCATGGATCCAGTCTGAAAATTAATGAAACGTGGTCCTTGGAAGAAAAGAAGTACGTCAACACCTACGTACTAGTAGCTCAGCTAGTACAAGAGCTAAGGGGGTTGTAGCTCCCTTCCAGGAGAGACTGGTAAACGAGAGAGGGTTGTAGCTCTTTGCAGGTTGCAGCCTGCATACTGGTAAAGGACTGCATCAGTACATAATCAGTGTAAAAGAAGTTTATAATTGAAAGAAGATAGAGACACATTGCAGTAGGTGGTTTTCACCCACATTGGGTTTCCACCTTATATCTGGTGTTCTTTGGTGTGACTGTCTATTTTTCTTGTTCCTGTTCATTATTATATGGTACTGACATTCAAATTAATGGTCAACATCTGAAGAATAAATTAAATTATAAATCTAGAGGGAATATTGAAAAGAATTTGATAATACTGATTCACCCCCCCCTCTCAGTATTATTTCCAACAATTGGTATCAGAGCAGGTCCTTCAGAAGAAGCTTGATCGCTTGAAGGAAGATCTATCATCATGAGCAACTATGAGAGAGAAGCATCGATCAGGCCACCGATTTTTGATGGGACAAACTTCGTATATTGGAAGGTAAGAGTCACTGCCTATCTTCAATCTCTTGGTACAGAAGTCTGGGATATCATAGATATAGGGTACACTTTTCCGTCAGCAACACCTACAGATCCGGCTGGTAAGAAGCAATATGAAACAAATGCAAAGGCTGTCAATACTCTATTAGGATGTCTATCTCAATCAGAATTCGTTAAGGTTATGCAGTATAAATCCGCAAAAGAAATATGGGACAAGATTTTTCTGAGCTATGAAGGAGATGAATAGGTAAAACGAGCAAAACTTAAAACCCTCAGAATTCAGTATGAAAATCTTAGAATGCACAATGATGAAAGTGTGGCTAACTATTTCCTTCATGTAGATGAGATTGTTAATTGTATGAAAAACTTGGGTGAAGAAGTAAAAGAGGTTGTTGTGGTTGAAAAGGTTCTAAGATCCTTGTCCCCTAAATTTGAATCTAAAGTTTCTGCAATAGAAGAAAAAGAGAATCTACGAAACCTCACTATGTCACAGCTGCACGAAATTCTGACCGCTTACGAAATGAGGAAAGGAGGACCATCAGACAGAAGAGAAGCTGCATTCAAGGCTTCAGGCAAAGGAGATTACTATGAGTCAGGACATCTATCAGAAGAAGACGAAGAATCAAATTTTGTCAAGAACCTTCAATGGGTTGCTGGAAGATTCAAAGGTAAGTTACCTTTCAAATGCTTTGCTTGTGGAAGAGTCGGTCACTACGCTGCAAAGTGTCCGCATAAAGATAAGCTTGATAAAGGTAAGGAACATGTCAGATGGAACAAGAAACAGAATGTAAATAAGAAAAGTTATTACACTCATGAAGACAGTGATGGACTTTCAAATAGTGACGAAGATGAACAAGGTAACAATTATAGACTCTTAATGGCTTTTGAAGATGATGATTTCATGGATGCTATAGATGAAGAAGGTCTGTATGAAGAGATTTCTAAACTCAAAATTTTTTTAGAAGAGAAAAATATGATTATTGATACTCTGCAATTCCAACTGGCTGAAAAAGAAAAACTTCATGAAAAATTAGAATGTGAAATTGTTGGTCTTAGAAAAGAGATTGAGAAAACAAAAGCTCTTAATCTTAAATTTGTTAAAGGATTTGAAACTTTGGATGAGATTATCAATGTGCAACATTCTCCACTAATCAAGACAGGTCTGGGATATAATGAAGAAGCATCTCAAGCATCCACCTCCAAAAGTTATCTTTATGCAGCAAGGAGGAGCGAGCAAAGGCCTAATAGAAATCATCAGGTAAATCAGGGACAGTTTACCTCAAGAATGAACAAAGACTATCAGGTAAATCAGGGGCAGCCTAATTTAAGGACAAACAGAAGCTACAACCATCCTCAGGTAAAACCTTCTCAATTTGCCTCAAGAATGGATGTCAATAGAAACTACAATCATTTGGCTGGTAGATTTGATAATCACAAGAGTTTCTTCAATGGCCAATGTTTCTCTTGTCATAACTTTGGCCACAAAGCAGCTCAATGTGTTGCCTATAAGACAATCATGACTAGAGAAGCTCAAAAACAAAGGAGCATGTCTGGGATTGTGAAAAGAACCTAAAATAACTTTTCCGCTCTTGAAAATGAAATAGAATGCTCTATTTGTAACAAATTTGGTCATGAAGATTCTAAATACAGGAGCTGGTTTCGGCAGACAACTCAGAAGGAGCAAGCCTCAAGTGTCAAAGCATGGAGAATGAAGGAACCACAACTAGAGAGATGTGGTATAGCGTTATATGCAGAAGGGCAAGAAAATCAATGGTACATTGACAGTGGCTGTTCGAAACACATGACGGGTGATAAGGAAAAACTCCAGTCATATAGTGCCTTAGAGAAGGAGAAGAAGGTCTCTTTTGGAAATGACACCCCTGCGCTCATAAAAAGTAAAGGTTCTGTTCAGTTGAAAGAAAAGGTCAAAGCTAGAAATGTTATGTATGTTGATGGGTTAAAGCATAATTTGTTGAGTGTCATTTAGATGTGTGATCAAGGAACGGAGGTAATATTTTGATCAAATGGATGTAGTGTTCGTGATCTTGATACAGGAAAAACAATGATCAAAGGCATAAGGACTCCAAATAATTTATACATATTCAAAGAAGGACAACATCAATGTTATCTAAGCAAGAACGATGAACACTGGTTATGGCACAGAAGATTGGGGCATCTTAGCTTCTCACAGATAAGGAAAGCATGTAAATACGAGGCAGTTCATGGTCTTCCAGACATCAGAATTCCAGACAATATAATTTGCAAATTGTGTCAGTTTGGTAAGCAAACCAGAACTAACTTCCCTGAGAAGGAAGGATCAGCTAGCAGGCCACTTACACTTGTCCATACTGATGTATGTGGCCCATCTAGGAAAAGGTCACCTCGAGGAGAAGAATATTTCATATTATTCATTAACGACTTTTCCAGGATGTGTTGGATAGGACTTATGAAGCACAAAGACGAAGCCTTTGAAAAGTTCAAATCATTCAAAGCCTTGGTGGAGAACGAATGAGATCACAAAATCAAATACCTCAGGTCTGATAGAGGTGGGGAGTTTACCTCGAATGAATTTTTCAACTTTTGTGAAGAACATGGAATAAGAAGGGAATTCTCTACAGCTAGGACTCCTCAGCAAAATGGAGTGGTGGAAAGGATGAACAGAACGGTTCAACAAATGGGTCATGCTATGCTTGATGAGTCCGGAACTCCTACAACCTTCTGGGGTGAAGCCGCATTTGCTGCAGTTGTTATTCTCAACAAGACAAATATTCGGGTGAACAACACTCAAAGTCCTCATGAGCTCTGGTATGGTGAGACTCCTTCGATAAAACATTACAAAATTTTTGGAAGCAAATGCTATATTAAAAATAATGATGAAAATCTTGGCAAGTTTGAACCTAGAGTAGATGAAGGCATTCTCCTTGGTTATTCTCCTCACAGCAAAGCATACAAATGTTACAATAAAAGGCTTGGAAGAATTGTCGACAACATTGATGTAGTGGTGGAAGAAAAAGAAAACACTCGTAGGCAGGTAAGATCTAAAGACTTCGAAGATGATGAGGACTATCCATCAACATCAAATCAGATTCATGATGAAGAAGAAACCCATGAGGCACTAGAGGAACAGATAAGGGTAGAAGAAAAGACTCCATCCAAGTATGTTCAAAAGAATCATCCGGAATCTCAAATTCTGGGGCAAAAGGAGGTAGACATACAAACAAGAAGAACAATTACAGAAGCTTTAAGCTATTTGGCATTACTTTCCTCCACTGAACCACAAAATGTAAGGGAGGCATGCAAAGATGAATGCTGGGTCAAGGCAATGGATGAAGAACTTGAACAGATTGAAAGGAATAACACTTGGGAATTGGTTCCTAGACCAAAAAATAAGAATGTCATAGGGACAAAGTGGATTTTCAAAAATAAACTAAATGAAAATGGAGATGTGGTTAGAAATAAGGCAAGACTTGTTTGTAAAGGATATGTGCAACAAGAGGGCATAGACTTTGAAGAAACCTTTGCACCAATTGCTAGACTTGAGGCTATAAGAATGTTTCTTTCTCTCTCTAGCTTTCAAAAGTTCAAAGTATTCAGATGGACGTAAAATCTGCCTTTCTGAATGGAGACTTGAATGAAGAAGTGTACATTGAACAACCAGATGGGTTCATCCTTGGAAATGATCCAAATCTTGTATGCAGGCTCAAAAAGGCTCTCTATGGTCTTAAACAGGCTCCTAGGGCATGGTATTATCGGTTGGATAAATATCTTCATCAACAAGGTTTTATAAAAGGATCAACTGAAAACAATCTATATATAAAGGTTGATAATGAAAAGTTGCTAATACTTGTTGTGTATGTAGATGATATCATATTTGGTAGCAATGAAGAAGACATGAGTCAAAAGTTTGCCTTGGTGATGCAAAAGGAGTTTGAAATGTCCATGCTTGGTGAGCTCACATATTTCCTTGGTTTGCAAGTCCAACAAAACAAAGACGATATTTTTCTATCACAAACCAAGTATCTCAAGCAGATCTTGAAGAAATATGGGATGGAGGATTCGAAAGCAGTATGTACCCCTATGTTGACAGGATGCAGCCTCAGTGCGAATGATGAGTCGACAGCAGTACATCAACCAATCTATAGATCCATGATTGGATGTCTGCTTTATTTGACAGGTACCCAACTAGACATCATGCATGCAGTGGGAATTGTTGGAATATTTCAGGCAAATCCAAAGGAAACTCATCTTCAGGCAGTTAAGAGAATCTTCAAGTACCTTCAAGGAACTCAAAACTATGGCTTATGGTATCCTAGAGATACAAATCTCACACTTCATGCTTATACAGATGCAGATTGGGCCGGAAGCGTGGATGACAGGAAAAACACTAGTGGTGGTGCATTATTCATGGGTCCTAGATTAGTATCTTAGTTCAGCAAGAAACAAAGCTCTATTGCATTATCTACAACTCAAGCAGAATATGTGGTTGTTGCATCTTGCTGCACACAACTCCTTTGGATGATGCAAACATTGCAAGACATGAAAATCACTTGTACTCCACCTATCTCCATCTTCTGTGATAATACAAGTGCAATCAATATTTCAAAGAATCCTGTCATGCATTCAAAGACCAAGCACATACCAATCAAGTATCATTTTCTTCGGGAACAAGTGCTTGAACAAAAGGTCAAGTTGGAGTATGTTCCCTCTAAGGAACAAGTTGCTGATATACTCACCAAACCGCTGCCCAGGGAGACCTTTGAATACCTCAGGCAAAAGCTAGGGGTAGTTGATGCATCATCTTGCTGTTGAATCTTGTTTGTTTCAGAGATTGTTGGTTGTACGCTTGTTTCATATGGGGTATACGCGTACATTCGTTGGTTTATGGATTGGTCGAAGACCGAATGGCACAGGTTCAGGGGGAGTATATATTCTTCTAGTAATGCATTGTTGGCATTATTGTAGAAGATCTTGGAGGAGCATGTACAGAAGGAGTACATGGATGCTGATCTGAATATTGCTACTAATGTTTTGTCTCTATGTCTTATATTTCTTTTGTCAAGGTCATGTAACAGCCTATGTCCGGGATGAATGATGTAATGTACTTGGTTTTCATATGTAAATTTCTGATGTAACCCCACTTGGCTGGGAGGATGATCCCCACTTGGTTGGGTGATGAATGTATGTATAGAATCTTTTGGTGATAGGAAGGTCATTTGGTGTATGGTGGTTTATCGTTCTTCTTGAAGAAAATTTCTTTTGCAGATCTAGCCTACAGTTAGGGGGAGCATGATCAGCACAACAGAATAGAGTTTTCAGCATGTTCTCAGGGGGAGCATAACCCTTTTCCCTTGATGACAAAGGGGAGAATGACTTTGAGGATCTTGGGGTTGCCATCAAGTCCAAAGGGGGAGATTGTTGGCATTATGACTCAGGTTTGGCGCTATGGCACAGGTGTTGTCCTTGATGGCAACTCACTCAAGTGGAAAATATCTGTTTAGGCTCTCAAAATAATAGAAAATGAGATACCCGCAGGTGAGCCTAACAAAAGCTGCGGACCCACAGGTGCCTCGAACAAGAAGTGCGGGCATACCCGCAGGTTCTCCGAACAAAAGGTGCGGTTGTCAAATTCACTCACTCCAATACAGAAAAGCGCGTGCACGTGGGAATTTTTATGATTGATCCATGGTATTTAGTCCGACGTGTTTGGTCCTATGGTTTTGGTCCGTGGTATAGCATCTAAAATATTGAACCCCGGTTTTAGGTCCCTTGTATTGGATTTCTATGGTTTTGATCCATGGTTTGTGTAAGGGCTTGCCTATAAAAAGGAAAGGAGATCATTTGGCTAGACACTTGTGAATGTTGAATATCTTAAGATGAACTAGATCTGAAATACTTGTAATCGGTTGATGAAATAGAATTAAACCTGAGCATAAGAAGACTGATCAATTGAGGGGTCGTGATCTCTTTGGCGCATGATCAGATCTGTGGATCTGACAGTCTGGGGTACAATTGAGGACTGATAAAGTGTTTATATCCGGAGGTCCGCAGGCGAGATACGGCGCAGGTGTGGAGGTCCGCAGCCAGTAGAAGGAGCAGGTGTGGAGGTCCGCAGCCCAGTAGAAGGCGCAGGTGCGAAGGTTCACAGCTCAGTAGAAGGCGCAGGTGCGGAGGTTCGCAGCCCAGTAGAAGGTGCAGGTGCGAAGGTCTGTAGTCCAGTAGAAGATGAAGGTGCAGAGGTGCACAATCCAGGAGGTGGATTAGGTGCGGAGGTATGCTGTCGAGTAAATAGATCAGGTGCGGAGCTGCGCAGGCTGGACGTAACAGAAGTGCAGATATTCGCAGGTTTATATTGGTGAAGTTACAGACTTTTCTTGAAAGATTTGTTGGATGTCCTTTGTCTATTGCTGCAGAATTTTGGGTTTAGATTACTGGTATTGCTTGTCTGGTTACTGCATTCTGAGAGGCTATTGGTTGATTCATTAGTTGATTGTAAAAGGAGATTGGTTGATTCACATGTACTTGATGATTATTTGATGTTCATGGATCCAGTCTGAAAATTAATGAAACGTGGTCCTTGGAAGAAAAGAAGTAGGTCAACACCTATGTACTAGTAGCTCAGCTAGTACAAGAGCTAAGGGGGTTGTAGCTCCCTTCCAGGAGAGACTGGAAAACGAGAGAGGGTTGTAGCTCTCTGTAGGTTGCAGCCTGCATACTGGTAAAGGACTACACCAGTACAGAATCATTGTAAAAGAAGTTTCTAATTGAAAGAAGATAGAGACACATTGCAGCAGGTGGTTTTCACCCACATTGGGTTTCCACCTTATATCTGGTGTTCTTTGGTGTGACTATCTGTTTTTCTTGTTCCTGTTCATTATTATATGGTACTGACATTCAAATTAATGGTCAACATCTGAAGAATAAATTAAATTATAAATCTAGAGGGAATATTGAAAAGAATTTGATAATACTGATTCACCCCCCCCCCCCCCCCCCCCCCCAGTATTATTTCCAACAAGAGGAGCCCCTCATAGACAGATCACATTTCATCAATGACTTCACTAAACACATTCCTAGGCTTGTGACAAGAGAAGATAATTATAATCTTAACAGGCTAGTGAATGAATAGGAGGTCAGTGAAGTCATCAAAGAGATGCAAAATGGGAAAGCTCCTGGCCCGGATGGTTTCAATGTTGACTTCTTCAAAGCATGTTGGAACATAGTCAAGCAAGACATTTTGGAGGTGGTATAGGACTCAAGGAAAAACAAAATTGTTTTGAAGGCGCTCAACACCTCTTTTATAGCCTTGATCCCAAAGCAGGAAAATGCTATGACACCAGATAGATTCAGACCCATAGCATTATGCAATGTGGTGTACAAAATTATTTCCAAAATAATCGCAAATAGGCTTAAGCCCCTTCTTCCAACTCTAGTGTCTGAGGAGCAAACAGGATATGTGGAAGGTAGACAAATTCTAAATAATATCATTCAAGCTCATGAAGTGATCCACTCTTTGAAGAACAATAAGCAGCCAGGCATGATCATACAACTTGATCTTGAAAAGGCTTATGACAAGCTTAGTTGGGAATACATCAGGAAAGTTCTAAAAGCATATGGCTTTGACCATAACCGGATAAGATGGGTAATGGCCCTTGTTACCACCTCAAGCTTTTCAATTTTGTTGAATGGCTCACCATCCAAAACCTTCAAGCCTACAAGAGGTCTTAGATAAGGAGATCCGTTCTCACCCTTCCTCTTTATTCTCATGATGGAAGGGCTTGGAAAAGCGATCAAAGCTGCCAGAGTAGAAGGCAAAATTAAGGGGCTAAAACTCACCATGAATGGGGATGCTTTGACTCACCAACAATTTTTGGACAACACCATCCTGCAGGGTTCACTTTCGGTCAAAGAAGCTCTCGCCTTTAAACAAATTTTGAAAGACTTTGCTTTGGCTGCAGGTACTGAGGTAAGCCTTACCAAATCAAAGATTTTCTTTTTTAATACTGATATTGCTATACAGAGAAACCTCACCAGAATTCTAGGTTTTCAAAGAGAAATGTTACCCTCCAAATATTTGGGAGTTCCTCTAACAGACAAACCTCTAAGCAAGATAGTTTGGGAGCCTGTTATTAATAAACTTCAGGACAGAATCTGGAAATGGACAAATAGGGCTTTGAATTTGGTAGGAAGACTAGTGCTTACAAAAGCCATCCTACAGACTGTTCCTATTTTCATGTTTTCAGCACTTCCAGCTCCTAAAGAAGTGATGCAACACATTAGAAATATTCAAAGAGATTTTCTTTGGGGCAAAGGGGAAGAGAAAAAGAAATGGGCTCTGGTAGCTTGGGAAAATATCTGTAAACCTAAGACACATGGAGGTTTGGGACTTGATGACCCTGAAATCCTAAACAAAGTTTTGGGGGCAAAACTTTGGTGGAGATGGCTAAAGGAATTAGATGCCCCTTGGCCAAGGTTTGGAAACAGAAATATGAAAACAATTGGCAAGAAAGGGAGCACATCAGAATGTCTGGAATAATCAAAGGCTCCCACATCTAGAACAAAGCTTGGGAGAATAGAGCTATTGTTCAAAAACACAGTTTCTGGGAAATTAGAGATGGAAACCTTGCTTGGTTTTGGGAAGATAATTGGCAACAGGAACCAAAACTGTTGAGAGAAGAGTTTGACAATCTTAAGAAGGATACTGATGACAAAGGGTTACATAGGGTAAATGACTTCTGGGAGAAAAACAAAAACGAAGGAAAATGGAGAGTATGGAAGAATTTGTTTTAGAGTGAGGACTCTCCATTGAAGGCCGAGGCAGAAGCTCTCACAACTATCTTGGAACAGAGAAATATTTTGATTTCAACATCTTCAGACGAACTAAGATGGGGCAGAAATAATGAAGGGAACTTTAACCTTAAAGAGGCCAAGCGAATAGCCCTTGGGCTTGACTTTCCAAACCTTCATATGGTCTGGAAATTCCTATGGAAGAATCAAATTTAGTTGAAAATCAAACTGTTGATGTGGTTGGTGCAACATAACAAGATTCTAACTTGGGAAAACCTGCAGAAAAGAGGTGTAATTGGGCCATCAAGATGCCAGCTTTGAAAATTACAAGAAGAAACTATGGAACACCTTCTCAAGCTATGCCCATTTGCCTCTACCTTGTGGAATTGGGTAGCTTCAATCTTCAGACAATCTGACAGGGACATTGGCAGCATCAAAAGCATATTGAGGAATTGGAGAAGTAATTTCTCTGCTAATGAAATTCTCAACAAAGCTTGGGAGCTGGTTCCCGGCTTTCTAATTTGGGATGTATGGAAAGAATGCAACAATAGAATCTTCAAGAACAGGAGTGGTTCTGCCCAGAGCATTATGGATCAGATCATAGGACAGCTCAAAGAGACTGTTGGTAGCCTTATAAAAACCCCCCTTGAGAACCAACCTCATGAACAGGATAGGCAGATTCTGATCCAGTTGGGCCTTCAAGGGCTCTTCCCCCAGGGAACAACCAAGAATGTAAGTCATATATCAGCTGATAAGGATCTCTGGCAACCCCCCCCCCTTGGGTATATGAAGTGCAATATAGATGGGGCCTCAAAAGGAAACCCTGGCATTGCTGGTTATGGAGGAGTAATAAGAGATGACCAGGGGTTGATAAAAACCATCTTTCACAGTCATCTGGGTAAAGCCACTAATAATATGGCAGAGCTCATGGCCCTGGAGCAATGCCTAGGAATCTTAAAGGACTCAAACTTACATAATACCATAATTGAAGCTGATTCTGAACTGATAATCAACTCAGTCAAGAAAATATGCAATGGCTCAGTGCCAAACAAAGTTTTGAAACACTGGAGATTACTGCAAGTCTATCATCTTATTTAATCCCACTTGCACAACATGAGAACCCTTAGTTTCACTCATGTGCGAATAACAACAACCAGGTTAGCAAATATTATGGCTAATGAGGGCGTTCTATGTGCCAAAAGCAATAAAGTATATAAATGGTCAAAGACTCCTCAAGGTCGTTTGAGGGATGAATGCCACAAACAGGCATCAATAGACAGGGAGATCTGCCAACATAGAGGAGATAAGCAGGGTGTTCTTCATGTTCAGAGGACTTTTAGTCGACATGAGGAAAAATTTGAGCAAGAGATCAAGAGTGATACTAGGGGTTTACTCTGGTTATCGGATGGGAATTTGGTAGAGGAAGTCTATAGTTATTAGTTTAACAGGTATAAGCTATCAACGGAACAAGTCTTTAGTTTAACAGGCGGGAAACTATTAACAAAGCAAGTCTTCAAAGCCTTTTAATGTTTGGTGCCGAGAACGTCACTAAAGAGTGGGCAGGTCAACATAATCGCAGAAATACAATGCGTTTTGCACGGAAAACTACTCGTTGGTTAACCTTCCATTCGGACCCGAAATGTATTTCAGATTTGACTCTATAAGGCTTCGGGTCCAAAGGCACAGTTAAGTTCCGCGCTAGTTGGAGAGGCTTTTTGTGTCCGCTTGCATCTAGTGCATTTCGGGTGGCTAAATTGCCCGAAAGTTATCATCCCATTCGGACCCGATATGAAGTTTAATGACGATTTATTATATTTTTGGGTCCGTTTTTGTCGTTAAAGTGTGAGCATGTTGCTCACCCGATATTCGCCTGGTCCGTTAGATCTGCGGGCGTGATCGAATGGCCTTGTTTAGGCCCAAGGCTTGGTTTGTGGGCCTGAGGCATGGTTTGTGGGCCCAAATCTTGGGCTTGGATTTAGCTTGGGCATTGGCGCCCTTTTTGTATATTATGTATCTTTTCTTTTAATTGGAATAGAAGGACCCATGCTTGCTTTAGCTAAAATTTTTTTTTTTATCTTTTATGAGCTTTCATATTGGGAGCATCTTAAGATTGTCCACTTACTAGATCCCAGACATATATTTAAAAATGTTTCATCTTCTTTATGGAGGCACAGATAATTGAAATAAAGTGACTTATTGGTTGTTAGGAGAGATCTTATTTCTTCAAAAACTAAAAAGAAACATTGGCCAAGATAAGAAACTAGAGGAGAGGTTGGTCCCTCTTGGTCTTTCAAGAAAGGTTATGTCCCATGGAATTAAAGAAAGATGATCTTTCTTTGGCGAAGGAAGTTATAATGAGTGTGAGGGTGCCTTCTTTATATGGGTCTTCACTACATCATTGATTCACTGTGGAAGACCGTTTGTTGGGGGTTGAAATCACATGACCATTTGAACCTTCTAAGAGTACATATGTCAAAAGCATGTTTTTTTTAGTTTTAATGCAATGGGATATTTTATAATTAATGTTTGTATAATGTACTATTTACTGTGCAATGTCATTATCCTCTGCTCATGCGTGGGTGTGTGAACCTGTTGATAGATTTAAATGTCAGCGTCAACATCAGGGGAAACCACCCGGTCGGGACCTTAGAGCAAATCCTTTTCCATTTGGGATGATGGCTCTGACTGGAATTATTGGACCAATTTCCCTTTATATGAGATTATAAAAAAATAATTTAATAAAAGTATAAAGCTCTAAAAAAAAAGAGAGAGGCTTAATATATCTCTTGGGAAAGTTGTTTGTATATGTGATTATAAATATTTTGTAATTAACATGACAATGTAGATTATCGTGTAATTATGAATTTAAAACAGAAAAATATAACTAATTTAATTAAATAGTTAATTAAATTAGCTTATAAATTCATCACATATATGAGATCTCATTGTTCATGCATACACTTTATGATTCCAATCCAACATATCAGTAGTGATGATGTATGATTGTTATAACACATATATAATGAACAATATCAAATTTCCATTCAACTCTTAAACAAAAGAATAATACACAGATAATAGTACCCGATATATTATTGCTCTTCTCATGAGAAAATAGTGATGGTTAAGCTATATATATTAAGAAAAACTGAAGTTACAATAGTGCAAGCTTGAGCCTTCTTTCAAAAATTTAGAACCCCTTCTCATAACAAAAGGAGGGGATTTATAGCTTCATAAGAAAATACAAATATAGAAAATACAATAACAACTTTAGGTGGTTTCAACAAACGTAGCCAAAATAAACCAAAAGAGACAAATTTAGAATATGTTGTAACAAATTATCTAATCCTGTGAAGAAGACTGTCCTCCCATTCGTTGTTGTAGCTTGTAGATATATGTCATGTTCTTAAATTATGGTGGAGACCTTAGTTGAATTCGCATCTGGGTGATGAATATTGCATCTCTCAACGCTAGCAACATTTGTATGGTGGTATTGGATAAACACCGGAGCATCAACCACTAACTATGTGGTTTGACCAAAAATTGCCAATGAATTTCCAAATTGATCCTTGTTAGCTGATCAATGAATTCAACTCGCTTTTTGGAGGTTTCTTGCCACATTTTAGTAAGTGGTTTGATGTATGGTAACACTCCTTTAGGGAAATTTGTTATGGGATTGACTTGAAATAAATTGTCACTAACTGCTTCAATGAGGTTATTTGATATATCTCTTGCGTGAAATAATGTTGCTTCTGTTTGCTTGAGACAAACTTCCCATTCTCTAAAAACAATTTCCTTGTGTGATTCTTCAATTCTAGGAAGATTAGCCAATCTTCCATCTGCATTGTCTTGCCATGTCAGAAAACCGACGATTTTCTCTTCTATGTCATCAAAATAAGTCCTGAGATCTGATAGTTGATCAACTAGAGAACTAGCTGTGTTGCATAAGTCATGAATAGTTGCCAACTTTTGGAAAAATACAATCTGTTGTTGAGCAAGAAGAGTGTTTAACTCTTTTGCTTCCTTCTTAAACTCTGTCAATTCAGGATTAACACTTAGTTGTTCAATCCTACTATGCAATTCCTGTATTTGAATGTCTCGGGCCTGCAAATCAGTATCATATTGAACTTTGAGGGCATCAAAACTATTATGGAGTTCAATAATTTGTCCTTGCCATTGCTCGATAATATTTTGTTTCTCAATTTCAAAACTCTGTTCCAAATGCACAATTATGTCTTCTTTTTCTTTTAACAACTATTGTACTTTTGTAGCTTTATCCATTGTTGTTGAAGCATAGGCTCCTGTGAATTGAGTGAGCCTTCCCAACTCCTCTGTAGGAGTGGTCAAAGAGCCTTTCCATACAACCTCAAAAGAAGCATTTCCAGGGACTAAAGCCTGGGACTGATCAATTTTCCTTTTCTTCCTCTCTCTTTTGACAACAACCTTGTGCTGAGGACTATAAAAGATATCAAGCAGAGGAATTTCTTCAACTCTTAACACAACCTCAAATGTTGGGAAAGCTGGTATAATTTCAATGTCTTCATCCCCTAAAGGCTTCTCAGAGGCCTTTGTTGTTATCAGAGTTTGTTCAAGACTTTTGGAAGTGTCTTGAACTTTCTCTTGTAAGGGAGTCTTTAAAACTTGAGGTTCATTGGCCTTAAGAGCTTGGTTATATTTCTCCCATATTTCTTCCAACTTGGTATTAGGCATAAGACCCTCTACTTGGGAAGAAGAGGAAGCAATTGTTTCTCTTGACTGAGAAACATCGATAGATTGTGTAGAACCAACAACTATTACATTGTCGACGATTATTTTCTCTCGAGGAATTCTTAATGAATCCATAGGCCGATTTTCTAGCCTTGCTGCTTTGTACTGGGTGAATTGGATCATTTATTACAGTGTCAACTGTTGTTCTGCCTGTATCACAACCACTGAATAAGTAGAAGCCTTTTCAAACATATCATCAAACCTGTCTGGCTCATGAGCAATTTTCTTGATGCTCGACGCTGCAGTAACCTTTTTTACAGTTTGATGTGGGTCATACTGTCTCCTAGGAATGGCGGGGAAACCAAGCTCTTGAATAACATTTATTTCAATGATTGCATGTCTGAAATTATACAAAGTATAAATACCACATTGAACAGGAAAAACGAGGCACATCTTTTTATTTGATTCCTTTAAAACTTTTGAAATATCGTTCCCAACAATCTGATATGCTATTTCTCGGGAAAGAAGCTTTTCTAGAATAAATAGAGGTAATACATGAGGGTGATCTAAACATACAAAGACTTGAAAATAGGTAAATAACTCTTCGTCTAACTAGTTTCCTATCCGGAGCAAGTCTGTTTCGGCATTAGGGATATCCGTGGGGTCTTTTTATTAAAAATAATCTGGTAGATAGGTAGCATAACTCTATGACATATTTTGTAGAAATGAGGAAAATACTTTGAATTCTAGAGAATATCATGGTAGATGTGGATAGGGGTTGGGTCTTCTAAAATGCATTTCCAACCAATAGAGGTGAAGTCCATAGTGAAACGTAGGGTGCCCATTCTATAAGCACCCATGTAAAATTGGGGAATTATGTTTTTTGAGACTTTACGCTTGCTTCTAAAAGCCAAGATATGGGTAGCTAGACTGGCTGAGATTATCTTGCCCCAGTCGAATATATAACCCTCTAAAGCCCCATCAATCAGTGGTGTCCATTAATCAATAAACTTTTGTGTATTAGGGTAAGCAAAGAGTCTACACATCATAGCAACTACTTGGCAATAAGGACCAACAAGGGAGTCAACTGTGTACTTACCCGAATCCTCTCACTTATGCTTGTTTGGATCTCTCCTCCATGCTCTAATAGGCTCTAACGCATGGTCATGTTCCTTCATTAATGCTTCCACAAACTTCTTGTCATATTTGCACTGAGGCTTAGGTAGATGGTACATCACGCTTAAATCCTTGCTCGTAAAAGATACTATGACTGTATGCTTCATCATCACAATATTTCTTTTGGCAATGCTCAAATTGTCAACCACCCATCGAACCATGTTTTTATAATGAAGGATTCTAGGGCATGCCACAATTCTGTGCAAGAAAGAATTAGTAACATCATTATAGGTAGTGTTCGAGACCAGGGTAGAATCATTGACCATAATTATTCTCTGCATGACCTTGGGTCCTTCATCCTCAAAGCATTTATACAGGGATTTCCAAGAGGATTGTTCAAAGTATTTGGTTCAGACTGTGTCTAAGAATATCCCTGGCATGGCAATTTTGTCTTCTGCGCTTTCCATTGGAGGAGTGACATATTGTTTTTGCTCAACGAGTTTCTTCTTCCTTTCGCTACCATATACATTTCTTCACAGTTGTGGTGGTTGGGACTAGCCTATTAGTAGAAAATACAAGGATGAGTGACGAACTTTTTCACACAAAAGACTTAGCGTAAATAATGAAACCTTCATAACAATCTCCTTCTTTAAAGCGGTTTTTGATAGAACCGAGCTGAAATGAATGTAAGAATTTATGATTTTGAAAACAATAAATTTGCCTCTCAAACACTAGTGTGAAAACGTGAATTCACGTGGTTTCATCCAAATTAGCACATCGAAAGCGAAATATCGGAGGAATGAGTTTAAAAGTTACGATAATGGTAACTTCCGATAAAAGGAATTCCGATGAAGTAACAACTATAAAAAGAGGCGGGAAGTGATATCGAGAGATTTATATTGGAGGTGACATATCAGAGATTTAAAGAACAAGCTTCTGATATAAAAGTTTTGATAAAGCTATAAATTAGAATATGGGAGGTATTGACAATGGGAGATATCAAGGATATCAGAGGTGACAAGTATCGAAGGTGAAAGGCATTAGAGTTGGGAGATATTAGAAATCTGAAATATCGTAAGTGTCACACTTACAAAGTTATGATATTGGAAGGGACAATACGATAAATGACAGTTGTGGGGCTGGCGGTAATTATAATATTCATTTCATACGGGTGCACGCTACCTTTAATAAATCCCTTTAATAAATAAGGTGATTATCAAGGAAACACTATATCGAAGAAGGGCTTTATCATAACTTTCGCAAAAGGTAAGTTACAATATAACAAGGGCCCAATGGAAGTCTTCCGATAATGCTTTGACTTTTAAGAGAAAAGGGCTTATTGGGGTTTGTATTTTATCGTAACATTTTAAGGGTTAAGCTCCAATATATGGGTTTGGATGTGGGAAAACTTTAGGCCTAAGAAATTTATAACAAATTAAAAAATGTCCCAATTTTATTGAAAAATAAAGAATTTTATTAAAAAGAAAGAAGGGTCCCCATTATTTATTAATAACTAAATAAAAATAAATGGGGGGTTGTTGAATACTACAACAATTGGTGACATACTGGGCGAAACAATTATCTCTATAAAAGTAAATGAAATTTTAACAACTAAGGAAAAAGACTTAGAAATATGTAAATATTTGAAATTTATATTGATCAAGAATACTCTAAATAAAACATGACCTAATATTTTTTAAAACTTCAAAACTTGTTATTGGTAAAACCTTCATTATATTTGTTAGTCATTTTATCAGTTGTAAAGATAAAATAGAGAACTATAGAAGCTTAGCATTAAGATAGACTTATTTGTCACTAGTAGAGCCTCTGCTGCCAGCAAGCATCCATAACCTCGATAAGGTTACCATTTAACCAAATAATACCAGTATCCCATCCACTTATAGTAATATTTTAGAGGTATTAATTTTTCTTTTTTGAACTTTTCTTTTAGCTAGATAATGACAATGTCATTCACAGGTTATAATGATATTGAACAAGCCGACTCGTGATGAGACCTCTTGTCCTATAGTTATGTAGCCATAAGCCATTATCCTGGCTTGGTGACCAGTCATGATAATGTCAACATCATTAGTTTCCCATGATCATGGTAAGCCAACTCATAATGAGACCTCTTATATTTCAAGTTTTTTTTTATATTTTTGAATTACACTCTAAAAATGTAAAATTAGTGGATGGGGAGGTAAAATTACTCCTTAAGAGTTGTGGATGACAATCAAAGTCAAAATATGCTAAAACTTCAAAATAGTCTTTATTTTTAAAAGAAATTGTCCATGACCAATCAAAGGATAACAAGATCTTTTAATGTTTCAAGTCATGAAATATTTACAAACTAATGGATATAAAGATTTCAGAGATTATAATAGGTGCAATACTAAACTTCAATGTTATAATTTCTTTCTAACAACTTCTCCTTTAATTAATAAAACTTCATGTTAATGATGAGAGACCCTAATATGAAGTCAAAAGAGTATTACTCAACATGACTAAGCTAAAGACATGGATATGATTGTTTACATATTTATAGTAGAATATGCATTTTCAAGATTTTTTTTCAAAACTAACCCATTAATAGGAAGAGCATCCCTCTTTCCCTATAAATATTGAAGGATAAAAGTTGATGGGCCTAGTTTCTCAATGATCTGAAATGGGCCGAGCCACAATTTTTGAAATTTTGTGTGTTTACCTTTTTCTTCATGGGCCTTATCCCATTTCAGAACCAAGTCACTGATTTCAAAAAATTTATTACTTACTGAACTTGCATCAAACCAAGACTTGACCAATTGCTGGTGTTGAGCATGAGTTTGTTTGGCTTTATCTCTTTCTTCCTCTAACTTTAGAATTTGAGACATTCTTAACTGTAAAGCAGAGCAAGGTTGTTCCTCTATAGATTGCACTAGGGTCAGTGAAGGAAGAGCTAGATTAGGAGGTAAGATAACTTCTTTTCCATACACTAAGTGATAGGGAGATGTGCCTAAAGAGGTTTTATGAGTAATTATGTCAGCCCATAGAGCAAAGACTAGAGCTTTGTGCCAATTCTTTTGATTCTCATCAATAGTTCTCTTGATGATTCTTATAAGGTTTTTATTGGTGGATTTTGCCAATCCATTTCCTTGAGGATAGTAATTTGCAGAATATTTGAGTTTAAAGGCTCTCTTGAGTGCGAATTCATTAATAGCATTTCCAAAAAATAAGATGCATTGTCAAACATGAGGGCGAAAGGAGCGACAAACTTGGTAATTATATGTTGATCGATAAAATCGATTATAGTTTCAGAGTTGACCACCTTCAGGGGTATTGCTTCCACCCACTTGGTGAAATAATCCGTAGTAGTTAAAATATATTTATGTTGCTTAGAAGAGTGTGAAACAATCTCACCAATTATATCCAGTCTCCATTGCTCATTCTCAATATTAATTGGCTGCAAATGCAAGGTTGGTTTCTTTTCCTTTCTTGAAGTTGTTTGGAAGACTTTGCATTTTCTTACATAACCATGAGCAGCTTTGAATAAAGTCAATCAATAGTAACTAGCATGAAGGATCTTATGAGCAATAGTGTCCACCAGCTGGTCCATCTTGTAGTTCCTGCAACGCTTTTTCTTCTTTAGGTTTCTCTAGACATCTTAGTAAGACAGAATCATAATTTCTTCTGAACATGACATTATTAACAAGTTCATAGTGATTGGATTTAAGCTTCAAAGATCTTTTTCTTTTGTAATTGAGTTCTACTGCAACATAACCATTTTTTAAATAAAAAATTAAATCAATGTACTGAGTTTCAATGTCAATAGGACATCCTATGAAACTTGAACATTATTACCTGAATCTTCTTTGTTGAATTGTCAAAAGCTCCAGTTATTAACTTGCAAAAACCTTGACCTCTGACTATTTTGGCTGGCTTTATCACTAGGTCATATTCTTGCAGGACAGTAACCCAATTAGCTTTCTTTTCTCGTAATTCTCTCTGTATGAGCAATTTTCTAATTGTTTGGAAATGAATAATTACTTTCGTATGTGTTTTTAGGAGGAAAGGTATAAAATGTATTGTCTTAAAAACTACAAATGCTTGTTTTTCCACTCCTGAATAGTTTAACTCAACTCCTTGTAGCTTAGAAATAAAGAAGTCAATGGGAGCTTCAACTTGTTCTTCATTTGGTTGGGTCAACATTGCTGCATATGACTGTTTAGAAGCAAAAGTATATAGAACAATTTATTTAAAAAAATTGGGTGTTGATAATGAAGGAGCATCTATGATGGCTTGCTTTATTGATTCAAAAGATTTTATTTCAGTTTATCCCCATTTGTAGATTGCTTTACTTTTTATCATGGTCTGTAAAGGGAAAACAATGTGTGAAAAATATGGGACAAATAATTTCACAAAATTAATCTAGTCAAGAATGGATTGCATGGATTTTTTACTGTGAGGCAAGGGGATTTCTGAAATTGCCTTAATCCTGTTCAAGTCTATGCAAGTTCCTTCCTTGGAAACAATAAAGCTTAGAAGTTTACCTTCACTAAGAGCAAAGAATGACTTCTTAGGATTTTGTTGACGGTGCTGGACCCGCCAAAATTTAGGGGATCTCCCCGATATGAAGTCCCAACTAGAACTCAAATTGTTTGGAGTAGGAGTCCTAGCAATGGGTGGTAGTGTAATGCCTTGACCACGGTAAGGTGCAAAGGTAAGTACGATAACTTTGGGTGAGAGAAAGTGTATGACCTTGTGGAGAGTCAAGTGCGATGCATGAAGGTTCTAACACATGGAGGGGAAAAGGAAGTATGCCCCTTAGAAGCTTGTAATAGTACGTAGCTTGAAAGGAACACACGAGCGGAATGAAATCACAAGCTAAAATGCAGAATAGTCCACAAATTAAAGTGATGAGTTAATCCAACAACACACATTCAACAAGATTTGTACAATTGCATACAAAGTAGTTCATAAGAAAATGCGTAATTTAAACAACATACATTTCTAAAGCAACCAAAATAGTCCAACTACAATAACAACATATGCATGAAAGCGTGTTGGCTCTGATATTATTATTATTATAAGTGAAATTTCCATCCATACATACACCATTGATGACCACTAGCCCCAATACTGAAAAATTACAGTCAAGAACATCTGCTTCTCCAAAAAAGTATACTCGCTCTATGATGTGGAGAATCCAAGGCTCGTCACGATACTCCCAAGACTTTTCTAAGATTAAGCCTGGCCAAAATCTTGGCTCCCCAAAAGCTCGTTCTATGAGTTATGAGGTTCTATTTATAACAATTGGTGGGGTGACCCTTGACATTCCCCTTTATGACTCTTTGACTACCCTCATGACTCTTCAACTTCTTAAAAAATAACTCATTACATTACATGATGACCTTTCACATTCCACTAATGACACTTGGAATTTCACTTACAACATATTTACAAATAATATTACAATTTCCACATTTACCCATGCAAGAAAAGATAGGCTAGAGACATCCTAACAATACAAAACACTATGAGTTTGAAGTTTTGGGAAAGACAAACTTGACAACCTCCACTTGGTGCTTCTTGGTCACATATTGATGCCAAGCTTGGTACTGTGTGATGATGTCCCTAAATTGCTTGATGGTGTCTTTCTGATAGCGGACTCTTGCCTCCATGGCATCTAGGTATATGGTCTTGGAACCTGTGTCCAACTCGTTTTGAAGCATGTGCAACATGGTGTTGACCATGACAGGACCACCAATGTACTTCTGCATGTTGTGTGTGCTCAGCTCCAAGTCATCCTTGGTGGCTTCCCGCCTTAGTTGCTCCATGTACTCATCAATCTCTAATCGGACTTGGTTCTTGGGTCTAGCTTCGGTGAGTGAACCGATTGATGGGATCCTGTGTGTTCTCACCATAGTATCCAAATTATTGTACACCGTGCATATGAGGCTTGTATACTGCTGACGAATGGGGCGAGATGCTCGTAGTTCTAGATGAACATCCAGACCTTTGCTTTCTCCAGCTCTACCTGTGGGTTCATCTTCTTTTCTAAGTGAAGCGGGGCCCCTTTGTACCTCATTATCCACTCCTGTACATGGGCGATGGCATCATGTATGTTCTTGAGAGTTTGAACAAAGTCCTTGCTTAGTTGTTGTAAGCCATGCACAAAAAAAACTGCTTTATGCTGGGTGGCAAATTTGTCATAGAGATTCCACATGGTATTCTCAAGTGTTGATACTTCATCAAGTATCACTTTCCTCATCTCTCCCATTGCAGAAACTGCACTCTGCTCTCAAATTTTTTCTACCTCTTGCCTGGAAGCCTGCAAGTTCTTTTCCAGTTGTTCATTCTCGTCCAAGAAGAACTTGACATTTGAGCTTGTTTCTCCTGCATAGGCCAAGCTGGCATCGATTAGGGCAACTGGATGCTTCCTGACATCTGGCAATATCACCCTTTCCTTAATGAATGCAGGTGATACATGATCATCAGGAAAATGCTTCCTTCACGCCTGTACAATCCTCTTCTGCAACTCGTCAAATGATATATTGTACACATCCATGACAAAAACATCATCAAGGAGAACAACTTATCCTTGCTCGCTTGGGACTAGTTCTCACACTTGAGGTGGCGAAGACTGAGAGATGACCTCTAGTGCTCGCAACATAAGGTTAGTGTCTTCATTTTGTGGTTCCTGCTCCAACTCCATATCTGTCACTTTGACCAATTGCTAAATCTACTGAGCAAACTCTCGATCTTGCATATGCTCACCCTCTTCCTCAGCTTCTGGATGTTCCGACTCATCAACCTGTATGGGCGCAGTTTTCTCTTTCATCGCACCTTGCCTTTATTCTTCTTCCTATTTCTACTTCTCTTCTATTTATCTCCTCCTCAACTCTTGTTCTTCCTTCAACTTCTTCTCCGTATCCTACAACTTTGGTTCTGCTTCCTGCAACCTCTGCTTTTCTTTCTTCCTTCTCTCTGCTCTCTTTCTCAGTTTCTCCCTCTTTACCTCCACTGCTAAAGTTAATTTCTCTGTGATAGGATCTTCCTTCATCTTGCAGCTTTGCTCTGCCTCTGGGTTCTCAACAATCTTCCTCTTTTCCTTGTCATGCACTGGATTTCTGCCTATTGTTGTTATTATTTTTTTTGCTTCTTGTGTTGTTGTTGTCTGCAAAGAAACTTTCTAACATGTTGCTATATTGACTAGTTCATTGAGTATAGAGGCATTGTAATAGTACCTCCAAGGGTCCTCCTCCACCCAATGAAATGTCCCGTGGATCCATGGAAAGTACACTCTCGTACAATGGTCCTTTCAAATTCTGTGAGGATCATAGAAATTAGATTCTTTGGTGCCAAACTTGAATCCTACTATGTCCTTAGCCTTGACATATGCATCCTTCAAGCTCTTAATCTCGTACAATCCGATCCGCAAAGGAAGAGTGAGCCATGGCGCTTTCTTCTTCCTATGTAGTCCTATTGACAACCCTATGGAGAGGTGATATGAGACCTCTTGCATGACCAACTTGTCAGTGGCATACCTTGGTAGAACATGCGAAGGCTTCTCTCTGCCATACACTCTAATGAAGGTGCCACCTGGTGAGGCATACCAATATGCGATGTTCACTATCGCCTCCATTGCTTCTTGGGACATGCAAGGGGGATCCTGCTCAAAGATAAGCTTGTACAACACGATGAGGAAACAATCAGTTAGCTTCTCCATCGCTCCACAATAACTATAGTCAAAAAGAAACTTGTAATAAACATTGATGACAATCTCCTTAGGTGCCCATGTCTAGGTCATGCCAGGGAACTGCTTCTGGCACAAATTGCATTAAGTAAGTATGCAAACATGTAGAATATTTCTTGCTCATTTTTGGGCAGATTTCGAGCGTTAGTCACATGGATTTTCAACTGATGAGCCAACAAGTCTACCCAGTTGAATGGCTTCCCATCATTCACCAACTGGTCTAGCACGACTACCCAACCTTTAGGAAAGGTTCTTGTGTTCTCTTAACCATATATTTTGCAGGCAAATATGACCAAGAATTGTTAAGCCTTCCTAAGAGATTTTGTCTTGTAAACATGATTGGGTTTCTGTTTGAACTTTGATGAATCTTTCACCCAACTCTTGACGATGTCTCTAGTGTTTATAAAGTTGTGGGTGGCATAGAAAAATGAGTCCCTGCACTTCACTGATTAAGGTAAATGATACATCTGTTGAAATTTCTTCACCTTGAAGGTGGCAAGCTCTTTCCCATTGGCACTGCTCAAAGTCATTGTCGGTTCATCTGTGTGTGAGACAATCCAACTGATAATATATGCACATGGGAAGATGAGGTACCTCCATGCAACCTTGTATAAGCTTGGCCGGTTGACGCTAAGGTAAACGTGTCAATCCTCTAAGTATTCCTTGAATTCCTCTACAAAAGTATCCTTGATTTGCTACCATGCAAATGTTGTACCCTTCTCAATGAACAACTAAGTGTCTGCATAGAATGGTAGATTAACTGATATATGCTCAATTGCTTCCAAAATGCTGCTCTCAATAGTTTCCTTTGATGCAACTCTCTTGGATGCCATGTTAACTGTAAATTCCAGAGAGATGCTCAACAACTGTTGTACCTATGGGACAGAGAAGACACTCATGGCAAGAAAATGTATGCTTAAAAACTGAAGCAACTTCAAGACAAGACCAAGAAACAAACTGGGCTCATGATTGGATAAATTGTGAAATTCTGGTTCACAAAGGTCACTGGCTACCTATTGGAACTGCGCATTGCGCAATCCCAACAACTAGTGGGGAGGATTGCTGACTGGAATTATGAAATGCACAGTTCAGTCTTACGCCAAGGCCAGGAGAGACTATGCATTGCGCAATCTCAGTGACCAAGCTGGGAGGTTGGCTCTTGAAACTGCACAGTGCATAGTTGGAGCCAGGAAAGGATATCCTTTGCATAATTCCAAAAGCCAAGGTAGAGGCCTTGAGCTCCCAGATTGCACAGTGCATGCAGTGAACAATGAGATCCGGGCAAGGGGGGCCTAGACATGCCTAAGGCAATGTGAAATTGAGTAGATCTGAAGGATGGTGTGATGCTGTTAGGGTCCCACCCTAACCCCCTTATTTATGTAGTAGGATCGAGTCATAGTTATAGTTAAGTAAAGAGTCAATAAAGCCCATATTAATAATTGTAAGTGGTTAACCCGCATTTAATGACGGGATCATAGTTAGTTGCAAATGGGCCATGGTATTAGGTAGATGGTATTAATAAGAACCATGGTATTGCTCCATGGTATTACATGTATGAGTCATATATAAAGGATAGAGACTCCCTGCGAGGAGCATCATGTCTTATTTTGTAATCGAGCTCTGCTCTATTGGAGGTTGCCCCCTCGAAGAGGCAAGTGGACATTACTTTTTGAATAATAAAATACCTGCTATTATTTCTCACTGTTCTATGTTCTGGGTATATTTCTGCGTATATTTGGTATTCTTGTATCATCTTGCAGGTTAAGAGCATAACAGATGCTAAGTGCAAATCTAACTAAGTGATGATGCTTGCAAGTGAAAAAAGTTTAGGAATCAATCAAACTGAATGAAACCAAAGCATGTGGAGATGGTCGTCATAATGACAACAATTATTGCAAAAACAGGGTAACACATGTGACAATTGGGAAAGGAAATGTAAAACTTGAAACAACAGTTCTATAAGCTAAAAAGAGTTAAAACACTAGTAGTCATTCAAATAAATAAGTGAAACACCACTCTCACAAGCTAAACAATAAAAAGTGACATAAAAAGCAACAAAAGACTAGAAAAGCAAAACTCACTTGGAAAAACAACGATGATCGCACCAAAGGTTCCTTGATCTCCTCGGGAATGTCAAAATTCCAAGATCGAATGTGAAAATGAGCTCTAGTAGCGTCAATTAAATAGTTTTGGTCAAATTAGGGTTTATGACGCGCATGCCACAAATCAAGGAAAAAGTGACACTTGGTAGTAGTTTCCAAAATAACTCAAGTGCCTCCTCTGGGTTGCTAAAAATAGATCCCTATTTTTAGGGATGCTTTTTTCCTTTTCGGAAAAAACTGCCATGCATTGCTCGAAGAGATTGCGCACTTCTAGGGAGAACCGAGCAACTATCTGGCTCATGCATTGCGCAATTTTTGAACACAGTTGGTTCTGCGCAATTTCTGGGCTGCCTCTCATGTTTTGTGCAATTTCCCAGCTCAAGGCTGGTTGTCACCTAGTGCTGTGCAACTCTTGAGCTCAAGGCTCACTATCAGCTTGGAATTCGCAATTCCCAGGAGAAAGGCCAGTTTCCCTCAAGGATTGCGCAGTTCTCCAAGGCAAGCCTAGAACTGGATCAAGATCAAGTCAAGAGATCGGCTTGTGGGTTAGACATTAGACCAAGTAAACACAAGCGAAGATGCAAATGATGAGGCTCAATTAGAGCAAAAGTACCTGGATCAGTGCAAGATGAGCTAGTGTGATTTAGGAGGGAGGCTCCAAAAAGAAGCATAGGCAAAATTTTGGAGGGTGGTTGTAGCCGCCACAACATTGATGACACACTAGTAGAACTCCAACATGGGCCTTGTCTCATGCAAAGTGAGTCTAACTCTTCTGGAAGTATTGTTCAATTCTTTGATTATCATAGCTTCTTCACTTAGCTTGAGTTAAAGATGCAACCCTTACCATTCCCTTTATCAGTAGCACACATACCAAGCCAAGTCAAACTGAGTTGTTTCAATTGGGGATGAGGGGTATATAGGTTCACAAGAAAAATAGTCTGTCAGAGTTTTAGTTGCATCTCTAGTGTTGCTCCGCTGCTAGCAGGCCTATACAGTACCCTGACGGAGTCACTTCAGGAACACAAGTATTGCTCCGCTACCAGTGAGCTTGGACAGTACCCCGACAGAGTTACTTGCTTCACCTCTCTGTGCAGGATTCCTTTCTCTTCTTTAACCCTTTATTTTATCTTTTCATTTTTTTATTTTTCAAAGAACTATGCATAAACACTTATTTATTTCATGAGGTAGAAAAGGGATATTGACTTATTAAGAGCATAGGAGGTTGTCCCTTCATAGAAGGATATTTATATATACCTATAACATACTTTTTAAGGTTTCCCCCTTCTCCTTACTCTACTTGAGTGAGTTGAAAAGGGTTAACCGAATATAGAACACTGATTAGAGTAAGTGGTACTAGTTAAGATGCAAACATTGTGATTTCACCATGACTCTCTCTGAAAGGAACGTATTTTCGATCAGGGTATCATTGACTAAAAGAAATGAAATATTCACATAAATAGAGGGAATAAACAGATAACCAAGTGTTGATAGTTGTACAAGTTCCTCTTTGGTTTCACCCTGCTTGTCTAAGAAGCCAAACATGGTTTCATGTGGAAACTAACCTATAGGTGAAAAATCAAATAAGCAAAGGAAAGAAGAAAGACAAATCCAAACAAGTAAGCAAAGCGGAAACAAGCAAGAAAAGCAAACACTGTATCCATTCCTAACCTAAGCAGCCTGGGCCAACTCATGTGAAGTGATATTTCCAATGTAGCCATTGGTGCATTGGTTGGCCCATGTAGGCGACAACATGATTGACAAGAAAGATATGCAAGCAAACCAATAGACAAGAAAGATAAAAAATGGTTAAGTAATTCATTAAAAGCTTTAATGTATCCACAGAAAAGTAAAGATGGAAAGCACATGGAAGGCACTGTGTGTATGTATCATGGTGTCCTGTCACATTGTGTGTGGAAGACAATCATGTACACACCTTCGAAATTGACAAATGAGCAAACATAAAGAAAGAAGAAAACTTCCATTTCGCAATAGTGCTTGCTACGTACGCATCCTCCAATGCATGAGCAATAAGATCGTGTGATTCTGGTGGAGGATGCGAAAACTGTGAAATAAATATCTTTTCAGTGTAAACAATAGAGTGATGAGGAGTCTGGAAAGGTTCAATGAATTTTTTATCAGAAGTGGAACTAACCTCACGAGAACCTGACATAACCATTATCTTGGGTTGAAGTGCCTTGACAACTTGAGGAGTTTCCAATTCATCAGAAGATGGATCATCAAATACCGGTGCCTTAGAAAGATCAACAATAGACAAATCAGAATCGTGATTATATGAATGAATGAAAAGGTCATGACATCCACGATCATAAAACTTGGGATGATGGATGACAACATCCTCATGATCCAATGAATCATAAAGAGGGGATGATAAAAAATGATAAATTTCACCCTCTATGTTTTCAGAAATGAAAGATGAGAGATTGGGTGGATCAGGGAAGATAGATTTTTTCTCTTCGCAGTTAAATGAAAAACTGGCATCCCATGCGTTCAATGAATGATCGAAAATAGAAAAATCTAGAAATAATTTTTCACTAGATGGAACATAAATAACAGAATCATGGAATATGTCAAGATAAAGCAGACGAGGTGCGGACAGAAGGAGGTCATCCTTCACCGCAAATTCTTATTCAGACTCCCACACATACTCATAAAAAATAATAGCGCAGGTTGGATGTTCAACACCAACTTCATCCAAAACTTGATCCTCGTGAACATCACATGTGAGATCCAAGACGGATGAACACAACACACCAAAATCTGAAGGATCAAAGGAACCAAAGGACAAAGACTGAGGAGATAAGACCACATGACAACCATCGGGGTTACAGTCCAAATCTGCACAGAAATCCTGAGCAGGTGGGGTAGGAGGAGATGGTGACAGATCAATAGGTGGATTCTCAACTTCTCCCACCTCAACCTACGGAGCTAGAGCTATTTGATGAGAAGGGGACGAAGGGTCACTTGGGAGAACAACCTCTTCCATCTCAAATTTAGAAGTTCTAACACCGTCGTATGTTGGGAGAGGTTTGAAATATTCTAACTCATGTGGATTCTCCAAAATACAAACAATATATTAAAATATTTCCTCCAAAAAGTCCTAGTCAACTTCATCTTCAGGAAATTCATAACAGTAGTGTAGAAAACAGTCGTGAAAATCTTGAAGAGATTCTTCAAGTGATTTTTGTAATTTTAATTTTTTTTATTAGTTGCTTTACAATCATAAAGAACGAAAGCACAAAATAATTCTCTGATCATGTGATCAAAAGAGTGTATGAGGTTGTGGGCATTGTGTGGCACCATTTATTTGTGCGCCCTTCGAACATGAAAGAAAACAACCCACATGCAATGTCATCCGAGGGGACATCATGCCTGTCACAGAAACCAACAAAGGCAACTGTGTGCCTGAACAAGGGTGTTCCATTGTCTCCATTGAACTTATATTTGGACAAGTCATCTATAATGGTCATCGACGTTTGAAAAGCAACAACGTGAGAAAAGCATGTCGGGGTTATGATTTCAACAGAAGCCATGAAATATGTGCAGAAATTCAAAACAGACTTCAAGGGTTCAACTTTTCATCTAGCCCTCCTTCTAGCGCCAGAAATGTTGATGGTGCTGGACCCACCAACATTCAGGGGATCTCCCCAATATGAAGTCCCAACTAAACCTCAAACCATTTAGAGTAGGAGTCCCAGCAGTGGGTGGTATTGTAATGCCTTGGCCATAGTATGATAACTTTGGGTGAGAGAAAGTGTGTGACCCTGTGAAGAGTCAAGTGCGATGCATGAAGGTTCTAACATACTAAGGGGAAAAGGAAGTGTGCCCCTTAGAAGCCTATAATAACACGCAACTTGAAAGGAACACATGAGTGTAATAACATCACAAGCTAAAATGTAACATAGTCCACAAATTAAAGTGATGAGTTAATCCAACAACACACATTTAACATGATTCATACAATTGCATACAAAGTAGTTCATAAGTAAATGTGTAAGTTAAAAAACATACATTTCTAAAGCAACGAGAATAATCCAACTACAATAACAACATATGCATGAAAGTGTGTTGGCTATGATATTATTATTATAAGTAAAAGTTCTATCCATACATACACCATTGACAACCACTAACCCCAATAGTGGAACATTATAGTCAATAACACATGCTCCTTCAAATAAGTATACCCGCTCTACATTGTGGAGAAGCCAAGGCTCATCACAATACTCCCAAGCCTTTTCTAAGCCTAAGCCTAGCCAAAATATTGGCTCCCAAAAAGCCCGTTCTGTGAGTTATGAGGTCCTATTTATAACAAAGGGTGGGGGGACCCTTGACATTCCCCTTTGTGACTCTTTGACTAACCTCATGAATCTTCAACTTCTTAACAAATAGCTCATTACATCACATGATGACCTTTCAAATTCCACTAATGACACTTGGAATTTCACTTACAACATATTTAGAAATAATATTACAATTTCCACATGTACCCAGGCAAGATAAAATAAGCTAGAGATATCCTATAAAGACAAAACACTATGACTCTGAAGTTTAGGGAAAGACCAACTCAACAACCTCCACTTGGTTCTTCTCGGTCACATATTGATGCTAAGCTTGGTACTGTGTGATGATGTTCCCAAAATGATTGATGGTATCTTTCTGATAACAAACTCTTGCCTCCATGGCATCCAGGTATATGGTCTTGGGACATGTGTCCAACTTGTTCTGAAGCATGTGCAACATGGCGCTGACCATGATAGGATCGCCAATGTACTTCTGCAGGTTTTGTGCACTCAGCTCCAAGTCATTCTCGGTGGCCTCTCGCCTTAGCTGCTCCATGTACTCATCGATCTCTAGTTGGACTTGGTTCTTGGCTCTAGCCTCGGTGAGCGAATCGATTGATGGGATCCTGTTCATTCTAATAATTACATCCAAACTATTGTACAACCGTGCATATGAGGCCTGTATACTACTGATCAATTGGGTGAACTACTCATAGTTCTGGATCAACATACAAACCTTTTTCTTTCTCCAGCTCTGCCTATGGCTTCATCTTCTTTGCTAAGTGAATAGAGTCCTATTTGTACCACATTGTCCACTCTTATACATGGGCTATGGCAACATGTATGTTCTTGAGAGTTTGAACAAACTTCTTGCTCCGTTGTTGTAATCCACGCGCACAGAAAACTGCTTTATGCACGGTGACAAATCTGTCATAACACTTCCACATGGTATTCTCAAGTGTTGATACTTCATCAAGTATCGCTTTCCTCATATCTCCCATTGTAGAAACTGTACTCTACGCTTGAAGTTGTTCTGCCTCTGGCCTGGCATCCTACAAGTTCTTTGCCAGATGCTCATTCTCGGCCAACATGAACTTAACATTTGAGCTTGTTGCTCCTGTGTAGGCCAAGCTGGCATCGACAAGGGTAGCTGGATGCTTCCTGACATCTGGCACTATCACCCTCTCCTTGATGAATGAAGGTGATGCATGATCATCCAAAAAGTGCTTCCTCCATGCCTGTACAATCATCTTTTGCAACTCATCAAATAATAGATTGTACACGTCCACGACCAGATCATCATTAAGGAGAACAACTTCTCCTTGCTCGCTCGAGACTAGTTCTGACACTGGAGGTGGCAGAGAGAGAGATTACCTCTGGTGCTCGTGACATAAGGTTAGTGTCTTCATTCCATGGCTCCTGTTCCAACTCCATGTTTGTCACTTCGATTAGTTGCTCGATTTGCTGAGCAATATTATAATCCTGCATTTGCTCAACCTCTTCCTTAGCTATTTCCTATTCTGACTCATCAACCTGTACGTGTGTTGTTTTCTATATCAACAAGCCTTGCCTTTGTTATTCCTTCTGCTTCTTGTTCTCTTCTCTTTCTCTCCTCCTCAAATCTTGTTCTTCCTTCAACTTATTCTCCATCTCCTACAACATCAGTTCTGCTTCCTACAACCTCTGATTTTCTTTCTTCCTTCACTCTGCTCTCTTTCTCTGTTGTTCCCTCTTTTCCTTCGTTGCCAAAGCTACTTTCTCTGTGATAGGATCTGCCTTCATCTTGCAACTTTTCTCTGCCTCTGGGTTCTCAACGATCTTCCTCTTTCCCCTGTCCTTACTGCCTATTGCTATTGTTGATGTTACTTCCTATGCTGTTGCTGTCTGCAGAGAATCTTTCCAAGCTGTTTCTATATTGACCAGTTCATTGAGTCTGGAGGCATTATAACAATACCTCCAAGGGTCCTTCTTGGCCCAATGAAATTTCCCGTGGATCCATGGGAAGTACACTCGCTCGCAATGGTCCTTGCAAATTTCGTGAGGATCATATGGGTTAAAGTATTTGGTGCCGAACTTGAATCCTACTATCTCAATAACCTCGACATCTGAATCCTTCAAGGTCTTAATCTCGTACAATCCGATCTGCAAAGGAAGAGTGGGCCATGGCGCTTTCTTCTTCATATGCAGTCCTGCTCACAACCCCGTGGAGAGGTGATATGAGACCTCTTGTATGAACAACTTGTCAGTGGCACTTGGTAGAACATGCAGAGGCTTCTATTCATCATACACTTTGATGAAGGTGCCACCTGGTGAGACATACCAATTTGTGATTTTCGCTATCGCCTCCATTACTTCTTGGGACATGCAAGGGGGATCCTGTTCAAAGGTAAGATTTTAAAACAGGATGATGAAATGGTAAGTTAGCTTCGACATCAATCCTCAATAGTTGCATTTGGAAAGTGACTTGCAATAAACATTGATGACAGTCTCCTTAGGTGCCCATGTCTAGCTCATGCTAGGGAACTGTTGCAGGGCACATATTGCATCAAGTAAGTATGCGGACATGTAGAATATTTCTTGCTCATCCTTGGGTGGATTTCGAGTGTTAGTCACATGGACCTTCAACTGATGAGCCAACAAGTCTGATCAGTTGAATGGATTCCCGTCATTCACTAATTGGTCTACCACAAATACCCAACCTTCAGGAAATATTTATGTGTTATCTTGACCATATATTATGCAGGCAAAAATAATTAAGAATTGATAAACCTTCATCATATACGTTGTCTTGTAAACGTGATTGTAAAATTGTTGGATATTGCATCCTGAAAAAAGACCCCAGAACAATAAAACCAAAGGGAAACAAAAAACTACTGCTACTACATCTACACCACAAGATTTAGGGGATGATTCCGGTGATGAAACCAAAATTGCAGCCATGGGTGTGAAAAATTTGAAGGGAAAAGAAATTGAAACTCAAGCCAGCACTAGTACCTCAAACTGTCATGTACAAGCTCCTAATGAGGAAGAAAGAATTGAATTGTATCATGTGAGGGTAATTTCAAAACATACTAAAATTGACACACTTTTTGATAGTGTGTCACAAGCAAACCTTATATCAGAAGACTTGGTCAAACAACTTAAACTTGAGACCGTTCCACATCCAAAGCCATATCCACTTGGATGGATTTGCAAGGATGCAAATTTACAAGTCTCAAGAAAGTGCATATTGCGCTTTGCAATAACTGCACATTTTGTTGATACAGTTGAACTTGATGTAGTACCTTTTGATATAGCAGGAATTGTTTTGGGAAGTCCTTACTTATTTGACAGGAAAGCTATCTTCCATCGCCGTGAAAACAAATATCATCTTTTCAAATATGGCAAGGAGTTCATTGTTAGAGCTCATCGCAAGAAGACAAATATAGTGATGGTGAATGCAGGACAGGTAAAAAGGCTGGTCAATTCAAGTAAGAATTTTGTTCTTCTTATGATTAAGCCCAAGGTTGACATGCATCAAGATTCATTTGACAATTGTGATCCAAAACTTAAATCAGATCTGTATGATGTAGTTGATGCATATCATAAGATGTTTCAGGAACCAACAGGTCTGCCTCCTAAGAAGGAGATTCAACATGAAATCCATTTGCATCCAGATTGTCCTCTTCCAAACATAAGCATGTACCGCATGTTTGTCATGGAGAATGCTGAAATCAAGAAGCAAATCAAGGACTTGTTGGACAAGGGTTTCATAAGGCCAAGTACTTCTCCATGTGGGTCATCGATTGTATTGCTTCCAAAGAAAGATGGCACTTGGCGTATGTGTGTTGATTTCAGGGCCTTGAACAAGATAATGGTGAAGAACCGTTAACCACTCCCAAGGATAGATGATTTGCTAGACCAGCTGAAAGATGCTCAATATTTCACTAAGTTAGACTTACGTAGTGGATATCATCAAGTAAGAATTGAAGAAAGCGACATATGGAAGACATCCTTTAATACAAAACAAGGACTGTTTGAGTGGCTTGTGATGCTGTTTGGTTTGTGCAATGCACCTGCTACTTTCATGCGGGTAATGGATGACATTTTGATTTTCAGCAAGGCTAGAGAAGATCATGTCATGCATGTTAGAAAAGTTCAACCTTGCTGAAATACATTGGTGGCTTGCATAGCTACCTTAGACATACCATCTTAAAGTTTAATCCTACTAGCCTGGACGAGGTTTGTGTTCAAGCTACCCATTTAGAGGCTAGGGGAAAAACACATTCAAAGAGGGTAGAAACAAGTCCCCTGAGGGGAAAAACATAGAGAAAACCTCCAAGGGAAAGAGAAAAAAGAATGCATCTGTCAAATAGGAGAGTGAGAAAGTGATCTGTAAACACTGTTCTAAAGCAGGCCATGAAGAGAAAAACTGTTGGAAACTGCATCCTGAAAAAAGACCCCAAAATAATAAAACCAAAGGGAAACAGAAAACTGCTGCTACTACATCTACACCACAAGATTTAGGGGATGATTCAGGTGATGAAACCAAAATTGCAGCCATGGGTGTGAAAAATTTGAAGGGAAAAGAAATTGAAACTCAAGCCAGCACTAGTACCTCAAATTGTCATGTACAAACTCCTACTGAGGAAGAAAGAATTGAACTGTTTCATGTGAGAGTAATTTCAAAACATACTAAAATTGACACACTTTTTGATAGTGGGTCACAAGCAAACCTTATATCAGAAGACTTGGTCAAGCAGCTTAAACTTGAGACCGTTCCACATCCAAAGCCATATCCACTTGGATGGATTTGCAAGGATGCAAATTTACATGTCCGAAGAAAGTGCATATTGTGCTTTGCAATTATTGCACATTTTATTGATACAGTTGAACTTGATGTAGTACCTTTTGATATAGTAGGAATTGTTTTGGGAAGTCCTTACTTATTTGACAGGAAATCTATCTTCCATCACCATGAAAAAAATATCATCTTTTCAAAGATGGCAAGGAGTTCATTGTTAGAGCTCATCGCAAGAAGACAAATATAGCGATGGTGAATGCAAGACAGGTAAAAAGGTTGGTCAATTCAAGTAAGAATTTTGTTCTTCTTATGATTAAGCCCAAGGTTGACATGCATCAAGAGTCATTTGACGATTGTGATCCAAAACCTAAATAAGATCTGTATGATGTAGTTGATGCATATCATGAGATGTTTCAGGAACCAACAGGTTTGCCTCCTAAGAGGGAGATTCAACATGAAATCCATTTGCATCCAAATTGTCCTCTTCCAAACATAGGCATGTACCACATGTCTGTCATGGAGAATGCTGAAATCAAGAAGCAAATCAAGGACTTATTGGACAAGGGTTTCATAAGGCCAAGTACTTCGCCATGTGGGTCACCGATTGTATTGATTCCAAAGAAAGATGGCACTTGGTGTATTTGTGTTGATTTTAGGGCCTTGAACAAGATAACGGTGAAGAATCGTTACCCACTCCAAAGGATAGATGATTTGGTAGACCAGCCGAAAGATGCTAAATATTTCACTAAGTTAGAATTGCGTAGTGGATATCATCAAGTAAGAATTGAAGAAAGTGACATATGGAAGACAACCTTTAAAACCAAACAAGGACTGTTTGAGTGGCTTGTGATGCTGTTTGGTTTGTGCAATGCACCTGCTACTTTCATGCGGGTAATGGATGATGTCTTGCGTCCTTTTCTTGATGATTTCATCATAGTCTACTTAGATGACATTTTGATTTTCATCAAGTCTAGAGAAGATCATGTCATGCATGTTAGAAAAGTTCTTGATGTTTTAAAGAAGAATCAATTATTTCTTAAGATGTCAAAACATGAATTTGGGAAAACTTCTTTGGCCTATTTGGGACATATAGTAAGAGGAGGTGCTTTGAGAATTGATCCTGCTAAGATTGAGGCTATTATGAAGTGGCCTACTCCCAAATCCATTACAGAGGTAAGAAGTTCTTTGGGTGCAGCTCAATATTGGAGGAAGTTCATCTCTAACTTCTCTTCTATAGAAGCTCCTATCCATGTAGTGACAAGTGTGAAGTGTGCTTTCCAATGGGGAGGCAAGCAGCAAAAAGCTTTCGAATCTTTGAAAGAGAAGATTAGTTCAACTCCAGTCCTTGCATTACCGGATTTGAGACAGCCATTTGAGATACATAGCGATGCTAGTGATTATGTTCGGGTTGGTCTCAAAGGCAGCAAACCAAATAAGGCAAAGTGGATGGAAGTGTACAGAGTGAGGGAGCTGTACCCTCACCTCTTTAACAAGTAATTGAAGGATTTTGGGGTCCAAAAGCTTCCCAATGGGGAGGCGTGATCAGGGGCTCATGTCCCAAGTGTCTTAAAATGCTCAAAAATGAAAGTGCTCAGAACTAGTTTGAACCTAAACGGCCGGATAGTGCTCATCCTCCTGATTTCGGCGCTGCAAACGGTTTGAAAAATGGTCTCCATATGAGGAAGTTATGCCAAAAAGAAGAATTGCCCAATAACACTGAAATTTAGATTTTTTTTCAAAAAAATTTAAAATAAAATATTCCTTTTGGGGCAACCAATAGCAGGCTGCCACGTGGCAGGCTCAGAGGCCGCCTCATGGCTTTGATGACTTCATCAAGGTGGATTGTTTATATATCGAAATCTGGGACAATGGAAGGATTTGAACACGCGACCTCTAGGTCACAAACAGAGCGCCCCACCAATACGCCACACGTCGAGTTCTTGAAAGGCATATGGAACAAGGCATAGTTGAAGTTTGTAAAGAAGTTGGCTCTCGAAGGGGGCTAGCCCCCCGTCCATAAGACCAGAGCCCCGTAACCAAGGGTCTCAACGTAACCGCCAACGCTAATAAACAACGGTCATGCCATATGATTTGCAACGTGGTCACATCACCACGAAATGCGGAGATAACACAGAGTTTCCACTAACCGTTCAATCAATGGTATTGCACTAAATTTGAGGTCTGCCAGTTAACAAAACCGTTCCGAATATCATTCACATGTATTCAATGTAACAGTCAGTTAACCGACGGTCTGTCTGGTGGAAATTTTGGTGGAGCGCCAAATTTAGGCAGTCCCGCCATATTTGGCGGGCCTAACTGGACTCTAACTAAAGTTAGCTAGAGTGTTTCTATGATCAACTGGCAGTAGACTTCAATGAGCCATAACTTTGGCTAGGAAAGTCATTTTTTGATCCAGGTGGATATTGGTGGCCACCTGCTAATTCCACTTGGATCCCCTCTAGTGCTTCTTACAGTTTTTTCAGTTTCCTTAATTATAGCACAATTTACTATTTTTAGCAGTTTTTCGGGTCCTAAACTTCCGGAGCCGTTTTGAGGCCCTAAACGACGTTTTTTGGGAAATCTACCGCCAGCGATTTTTCTGTCTAAAAATTGTTTTTTTCATCGTAGTCCTCGGAGAGATCTTTCCAACGGGCTATCATGCACGTCAAACGGAGATAGTACGACCAATTCACGACCCCGGGAAGTTGATGTACCAACTTACCCAAAAACGGGGCCCACAATTTGTCGTTTCATCTTCTAGGGTTAGGTTTTGGAATGTGAAGGGTTTTCCATTGTTTCTCAACAATAAATAGGCCTTCAAGCCTCATTGTAAGAGAGTTCAGAGGCATGTAGCCACCACATCTCTTCTCAGAGACAAGCTACCATCGCCCTAGCTGGTTTATTTCCATTTCTCTTTGTAAGCATATTTCAGTATTTTACAGTAATGAAATGAGGTATTATTTCCGCTGCATATCTGTCTTTATGGTTATCTCTGTATTTTATTGCGTTCCTATTTAAATCCAGATCAGTGGTATCAGAGCGGTCTGCTTTTCTTCTCTATTTTTCTTTGCATGTCCCCAACGAGGTCGGGATATAAGGAGTTAGGGCTTGAACTGGTCGAACCTTTGCAAGACCAGCCTCGCAAATCTCGACGGCCTCCCATGGCGGATGAAAATAAAGACGAGGGGGCAGGAGATCCTATCAAAATCTTGCTCGAAGAAGCCCTCGAGAGACAAAGGAATGCGATGATGGACAACTTTGCCCAAATCCTTCAGCGTCTACCCAGGGGCGACGCATCGTCTTCCAACAGCAACTCTGGAAACGCCACACCATTTAAGGTACAAGTTAATTTTGAAATCCCCATATTCGAGGGTCAGATAGACGCAGATGCCGTCGATAAATGGTTAAATGTGCTAGAGGGTTATTTTTCTATTCATGATTTTTCCAATCGGGAAAAGATTATTTTCGCTCTTCTCAAAGCAGCCCCCCACGTCAAGGATTGGTGGGAAACCTACTGCGAGCAGAAGGATGAAAGTACAGGCTCACTATTTTCAGTCGCACCGACTTGGAATTCATTCCGAGATGCCATCAAGGAGCAGTACTACCTTGTCGGAAGCTATGAGGATCAATACATAAAGTGGACCACGCTACGGCAGGGAAGGGACCAAGACGTACCAGAGTTTACCAATATTTTCCACACCCTTCGCACAAAGTTGGGTATCAAGGATACAGAGCAGCATTTGGTACTCAAATATCGTGGCTGCTTGCACAAGTACATCCAAGAAGAAATAGAATTCCTGAACATCTCCTTGCTCGGCATGGCATACCGATATGCTGTCAAGGTCGAGCAAAAGTTTAAACAAAAGAAGCGAGACTTTGGGTCTGCGAATTCGAAACAAGGGAAAGGTGCCCCCAAACTGCAGAACAAAGGACAAAGCCAAGGCGGGGTGGCCCAAGACAACCCGCCAAAGCTGCAAGCAAAGAATAGCGCCGTGAAGCTGAAAAAGGATAACAGAAAGTGGTGTGAGTTCCATAAGAGCTCCACTCACAACACAAGTGAGTGTCGGGCCAAGCAGTCACTGGTGGCCGAGCTAAAGGTTTCAAAATCAGATGCATGTTCTGACTCTGAGTCAAAACCCGATAAGGGGAATGACAAAGGGAAGCAGATTATCGATGCGGAGCCCAACGCCACCGTTGCCACCACGAAGATCCAGAAGGAGCAACCTGAAGATCTAGAGGAGGAGGAGTGTCTCTTCCACTCCCAGATGTGGGTAAAGGGCTCCCCGCTATAGTTCATTGTCGACAGCGGGAGCCAAAAGAACCTCATTTCTGCAGAGGTCGTGAAACGACTGGGCTTACCGACCACATCACATCCACAACCATACACCATCGAGTGGCTGCACCAAGGACGTGATCTTCGCGTGAGCCAACAATGTCGCCTTCCATACAACATCAAGCCCTTCACAGATGAGGTATTGTGTGACATTGCTCCCCTTGAAGTTTGTGATGTGTTATTAGGACAACCATACTTGTGGAAGCGACATGCTGTGTATGAGTCAAGGCCCCGTGCTGTTATTGTTACTTTGGGAAATAAGTTGTACAGGATACCAGAGGTAGCACCACCTACCGCCATCTCTTTGGTTACTGCAAAACAATGCAGTAAGCTCATTTCCAAAACCGGGAAATTTGTTTTCCTGATGATACGCCCTCAAGAAAAGAAGAAGATGGTGGCCACGACCTCCAGACAGGGCCCCTCTGCACGACAACTACAGATGGACAAGGTCGTGGAGGAATATGAGGACATCTTCACCTCCCCTGCAGGGGTTCCTCTGCACTGTCAGGTCAAGCAATCCATTGATCTGACCCCAGGTTCACCGCTTCCCAATGGACCAATCTATTGGCGCTCTGTTATGGAGAACGATGAAATCAAGAGGCAGATTCAGGAGCTGCTGCAAAAAGGTCACATCCATCCGAGTTCATCGCCCTGTGGGAGCCCGATCGTGCTGGTGCAAAAGAAGGATGGGACTTGGAGACTTTGTATTGACTATCGGGCGCTGAACAAGATCACTGTCCGTAATAGGTACCCAATCCCACGGATTGATGACCTCCTGAACCAACTAAAGGGGGCAAAATATTTCAGCAAGATCGATTTGAAGTCAGGATATCACCAGGTACCAATCGAACCCTCCAATGTGTGGAAGACTACCTTCAAAGCCAAGGAGGGCCTTTTCGAATGGTTGGTTATGCCTTTCGGATTGACGAATGCTCCTGCAACCTTCATGAGGCTAATGGACGACATCATGCGGCCATTCACCAACTCATTTGTAGTGGTGTACTTGGATGACATCTTGATCTTTAGCAAGACTTGGGAAGAGCACCTCTACCACATTCGACAGGTTCTCCAAACATTGCGACAACACAAGTTATGTGCCAATTTGGAGAAATGCACTTTTGGCATGACCCAGGTTCAGTATCTGGGATACATTATTGATGAACGGGGGGTGCACATGGATCCAAACAAGATCCAAGTCATTCGGGATTGGCCATCTCCAACCACTCTGACAGAGCTTCGCAGCTTTCTAGGCCTTGCCAACTTCTACCACAGGTTCGTGTTGGGATTTTCTCATATCACTTGGCCCTTGAGTCAAGTCACCAAGGGAGGAGCGAAAGCAAATTTTTTTTGGTCTGAATCTCAACAGAAGGCATTCACAGAGTTGAAAGATCGACTCTGCATAGCACCAGTTCTTGCATTACCAGACTTGCAACAACCATTTGAGGTCGAGAAAGATGCCTCTGACTATGCTATTGCGACAGTCCTTACTCAACACGGGAATCCAGTGGCATATCACAGTGAGACACTTTCAGACACAGTCCAGAAGTATCCCACTTATGACAAAGAGATGTATTCCATTGTGCAGGCCTGCCGACAATGGAAGCATTACATTTTGGGGAAGGAAACAGTCATCCACACAGACCACCGACCCCTGCAGTTCATACAGACCCAAGGGAAATTGCAGAATGATCGCCATCAGAAGTGGTCTAGATACCTGCAACAGTTCCATTTGAATATCAAGTATAAGAAGGGCAGCACCAATAATGTTGCAGATTGCCTCAGTCGACCACCGATCATGGCGTTAACCACCGCACTCAACTCTTGTGGGCACGAGACTTCTGATTGGCCACTGCTCTACAAAAGCGACCCGGAATTCGGCCACACATACCAGACACTCTTGGAGGGTCAGCATGTTCCAGATTTTCACCTCCAGGACGACCTGTTATGCCACCTGGGTCACCTTTGTGTTCCTTCAAGCGAGCGTGCCAAGATGATCTGGGAAGCACACTACAGTCGGGCTGTTGGGCATTTTGGGGTCGAAAAAACGGTGGCAGTACTGCAGAAATATTTCTATTGGCCGAATCTTCGACAGGATGTCGGGAAGTACATCAGATCATGCACTGCTTGCGCCATTGCCAAACCGACCATCAAGAAGCAAGGCCTCTATACCCCGCTGTCTACCCCTAGTCGACCTTGGGAATCCATCTCCATGGATTACATGTCAGGCCTTCCTTCCACTAGGCATGGAAATGAATGTGTTTTTGTGGTCGTCGACAGGTTCTCGAAGATGGCCATTATGGCGGCCTGCAAGAAGAATATCACAGCAGAAGCCACTGCTAAACTCTTCTTTGAACGAGTGTGGGTACACTTTGGGATCCCACAGTCTATCATTTCAGATCGGGACAACAGGTTCCTCAGTACATTTTGGTCTAGCCTCTGGTCGATGCTGGACACCAAACTCACTAAGTCCACAGCCTTCCATCCTCAAACTGATGGCCAGACAGAGGTCGTCAACAGGATGATCGTACACATTCTGCGCATGTACAACTCAAAGCATCCACGCACATGGGACGAGAGCCTCCCCTATGTTCATGTTGTGGTCACCAACACCCCCCCTCTTTGTTTGATATTAGTAATAACATCAAGCAAAGGGGGACCCTTAACCAAAAAATCCAAAAAATATTTTTGTTTGAAAAAACCTTTTGTATCAACCCCCTAAGAGCTATATCGCGTCACAAAGGAAAAAGGAGCGCTTTCCCAAAGCACACAAACACACCAAGGAAGAGCGACGCGAGAACTCATCGCATCGCGTGCATCAAAGGCGCTCAAAAGAGGAGAACCTAAAGAAAGGCCGACGGCCGATATGCGACGTCGCACGTCGCAATGTCGCATGAGCAGCACAAAGTGACAAAGCAAAAACCTTGCGATCTTGCGATATTGCGATATGCGATCTGCGACCATGCAAAGCTGCGATCTGCGACCTATGGTTTGCGACGAATGAGACTGTCAATTGCTGCGACGCCACCTATTTACATCGCAATTTTCAAGACTGCGATGCAAATCGCAGAAATCATTCATCGCAGGCATTCCCCAGCATGATCTGTGAGCCCAAAATTAGGCGCGCACCTTACGGGAAATTAATGGCCTCATGCTTGAGTATCCAGAAATAATTGCATCACATTTATCGAAGTGTCAAGTCATGATGAATGTCAGAATTACGCATTCATTAGAATTTAATGCTTTCATGTCAATCTTTTCGTCATTTCCCTTCTTCTTTGCGTAAACTGCAAGACATGCTACTGATATAAATCTATATGCAGGAAACATCTAAGGGAAGAGCGCGAATAAGACAACAGAGAGAAGATGCCTCCGCAATTGGATGCCGCATGCAGCAGAACCGCGGATTCCAGAATATCGCCCAACAGGCACTGATGAAAATAGACTGTCCAAGACTCAGAGTCAAAGTCGCACAAAAGCAGCATGTTTACAAAAGATCCTGAAGCTCAGACTTGGTAAAGCAGAGAAAGAAGCGCAAGAGAAGGAAGACGCTACAGAAAAGCCTGGAACAAAGAGCGGAAACAATTCTCGAAACAGGGCGATTGTCCATACAGCGCGACTTCTAACTCATTGAGTCATTCGCACGACCGGAAACCGAAATAGCAACAGCAAAATCAGTTCGAAAAGAAACTGGGTTGTACTAAGTGTGCGCACAGCGAATACACCTAGCTAGAGAAAGGTTTTCGAAAATATCTTCTAGCCTGCCAGAAAGAGGTGCCAGCTCTTGTTATTTCTAATTATCAAGCTCGAACAAAAGGAAAGGACAACCAACCGACTCTTTCAGGGCGAACAACGCATTGCTTACAACACTAAAGAACAGATACAGAAACGGTTAGAAATTAGATTTGATTTTTAGAAATAAATTTGCTTTTAGTAAAAGGGCGGTCATTTGAAGCCGTTCCCTCAATTTGTGTAATTAAAATTAGCCGGTTAGTAGTATTTAACCCTTCTCGTTGCATTGGAGAAGGGTCCGGAAATTTGTCAAAAAACTTGTCCTCAGAACATGCACTTTTGTACCCTCGGAGGGGGTTTTTGATGAATGGACGGATCAAGATTTATTTATGTTTGCATTTTAATACCTGCTACTGATGTTGCACTTCTGTACTCTTAGTAGGCATTAGAAGTAAGTAGAAATAGATCATTATTGCTTCAGGTCTGTGAGTATAAAGTCAGTCATAAATGGTACTTTTATCTCTTGACGAGTTTCTGCTTGCATTCTTAGAGTAATATACAGCTGATGTTGTTTATATGTTAACGTATGAATGAGTGGACTACCATTTGGCACTTTTGTACGGTGGAGTCATTGATTTGTGCTTAATACATGAATAACTGATTATGCGATATGCTGTTCACAATCGTTCTGCTTAACTTTTTATGTAGGATGGTTCATCTTAATTGATTTATATTCTCATAATAGCTGAATAATCTTCATTACCAGTTATTGTGTGAAACCTTTCTAGATCGCATAATGAAAAAAGTTCTATCCCGGGTTAGCGTAGATTAGATGTGTTATTCTTTGTAGATTAAAGTAGTATAAAATTCACTCTCAGAGTTCAGAACTAGATTAGCTTAGAAATAATTCTATATTTTCATTATCATATTCTACACACACACACATCACTAAACTCTACACACACACACCCCCTTAGAACGGGAAGCTGGTCCCGTTATCCCCAGTCGGACCCGCTACACCAAACGGGCAAGGAGCCGCCAACCAGGTTCCCGACCGGGTGGGTATCCCCCTTGTTGTTGACCTGATTTCAGGGCCCTCAACAGTTCAGCACAGCTACAACCGGGCTCTCCACAGCTCGACTGGCCACAACCCTTTTCAAGTGGGATTGGGATTCCAACCACTATGTCCCATCGATGTGGCCATGCCATTTGCAGCTACTCACGCAGATTCTGCTCATGTCTAGTCCGAAACAGACAAGGCAAACAGCTTCATTGAGCACATCCAACATATTCACCAGTAGGTCCATGACATTCTGGAGAAATCAAATGCCAAGTACAAGCAGCGACATGATCAACATCGGGTGCCACACAAGTTTCAAGTGGGCGACAAAGTCTGGTTGCATTTGCAAAAGGAACACCTTACCGGAGCCTATCGGAAACTCAGACCACTCCGATATGGCCCTTACACCATTACCAAGGCTGTGGGAGACAATGCATTTGAGCTCAACATTCCCCCATTCCTTGGCTTGCACCCGGTGTTCAATGTCGACCGCCTTCGGCCATACTTTCCACCATTACTAGACACGTCCGACATTGCAGAACAACTCACACCCACAGAGTTAAATCCAGCTTGCATGGAACAAGCTGCAACTAATCGGATCATGGACACACAAATCAAGCACACTCGCCAGCAGAATATCCAACTGTATCGAGTTGTCAAAGCAGGACAACTCCTTCACCAGGGCAAGTGGCTCACCAGGGACCAAGTGCAGCAGAAGTTCCCTCATCTCATGGAGGAACTCAACGCAATGGGGACCATTGCTTCCTAAGGGGGGAGGAATGATCTAGGTGGATATTGGTGGCCACCTGCTAATTCCACTTGGATCCCCCCTAGTGCTTCTTACAGTTTTTTCAGTTTCCTTAATTATAGCACAATTTACTATTTTTAGCAGTTTTTCGGGTCCTAAACTTCCAGAGCCGTTTTGAGGCCCTAAATGACGTTTTTTGGGAAATCTACCGCATGCGATTTTTGTGTCCAAAAGTCGTCCTTTTCGTCGTAGTCCTCGGAGAGATCTTTCCAACGGGCTATCATGCACGTCAAACGGAGATAGTACGACCAATTTGCGACCCCGAGAAGTTGATGTACCAACTTACCCAAAAACAGGGCCCACAATTTGGCGTTTCATCTTCTAGGGTTAGGTTTTGGAATGTGAAGGGTTTTCCATTGTTTCTCAACAATAAATAGGCCTTCAAACCTCATTGTAAGAGAGTTCAGAGGCATGTAGCCACCACATCTCTTCTCAGAGATAAGCTACCATAGCCCTAGCTGGTTTATTTCCATTTCTGTTTGTAAGCATATTTCAGTATTTTAGAGTAATGAAATGAGGTATTATTTCTGCTGCATATCTGTCTTTATGGTTATCTCTGTATTTTATTGCGTTCCTGTTTAAATCCGGATCATTTTTGGACGAATTGTTTTTTGATTTTGACTATTCAGAGGATTTTGAATCCATTGGCACATGTAGAGAGCAATCAGAGGTCGTTTTCAGGTGTTTTTGATCCGTGGAAGTTCTAGGAGCCACTAAGGCCCATTATTGAAGGCGCTGTATAGGTTTGCAGGTACCCATTGGATTAGAACTAGTAGTCATTCCTCACTGTAATCAGCGTTCTGAATCCATTTTTACAGTCCATTTCGCATGTTAAGGCTTGTATTCAGTTGTACAATCATTTTGAGCTTTTAATCAAATCAAGGACATGCCCATTTGGGAGTCTTGGACCCTGCAGATGTAGCCCAGGAGGGGTGAACTACGTCATCAACTTCTTTTGCATCTGTGATTGAGTTATTTTTCAAAAAAAATCTGTTTTAGTATGTTAAACTGAGAAATGAACTAATTCTACTACACATAAAAGGGTCATATGCAGCTAAAAAACTCATTTGCTTTTAACTGCAAGACATGTACATATTTTAAACATGTATGTTCACTGAATTGAATACCTTGCAAAGCATTTACAAGTAGTTTCACATTCAGATCAAGTTGGTATCAGAGCTTTTTTGTTGTTTCTTTGTATCAAAAGCAGTTAAATAAACTATAGACAGAGCTTGAAATGAACCAAGTAGCCTTCGAAATGCTCTTGTTATACAATTGCAAAGTAGATAAATTCTATTTCAGTCAATCTCTGGTGTAGTTGTCTTTTGATTATTTTGTGCAAAGATCTTCTAACTGTCTTGCAAGTATTGATGCTTACCAGGTTGAAACTTCAGAGAGGGGAAGGACATTTGACTAGAGAATGAGAGAATCCTCAGTCAAGGAGGGCCAAAGAGCCATCACCTCCACCTTCAGATTCACCCTCAAGAGCCTCAGCAGAAGCTTCAAGAATGTCTGAACAGGAAGGAGAAATTCCTGCAGACATGGATCCAAAAGAAGAAGAAAGAGTCTTCAGAAAGGCTTTCTTGGACCTCACTAAAATTGTGAGGGTATTGTACCAGGAAAGAAATGAGAAACTGCCTGAAGAAGGGTCTAAACATCCACATGAAGGAGAGGGATCTTGAGGAGGTAAGAAGGAAGATGATCATTCAAAGAAAGGGCATGGAGGAAATGGTGATTCACCACCCCCATCGTCACGTTCTTCCTCTTCTTCCTCATCTTCTACTTCGGTAAATAAACCTCATAAGCATAAATCCTCTGGAAAAAGTCCATTTTTGAAGGTTGATGTAAAATTCGAATTACCTATGTTTAATGGTGAAGTGAATGCAGAAAAGCTTGACAACTGGATTAGGCAGTTGGGAGTTTACTTGAGGAGCCAGAATATGCATGATGATGCCACAAAGATTTAGTTGGCTTCTTTGAGAATGGATGGAGCAGCATTGGTTTGGTGGGAGGCCAAGACCAAAGAGGAAATCAAGAAATTTGGTAAGGTTACCTTAACATGGACTGAATTTCTGTTAGCCATTAAAAAACAATTTTATCCTCTTGCTCACATGCAGAAAGCCATCATGAACTAGCAAAATTTCAGACAGCTTAAGGGTCAAAATGTCCAAGACTACACCCAAGAATTCAGGAGAAGAGCTCTCTTGTTAGGGGTAGATTTACAGACCCAAGAAACCTTGCTGAAATACATTGGTGGCTTGCATAGCTACCTTAGACATACCATCTTAATGTTTAATCCTACTAGCCTAGACGAGGTTTGTGTTCAAGCTACCGATTTAGAGGCTAGGGGAAAAAACACATTCGAAGAGGGTAGAAACAAGTCCACTGTGGGGAAAAACACAGAGAAAACCTCCAAGGGAAAGAGAAAAAAGAATGCATCTATCAAACATGAGAGTGAGAAAGTGATCTATAAACATTGTTCTAAAGCAGGCCATGAAGAGAAAAACTGTTGGATACTGCATCCTGAAAAAAGACCCCAAAATAATAAAACCAAAGGGAAACAAAAAACTGCTGCTACTACATCTACACCATAAGATTTAGGGGATGATTCAGGTGATGAAACCAAAATTGCAGCCATGGGTGTGAAAAATTTGAAGGGAAAAGAAATTGAAACTCAAGCCAGCACTAGTACCTCAAAATGTCATGTACAAGCTCATAATGAGGAAGAAAGAATTGAATTGTTTCATGTGAGGGTAATTTCAAAACATACTGAAATTGACACACTTTTTGATAGTGGATCACAAGCAAACCTTATATCAGAAGACTTGGTCAAGCAGCTTAAACTTGAGACTGTTCCACATCCAAAGCCATATCCACTTGGATGGATTTGCAAGGATGCAAATTTACAAGTCTTGAGAAAGTGCATATTGCGCTTTGCAATTACTGCACATTTTATTGATACAATTGAACTTGATGTAGTACCTTTTGATATAGTAGGAATTGTTTTGGGAAGTCCTTACTTATTTGACAGGAAAGCTATCTTCCATCGCCATGAAAACAAATATCATCTTTTCAAAGATGGCAAGGAGTTCATTGTTAGAGCTCATCGCAAGAAGACAAATATAGCGATGGTGAATGCAGGACAGGTAAAAAGCTGGTCAATTCAAGTAAGAATTTTGTTCTTCTTATGATTAAGCCCAAGGTTGACATGCATCAAGATTCATTTGACAATTGTGATCCAAAACTTAAATTAGATCTGTATGATGTAGTTGATGCATATCATGAGATGTTTCAGGAACCAACAGGTTTGCCTCCTAAGAAGGAGATTCAGCATGAAATCCATTTGCATCCAGATTGTCCTCTTCCAAACATAGGCATGGACCGCATGTCTATCATGGAGAACGCTGAAATCAAGAAGCAAATCAAGGACTTGATGGACAAGGGTTTCATAAGGCCAAGTACTTCGCCATGTGGGTCACCAATTGTATTGATTCCAAAGAAAGATGGCACTTGGCGTATGTGTGTTGATTTCAGGGCCTTGAACAAGATAACGGTGAAGAACCATTACCCACTCCCAAGGATAGATGATTTGCTAGACCAGCTGAAAGATGCTCGATATTTCACTAAGTTAGACTTGCGTAGTGGATATCATCAAGTAAGAATTGAAGAAAGCGACATATGGAAGACAACCTTTAAAACCAAACAATGACTGTTTGAGTGGCTTGTGATGCTGTTTGGTTTGTGCAATGCACCTACTACTTTCATGCAGGTAATGGATGCTGTCTTGCGTCCTTTTCTTGATGATTTCATCATAGTCTACTTAGATGACATTTTGATTTTCAGCAAGTCTAGAGAAGATCATGTCATGCATGTTAGAAAAGTTCTTGATGTTTTAAAGAAGAATCAATTATTTCTTAAGATGTCAAAATGTGAATTTGGGAAAACTTCTTTGGTCTATTTGGGACATATAATAGGAGGAGGTGCTTTGAGAATTGATCCTGCTAAGATTGAGGCTATTATGAAGTGGCCTACTCCCAAATCCATTACAGAGGTAAGAAGTTCTTTGGGTGCAACTCAATATTGGAGGAAGTTCATCTCTAACTTATCTTCTATAGTAGCTCCTATGCATGCAGTGACAAGTGTGAAGCGTACTTTCCAATGGGGAGGCAAGCAGCAAAAAGCTTTCGAATCTTTGAAAGAGAAGATTAGTTCAACTCCTGTCCTTGCATTACCGGATTTGAGACAACCATTTGAGATACAAACCGATGCTAGTGACTATGTTCATGTTAGTTTCAAAGGCAACAAACCGAATAAGGCAAAGTGGATGGAAGAAGACAGAGTGAGGGAGCTGTACCCTCACCTCTTTAACAAGTAATTGAAGGATTTTGGGGTCCAAAAGCTTCCCAATGGGGAGGCGTGATCAGGGGCTCATGTCTCAAGTGTCTTAAAATGCTCAAAAATGAAAGTGCTTAGAACTGGTTCGAACCCAAACGACCGGATAGAGCTCATCCTCCTAATTTCGCTGCCACAAACGGTTCGAAAAATGGTCTCCATATGAGGAAGGTATGCCAAAAAGAAGAATTGCCCAATAACACTGAAATTTTGAATTTTTTTCAAAAAAATTTAAAATAGAATATTCCTTTTGGGGCAACCAATAGTAGTCTGTCACGTGGCAGGCCGGGAGGCCGCCACGTGGCTTGGATGACTTCATAAAGGTGGATCGTTTATATATTGAAATTTGGGACAACGGAAGGATTTGAACACGTGACCTCCAAGTCACAAATGGAGCGCGCCACCAATACACCACACGTCAAGTTCTTGAAAGGCATATGGAACAAGGCATAGTTGAAGTTTGTAAAGGAGTCGGGGCCCGAAAGGGGCCAACCCCCCGTTCATAAGACCAGAGCCTCGTAACCAAGGGCCTCAACCTAACCGCTAGCGCTAATAAACAACGATCACACCATATGTTTTGCAGCGTGGTCACATAACCACAAAATGCAGAGATAACACAAAGTTTCCACTGACCATTCAATCAGTGGTTTGGCACTAAATCCGAGGCCTGCCAGTTAACAAAACCTTTTTGAATATCATTCACATGCATTCAATGTAATAGTTAGTTAACCAGCGGTCTGTCTGGTGGAAATTTTGGTGAAGCACCAAATTTGGGCGGTCCCACCATATTTGGCAGGCCTAACTGGACTCTAACTAAAGTTAGTTGGGGTGTTTCTAGGACCAACTAGCAGTAGACTTCAATGAGCCATAACTTTGGCTAGGAAAGTCCTTTTTGGAAGATTTTTTTTTTTTTTTTTTTTGGATTTTGACTATTCAGATGATTTCGAAGCCATTGGCACAAGTTAGAGAGCAATCAGAGGTCATTTGCAGGTGTTTTTGCTCCGTGGAAGTTCTAGGAGCCACTAGGGCCTAGTATTGAGGGAGCTGTATAGGGTTGCAGGTACCCATTGGATGAGAACCAGTAGTCATTCTTGACTGTATTCAACGTTCTGAATCCATTTTTATAGTCCATTTCACATGTTAAGGCTTGTATTCAGAGATTTTAATCAAATCAAGGACATTCCCGAGTCACAAATGGAGCGCGCCACCAATACGCCACACATCAAGTTCTTGAAAGGCATATGGAACGAGGCATAGTTGAAGTTTGTAAAGGAGTCAAGGCCCGAAGGGGGCCAACCCCCCGTTCATAAGACCAGAGCCCCGTAACCAAGGGCCTCAACCTAACCGCTAGCGCTAATAAACAACAGTCATGCCATATGATTTGCAATGTGGTCACATAACCACGAAATGCGGAGATAACACAAAGTTTCCACTAACTATTCAATCAATGGTCTAGCACTAAATCCGAGGTCTGCCAGTTAACAAAGCCGTTTCGAATATCATTCACATGCATTCAATGTAATAGTCAGTTAATCGGCGATCTGTCTGGCGAAAATTTTTGTGGAGCACCAAATTTGGGTGGTCTCGCCATATTTGGCGGGCCTAACTGGACTCTAACTAAAGTTAGTTGGAGTGTTTCTAGGACCAACTGGCAGTAGACTTCAATGAGCCATAACTTTGGCTAGGAAAGTCCTTTTTGGACGATTTTTTTTTTTGATTTTGACTATTCAAATGATTTTGAATCCATTGGCATAGGTTAGAGAGCAATCAGAGGTCATTTGCAGGTGTTTTTTCTCCATGGAAGTTCTAGGAGCCACTAGGACCCATTATTGAGGGAGCTGTATAGGGTTGCAGGTACCGATTGGATGAGAACCAGTAGTCATTCCTGACTGTATTTAGTGTTCTGAATCCATTTTTATAGTCCATTTTGCATGTATGGCTTGTATTCAGATGTACAATCATTTTGAGCTCTTAATCAAATCAAGGACATGCCCATTTGGGAGACTTGGACCCGACAGATGTAGCCTAGGAGGGGTGAACTGCGTCATCAACTTATTTTACATTTGTGGTTGAGTTATTTTTTAGAAAAAATCTATTTTATTATGTTAAATAGAGAAATGAACTAATTCTACTACACATAAAAGGGTCATAAACAGCTGAAAAACTCATTTGTTTTAACTGCAAGACATGTACATATTTTAAACATGTATGTTTACTGAATTGAATACCTTGCAAAGCATTTACAAGTAGTTTCACATTCAGATCAATGTCTGTCTAAACTTTGATGGCTCTTTCACCCAACACTTGACGATGTCTCTAGTGTTCAAATTTTTTTGGGTGGCATAGAAAAATGAGTCCATGTGCTTCACCGACTGAGGTAAATGATACATTTGCTAAAAGTTCTCTGGCTTGAAGGTGGCAAACTCTTTCCTGCTGGCACTACTCAAAGACATTGTCTGTTCATATGTTTTTGATACAATGCAGTTGATAATGTACGCACATGGGAAGATGGGGTACCTGCATGCAACGTTATATAAGCCTGACTGTTGGGATGCTAAGGTAAACCTATCGATCCTCTAAGTATTCCTTGAAGTCCTCTACAAAAGTATCCTTGATTTGCTGCCATGCCAATGTTATACACTTCTCAATGAATAACTGAGTGTCTACATAGACTGGTGGATTAATTTATATCTACTCAACTGCTTCCCTAGTACTTCTCTTGGTGGTTTCCTTTGATGTAGGTTTGTTATTTTCCATGTTAACTATAACTTCTAGAGAGATGCTCAAAATTGCTATACCTGTGGGACAAAGAGGAAAGTCATGGCAAGCAAATGTCAACTTAAAAACTGAAGCAACTTCAAGAAAAGACCAACCAACAAACCGGGCCCATGATGGGATAGATTTCACAATTATGGTTTACATAGGTCACTAGCTACCTGCTGGAACTGCGCATTGCACAGTCCCAATAGTCCGTGGGGAGGCTTGCTGACTGGAACTGCTTAATGCACAATTCATTTTTGGGCCAAGGTCAAGAAAGACTGCACATCACACAATCTCAGTGGCCAAGATGGGAGGTTGGCTCCTGGAACTACGCAGTTCTTAGTTGGAGCCATGCCAGGACAACCTTTGTGCAATTCCAGAATCCAAGGCAGAGGCCTTGAGCTCCCAGATTGTGTAGTGCAAGCAATGAATAGTGAGATCCGTGCAAGAGGGGCATAGATATGCCTAAGGGGGTGTGAAATCGAGTAGATATGAAGGATGGTGTGATGTTGAGTGCAGATATGACTAAGTGATGATGGATGCAAGTGAAACAAGTGCAAGAATCAATCAAACTAAAGGAAAATGAAGCATGGGGAGATGGTCGCTGCAATGATGACCGTTAGTGCAAAAAACAAGGTAACACAAGTGACCCTTGTGAAAGGCAATGTAAAACTTGAAACAACACTTCTAAAAGCTAAAACAAGTTAAAATACTGACAAATGTTCAAAGAAATAAGTGAAACAACACTCTCACAAGCTAAACAAAAAAAAGCGACAAAAAAGTAGCAAAAGGCTAGAAAAGAAAAACTCACCCTGAAAAGCGACGATGATCGCACCGAAAGTTCCTTGATCTCCTCAAGAATCCTAGATCTCCAAGATCGAATGTGAAAATGAGATCTAGCAGCGTGAACTAAATAGTTTTGGTCAAATTATGGTTTATGACGTGCATGCCATAAATCAAGGAAAAAGTGAAAAACTGCCATGCATTTCCCAGAGAGATTGCGTAGTTCTGGGCAGAACCGAGCAACTCTCTGGCTGATGCATTGCATAATTTTAGAGCATAGTTGGTTCTGCACAATTTTGGGTTGAGTGGCTCGGGGCTGCCTCTCATGCTTAAGGCTTGCTGTCATCTAGTGTTGTGCAATTCTCTAGCTCAAGGTTCACTGTCAGCTTGGACTGTGCAATTCCCTGGAGAAAGGCTAGTTTCCCTCAAGGATTTCGCAGTTATCCAAGGCAAGCCTGAAACTGGATCAAGATCAAGTCACGAGAGCATCTTGTGGGTTAGATAGTAGACCAAGTAAACAAACACAAGACAAGATGTAAAGGATGAGGCTCAATCAAAGCACAAGCCTAGATCCTTGCAAGATGAGTTACTGTGATTGAGAAGGGAGGCTCCAAAACGAAGCATAGGAAAAATTTTGGAGAGTGGTTGTAGCCACTACAACATATTCAAAGAGATTCCAATTTTTTTGCACCTTTCAAAGATTTTCTTTAGGTCATGAAGCTGATTATTCCTCTTTTTAGAATATATTGTAATGTCATCTAAGTACACAACAACTGATTTATTGACCAAACCTTTGAAAATGATATCCATGGCTCTTTGGAATGTAGCTCCAGCATTTGTCAGTCCGAAAGGAATCTTCTCGTAAGAATATGTTCCCCATTTGGTTCTGAATGTGATTTTTAGTCTATCTTCTAGATGCACAAGAATCTAGTTATAGCCTGAAAAACCATCTAAAAATGACATTAATTCATAACCTGCAACAGATTGCAAAATTGTTCCATCGGAGGCAAAGGAAAGTTATCCTTTTCACATGCTTTATTTAAATTCCTAAAATCTATGAAAATTCGAATGTCTCCATTCTTTTTCTTGACTGACACAAGATTCAAAACCCACTTGGAATGTTTGACTGGGAAAATGATTTTGGATTTGAGTAGCTTATTTAACTTGGTCTTAATTTGAGCTTCTAGATTTGGGTGAATCTTTCTAAGTTTTTGTTGAATTGGTTTTACATCTGGCAGCATAGGTATAGTGTGTTGAATGATAGTGTCATAGGTTTTTAAATCATCATAACTCTAGGAAAATACATCTTTGTATCTCTTCAATAGATGGATGAAATTAGATCTTTCATCTGGTGTAAGTCCAAGGCCTAAATTTATGTTTTGTGGTTTATGATCATACCCTATATTAACCAATTCGAATCTTAAAGTACTACTCTGAAGTTTGCAATTGGTAACCTTCTTGAATCTATCTTTCAAATCATACAAGTCTTCCAATTTCACTACAAGCTTAGGCAAGGAATTCTCTTCAGAAGACTTATTTAGTTTCTTATCATGTTCGTCTTCATCAATGATTTGATCAGAGTAAGACCCTTCAGAAGTTAAAAAACTTAGGATGTCATTGTCATCGTTAAATACACTCCAGTTGGTTATGTATTCTGGAATGGAGTGGTGAAAAATCAACTCAATTAAAAATTTATTAGGACTAAAATCCTTAGGAGGAGTAATCTTTGAAGAAACATTGGCTAGGAGATCAACACTAGCATTCTGTAATCTTGGAATTAGAGCTATATTGAATGCAATGAAATGAGTAGTTAAATCTTGGATCAAGGATTGATAATGTTTGAGGTGATTAGAAACATAATGAATGTTGTTTCTGACTTGCTTAATGACAATCTTTGAATCACCAAAAACTTTAAGATACTTGACATCAAGACTAATAACCTTCTGCAAGCCCTGTACCAATGCTTCATATTCAACAATATTGTTGGTACAATCAAATTCCAATCTGCATGCAAGCATGGTTTTTTCTCCATCTGGGTTTACTAGGATGCAACCAGCTCCTACACCATCATTAGATTTTGATCCATCAAAGTAAAGAGTCCAAAACAATTCATCACACTTATTTACAACATTATCTACAATATTGATACATCTTGATGAATCTGTTTGTGAATTTTTTTCTATTTGAGATAAAACAGAATCAACTGGAAATGGAGAGTTATGAGCTGGGAAATTGCCAAAGAAAGATTCTAGAGAATAATTTCCCAGAATATTGTTTGTGAACACCACTGGTTCATTTTCCTCATCTAGATTAGTCATAGAGTGTTGATCTTTTTTGTAGCTTGGGAGGTACTCCAAGCCTTGTGGATCGAGGGTTTGGAGGAAGGATCTCCACAAGTGACCTTGTGATCCAGGTGGATGTTGGTGGCCACCGACCTATCCCATTTGGACCCCCACAACTGTCTCTTTCAGTTTTTATGTTTCCTTAATTATAGCGAAGTTTACTATTTTTAGCAGTTTTTCGGGTCCTAAACTTCTGGAGCAGTTTTGAGGCCCTAAACGACGTTTTCTGGGAAATCCACCGCCAGCGATTTTTTTTCTAAAAATCGCCTTTTCCGTCGTAGTCCCCGGGGAGATCTTTCCAACGGGCTATCATGCACGTCAAACGGAGATAGTACGACCAATTCGCAACCCCGGGAAGTTGATGTACCAACTTACCCAAAAAACGGGGCCCACAATTTGGCGTTTCATCTTCTAGGGTTAGGTTTTGGAATGTGAAGGGTTTTCCATTGTTTCTCAACAATAAATAGGCCCTCGAGCCTCATTGTAACACAGTTCGAAACAGTTCAGAGGCATGTAGCCGACACATCTCTTCTCAGAGATAAGCTACCATCGCCCTAGCTGGGTTATTTCTATTTGTAAGCATATTTCAATATTCTCCATTAATGAAATGAAGTATTATTTCTGCCGCATCTCTGTTTTTATGGTTATCGCATCTCTGTATTTATGGTTATCTCTGTAATCTATTGCGTTCCTGCTTAAATCCGGATCAGTGGTATCATAGCGGTCTACTTTTTCTCTGTTTTTCTTTGCATGTCCCCAACGAGGTCGGGATATAAGGAGTTAGGTTTGGAACTGGTCGAACCTTTGCAAGACCAGCCTCGCAAATCTCGACGACCTCCCATGGCGGATGAGAAGAAAAATGAGGGGGCAGGAGATCCTATCAAAATCTTGCTCGAAGAAGCCCTTGAGCGACAAAGGAACGCGATGATGGATAGCTTTGCGCAGATCCTTCAGCGGCTACCCAGAGGCGACGCATCGGCTTCCAACAGCTACTCTGGAAATGCCACACCGTTTAAGGTACAAGTTAATTTTGAAATCCCCATCTTCGAGGGTCAAATAGACGCAGATGCCGTAGATAAATGGTTAAATCTGCTAGATGGGTATTTTTCTGTTCATGAATTTTCAAGCCGGGAAAAGATTGTTTTCGCTCTTCTCAAAGCAGCCCCCCACGTCAAGGACTGGTGGGAAACCTACTGCGAACAGAAGGATGAAAGTACAGGCCCACTGTTTTCAGCCGCACCCACTTGGAATGACTTCCGGGATGCCATCAAGGAGCAGTACTACCCTGTCAAAAGCTATGAGGACAAATACATCAAATGGACCACACTGCGGCAGGGACGAGACTAAGATGTGCCAGAGTTCACAAACATTTTTCATACCCTTCACACACAATTGGGTATCAAAGATTCTGAGCTGCATCTGGTACTCAAATACCGCGGCTGCCTACACAGATACATCCAGGAAGAGATGGAGTTCTTGAACATCTCCTCACTCGGCACAGCATACCGATACGCTGTCAAAATCGAGCAAAAGTTCAAACAGAAGAAGCGAGACTTTGGATCTACAAATCCAAAGCCCAAAGGACAAAGCCAAGGCGGGGTGACCCAAGAAAACCCGTCAAAGTCGCAAGAAAAGAACAACACCACGAAGCCGAAGAAGGACACAGGAAAGTGGTGTGAGTTCCACAAGAGTCCCACTCATAACACAAGTGAGTGTCAGACCAAGCAGTCACTGGTGGCCGAGTTAAAGGCTTCCGAATCAGATGCATGTTCCGACTCTAAGTCAGAACCCGACAAGGGGAATGACAAAGGGAAGCAAATCATTGATGCGGATCCCAGCGCCACTGTTGCTACTGCCAAGATCCAGAAAAATGAGCCCGAAGATCCAGAGGAGGGGTAACGTCTTTTCCACTCACAGATGTGGGTGAAGGGTTCGCCGCTGCAATTCATTGTTGACAGTGGCAACCAAAAGAACCTCATTTCAGCAGAGGTCGTGAAGCGGTTGGGCCTACCAACTACACCACACCCACAGCCGTACAGTATGGGTTGGCTTCACGAAGGACGAGATCTCAAAGTTCGCCAGCAGTGCCGCCTTCCCTACAGCATCAAGCCCTTCACAGACGAGGTATTGTGTGATGTTACACCTCTGGATGTTTGTGATGTACTATTAGGCCAGCCATACTTGTGGAGGCGACATGCTGTGTATGAGTCAAGGCCTCGCGCTGTCATTATTTCTTTGGATAATTCATTATACAGGATACCAGAGGTAGCCCCACCTACCGCCACCTCTTTGATCACTACTAAGAAAGGCAGCAAGCTCATCTCACAGACTAGGAAATTTATTTTCTGTCTGGTTCGCTCCCAAAGTAAGGGGAAGATCATTGCTACATCCATGACCCCCACGAAGGGTTCCTCCACACAGCAGCAACAACAGAGGGATACAATCGTGACAGAACACAGGAACAACTTCTCCTTACCCGGAGGGGTACCACACAAGTTTCAGGTGGGCGACAAAGTTTGGTTACATTTGCAGAGGGAGCGCCTTACCAGAACCCATCAGAAACTCAGACCACTTCGACATGGTCCTTACACCAGTAACAAGGCTACGGGAAACAATGCTTTGAAGCACAACATTCCTCCATTCCTTCACTTTCACCGAGTGTTCAATGTGGACCATCGCCGACCATGCTCCCCATCATTTCTGGACACATCAGAGATTGCAGAACAGCTCACCAGAGACCCAGCTCAGCAGAAGCTTCCCCATCTCAGGGAGGAACTCAACGCAATGGGGACCATTGCTTCCTAAGGGGGGAGGAATGATCCAGGTGGATGTTGGTGGCCACCCACCTATCCCATTTGGACCCCCACAACTGTCTCTTTCAGTTTTTCTGTTTCCTTAATTATAGCGAAGTTTACTATTTTTAGCAGTTTTTCGGGTCCTAAACTTCCAGAGCCGTTTTGAGGCCCTAAACGACGTTTTCTGGGAAATCCACCGCCAGCGATTTCTTTGTCTAAAAATCATCTTTTCCGTCGTAGTCCCCGGGGAGATCTTTCCAATGGGCTATCATGCGTGTCAAACGGAGATAGTACGACCAATTCGCGACCCCGAGAAGTTGATGTACCAACTTACCCAAAAAACGGGGCCCACAATTTGGCGTTTCATCTTCTAGGGTTAGGTTTTGGAATGTGAAGGGTTTTCCATTGTTTCTCAACAATAAATAGGCCCTCGAGCCTCATTGTAACACAGTTCGAAATAGTTCAGAGGCATGTAGCCGACACATCTCTTCTCAGAGATAAGCTACCATCGCCCTAGCTGGGTTATTTCTATTTGTAAGCATATTTCAGTATTCTCCATTAATGAAATGAAGTATTATTTCCGCTGCATCTCTCTTTTTATGGTTATCGCATCTCTGTATTTATGGTTATCTCTGTAATCTATTGCGTTCCTGCTTAAATCCGGATCACCTTGTGGGCTTGGAACCCAAGCTTGGGGTTTTTCACCCATCGGGATTTAGGCCAAAACCATCAGTACATTTTGACATGTGAAGGATGAGGATGATAGCTCTCAGCAAGATGATTCTAACGCAATGAGAATCATCCGATTCAAAGTTGTAGAAATGGAATTATGAATTTTTGAAGGTTATGTTGGGTTTTGCACAATATGGTCTAGGTTGGATTGATGATATTAAGCCTTGAGACAGTTGTACAAAGCACTAAAGGTTACCTTGGAAGAAGCCCTCTTATTTACTATAAATAAGAGGTGATATGCGATCATTTGAGCTTCCAAAAAGTGCATCAAATCTCATATTTGGGCTATAATTTGATAGTGGATCTGAAGCAGGGAGAAGGGATGCAAGAAGGACGTGTTTTAGCACTGTTTTGTAGAGGGTATATCAAGGATTGGGTGGGGACTTCTTGTTGTGATATACCAAAAATGTCATAGGCCTATTTCAGCTAACTTGGAGGCTTGAAAAGACAGTGAAACACAATAGATCGCTTTCTGACTAGGTTGCAAGAGAAGATGTGAGTTTAAAGGGTTTTCTGGGCATGTTTACCATGGTTTAGGTATTATGTTTTGGGTCGCAGGTGATGAATGTACAACAACATGTGTGGAGGCTTGTTGGGAGGCCAAGAGACCTAGTAAGGGTCCTCTCACCTAGACACAACTCCTAAGGAGACACTGTAACCCAAATTGAAGGTGTAAACCCTTGTTCAAGTGTCAAACTCCTTACTGTAGCTATTGCGAGAGTTATAGGGTGCCTTGAGGTGGTTCCTTAGGGACCTACAACAACATATTGACAACCTAGAAGGACAACAAAGGGTGACAAGGGAACACAATGAATGGAGGACTATTGTAGCAGACTTTTGGAGGGTTTTTGGATGCCCTAACCAGAGATATGAAGCTACAATAGTGTACACAGAACCTTTAGCAAGACAACAGTAGCACGAAGATGCAAATGATCTCTTGGTGATGATTGGATGTGAGTTGGATCGATGTGCTAGGTGAGGGCATGTTGTTGGAGCCTAGATTTGTGTAATAACTCCTCTATTGTAGAGCAAAGGGTAGATGTGGATGGGTGTCCGATGAGAAGTATGTTGGCAGCCATGTGTAAGGGTCTCCTAGGTTTGAGGATTCCCTAACTAGGAGCATATGCTACAACATGTATTGGCCACTCGTGGACTGTTGGAGGGCAGCATGAGAGTTGACCAAGTGTGAACATGAATTGGGCACTTATGGTCTATTGGAGGACAACTTGATAGTGTCCAAGTTGGAGCCCGGTGAGAAACACCTTGATGGAAAAAGGTAGTTGCAAGAGAGGCAATTGTTGAGCTCAAGGGTTTCATCAACCAGGAGAAGTTTGTGGTGCCCGAGACTTGTGTGTGGAGAATGACTTATACAGTATATGATGGGTATTCCTCCTAACCTGTGTTCATTGTGGGATATGGACATCTTACATTGATAGGTGGCAAACCTCCCTGCCCTATGTTGGTCTTCATCGGAGTAGCGTAGGAAGACCATAGTGGGTTAAAGTCCCTGAGTAGTTGAGGAGAAGCGGTGGACATATTGAGAGTTGTCCAAGTTGGAGCCCGGTGAGAAACACCTTGATGGAAAAAGGTAGTTGCAAGAGAGGCAATTGTTGAGCTCAAGGGTTTCATCAACCAGGAGAAGTTTGTGGTGCCCGAGACTTGTGTGTGGAGAATGACTTATACAGTATATGATGGGTATTCCTCCTAACCTGTGTTCATTGTGGGATATGGACATCTTACATTGATAGGTGGCAAACCTCCCTGCCCTATGTTGGTCTTCATCAGAGTAGCGTAGGAAGACCATAGTGGGTTAAAGTCCCTGAGTAGTTGAGGAGAAGCGGTGGACATATTGAGAGTTGTTCACAAGTGGAGTTGTGAACAACTCGATAGGAGTCTCGATGTGTTGTGCCCTTGATGGACTAAGGAATAACTAGTGAGCAGATTGATAGCTAAGGTTCAGTGACCAGATGGACTTGGATCATTTGATAGAGGCAGTGCTACAGATAGGTAGCCAAAGGACCAAGAAGATAAAATGTACGACCAAGGAAACTGTGAGGAGCTCGACATCAGCTAGACGGTCAGAGTATCTTATTGAGGGAAGATTGGTTTTCGATATACTGACACCAAGCCCCAGTTTGTATTCTTGTACTAGTAGATGCACGAGGGCCATTATTCTTGGTATGGGAGCCCTAGAATGTTGTATTATATGTTGATTAATATAACAAAGTTGGGTTGAAAAATGTAAAAAGTTTTCTATATGTTGTGCATGTGTGCTTTACTGCTATTTATATTTCGTTGTGCAAAGTAGTATCGTTGAGATTCTTGGTTTGGAAGCATCAGAGATTTTAAGATTATATCCTAGACCCAAGATCGTGGAAATTCAACATAGAGTATTTAATATGATTTTCCCTATCAACATGAATTTGATTAGGTTTTTCGTTATAGGGAAGCCAAAGATGTGACCAATCAGTTGCAAAATAACCATGTAGTTTCTCAGACCAGTCCTTGCTTAAAATAAGGCCATAAAATTCAGGGATATCTGTGACCAATATATCGATTATTTGACAAACTTTTGGATTTGAAGATAGTCTAATTAGGACAACATTCATCTCTCCTAATACTTTGACTTTTGTTCGGTCTAATTGGACAATTTGAACAACATATTTCTGAGGTGAAATATTCAATTTGAGACAAACTGAATAAGGCATGATATTGGATGATGCACCAGAATCTACTAAACAATTATGAACATTCTTGTTAAATATTTCAAAAGTCAAAAGAAAAGGAGGAGTGTGGGAATTTGATCTATCTCCAATCAAAATAACATCGGAAGAATCAATCTTATCCGTAGGGACATTTGGGGGTTTTCCCTTCCCTTTTGAGGATTTCGAAGTAACAATAGTAGAAGGTAATGGAGATGCAGGGACAACATTTAATTCATTGAGTAACAATTTTTGTTGTTGTTTTAATTTACTGACCTCATATAAGGAAATGTTAGCTTTGATCTTTTTCATGTCTTCTACAATATTATATTCAATGCTATTAGAAACTATCAAAGTTTTAGATAATGAGGGATATTTGGAAGTAGTTGGAGCAGAATTAGAAGATTGAGTAGAAGTCTTCTTGATCGTACCTTTGTCTTTAGTAAGAGTGGGGGAATTTTCAGTTTTACTTGATGAAGTAGTATCAACAGGTCCCTTACTTCTAGTACTCACTGACAATGCTTCTTCTTCTTCTTCATTTTTTGAAGTGGTCAAGATGAAGTCCCATAAACCATGAGCTTTAACTATTTCTTCTTCTTGTGTTTCATCAGCCGATAGAGATGTTTCTTCTTCTTCATCATCTTCATCAGATTCTGCATTTGATATATTAACAGGAGGTTGTGATGGTTGATTCCTTTTGAAAGGCCGAAAGGATTTCCTTGAAGATTCAACAACTTGTTTCTTAATTTCAACCATTTCATTTGACATTGTTTTCAAAACCTTCTATAGTCCTTCCAAATCATAAGGATCTTTAGGAGCCTTTTTCTTGGATTCATCTTTAAAAGTCACTTTCTTGGTCTGTTTTCTTTCTTCAATGGCAAATTTCTGGTCAAGATCAGAACTCTCTTTTCCACAAATAAATCTACTTTCATGTTATCGAGTAGTACTGTTTTATTAGCTCTATCTACGAACATAGAAATATTTGAAGGAAGAGAACTAATGTACCATTCAATCTACACATCAGTACTAGGTCTAGAAGTGTTTGGGATTTTATTTAACAATTTGTTAAATCTTGAGTTAAAATCCCTAATTTCCCCATTTCGATTGGTTTTGAGGTTTGAAAAATTATTGATTAGAGTAGTTGTTGTTCGTTCAGCCCCAAATTTCAACAAAAAATGTTGTTCAAAAATATTCCAGTTTGTGATCGATCCGATAGGTAGGGAGAAATACCAAGACCCTACAGATCCTTCAAATGTGTAAGGGAAAAGTCTGCAAACACAATCCTCTTCTGTGACTCCATTGAGATTGATGGCCAACATGAAATTATGAAGGTGTTCCTCTGCAGGCAAACCATCATCTGGATTAAACTTGGGTAACCATATCTCTGGATGTTTAGGAAGAATATGTAATGGTGATGTCATTTGAACTGCCCCTCATTTGTTCCATGATTTGTTTTCCATTCTGGGAGAACTAGGAACAAAGGAAGTTGCAGGTGATGTAAAGGTTGTAGGAGATTAGGTAGTTAAAGAGGTTTCCCCTGTAAGACTATTGATTACAATAACACTAGTTGATTGTGATTGAGGAATGTGAATAGAAGGAATCAAAGGATGATAAGAAGAATGGAGAGGAGTACTAGAAGAAGACGGATCGACAAAAGGAGTACGAGGTGGGGAAGATGATGTAATCCCACTAGATGAAAACTGAGTCTCAGGAGTACTTTTCTTTTTTCGATGAGTGGGTAATGGAAACTCAAAAGGCTTGACTCTAAGTTTCTCACTCTGAGATATAGTTAAAACTATAGAAGATTGTAGAGATGAAGTAACACTTCCTTAAGATAAATCGGTCTAAACAGGTTTTTCTCTAGAAATTGAATTTCCTTCGAATCTTTGAATTAAAGTTTGCAATTTAGGGGACGCTGCAGGCAATTTTGTAGAATTTTGACCAACTAAATTTGGACGTGTGCTAAGATATTTAGCGGTTGTTTCAATAACTTCAAATCTAGGATGATGAGATTTAGAATGTGATCTTGAAGTTGGTGGTGACTTCGAGGGAGATTGACTCTTAGAATGACTTTTTGATTTGGGATTAGACCTTGTTTCCATTCATAGTCTGATGGACCTCCTTCTAGCGCCAAAAATGTTGATAGCCTGAAATGTCAACATCAACATTGGGGGAAACCACCCGATCGGGACCTTTGATCCAGGTGGATGTTGGTGGCCACCCACCTATCCCATTTGGACCCCCACAACTGTCTCTTTCAGTATTTTCAGTTTCCTAAATTGTAGCACAGTTTACTATTTTTAGCAGTTTTTCGGGTCCTGAACTTCCGGAGCCGTTTTGAGGCCCTAAACGACGTTTTTTTGGGAATCCGGGGCAACATGGGTCCATGGACCGATGTTGCCTCCCAAAGTGGTAGTACTCGGATAGATCTTTCTAACGAGCTATCGTACGCGTCAAACGGAGATCGTATGCCAAAGTTACGACCCTGGGAAATTGATGTACCAGTTTACCCAAACGGGGCCCACAATTTGGCGTTTCATCTTCTAGGGTTAGGTTTCGGAATGTGAAAGGTTTTCCATTGTTTCTCAACAATAAATAGGCCTTTGAGCCTCATTGTAACACAGTTCAAAACAGTTCAGAGGCATGTAGCCACCACATCTCTTCTTAGAGATAAGCTACCATCGCCCTAGCTGGTTTATTTCCATTTCTGGTTGGAAGCATATTTCAGTATTTTCCATTAATGAAATGAAGTATTATTTCCGCTGCATCTTTGTGTATATGGTTATCTCTGTAATTTGTTGCGTTCCTGTCTAAATCCGGATCAGTGGTATCAAAGCGGTCTGCTTTTTCTCTGTTTTTCTTTGCATGTCCCCAACGAGGTCGGGATATAAGGAGTTAGGGCTTGAACTGGTCGAACCTTTGCAAGACTAGCCTCGCAAATCTCGACGGCCTCCCATGGTGGATGAGAAGAAAGACGAGGGGGCAGGAGATCCTATCAAAATCTTGCTCGAAGAAGCGCTCGAGCGGCAAAGGAACGCGATGATGGATAGCTTTGCGCAGATCCTTCAGCGGCTACCCAGAGGCGACGCATCGGCTTCCAACAGAGACTCTGGAAACGCCACACCGTTTAAGGTACAAGTTAATTTTGAAATCCCCATCTTCGAGGGTCAAATAGACGTAGATGCCGTAGATAAATGGTTAAATCTGCTAGATGGGTATTTTTCTGTTCACGAATTTTCAAGTCGGGAAAAGATTGTTTTCGCTCTTCTCAAAGCAGCCCCCCACGTCAAGGACTGGTGGGAAACCTACTGCGAGCAGAAGGATGAAAGTACAGGCTCACTATTTTCAGCCGCACCCACTTGGAATGACTTCCGGGATGCCATTAAGGAGCAGTACTACCCTGTCGGAAGCTATGAGGACAAATACATCAAATGGACCACACTGCGGCAGGGACGAGACCAAGATGTGCCAAAGTTCACAAACATTTTTCATACCCTTTGCACACAGTTGGGTATCAAAGATTCTGAGCTGCATCTGGTACTCAAATACCGTGGCTGCCTGCACAAATACATCCAGGAAGAGATGGTGTTCTTGAACATCTCCTCACTCGGCACAGCATACCGATATGCTGTCAAAATCGAGCAAAAGTTCAAACAGAAGAAGCGAGACTTTGGATCTGCAAATCCGAAGCCCAAAGGACAAAGCCAAGGCGGGGTGACCCAAGGCAACCCGTCGAAGCCGCAAGAAAAGAAAAACACCACGAAGTGGAAGAAGGACACAGGAAAGTGGTGTGAGTTCCACAAGAGTCCCACTCATAACACAAGTGAGTGTCGGACCAAGCAGTCGCTAGTGGCTGAGTTGAAGGCTTTCGAATCAGATGCATGTTCTGACCCTGAGCCAGAACCCGACAAGGGGAATGGCAAAGGGAAGCAGATCATTGATGCAGATCCCAGCGCCACTATTGCCACCGCCAAGATCCAGAAAGATGAGCCCGAAAATCCAGAGGAAGGGGAGCATCTTTTCCACTCACAGATGTGGGTGAAGGGTTCGCCGCTACAATTCATTGTCGACAGTGGCAAACAAAAGAACCTCGTTTCAGCAGAGGTCGTGAAGCGGTTGGGCCTACCGACTACACCACACCCACAACCGTACAGTATCGGGTGGCTTCATGAAGGACGAGATCTCAAAGTTCGCCAGCAGTGCTGCCTTCCCTACAGCATCAAGCCCTTCACAGACGAGGTATTGTGTGATGTTACACCTCTGGATGTTTGTGATGTATTATTAGGCCAACCATACTTGTGGAGGCGACATGCTGTGTATGAGTCCAGGCCTCGTGCTGTCATTATTTCTTTGAATAATTCATTATACAGGATACCAGAGGTAGCCCCACCTACTGCCACATCCTTGATCACTACCAAGAAAGGTAGCAAGCTCATATCACAGACCAGGAAATTTTTCTGTCTGGTTCACTCCCAAAGTAAGGGGAAGATCGTTGCTACATCCATGACCCCTGCAAAGGGTTCCTCCATGCAGCAGCAACAGCAAAGGGATGCGGTCATGATAGAACACAGGAACAACTTCTCCTCACCCACAGAGATACCACACAAGTTTCAGGTGGGCAACAAAGTCTGGTTGCATCTGCAGAGAGAACGCCTTACCAGAACCCATCAGAAGCTCAGACCACTCTGACATGGTCCGTACAGCAGTACCAAGGCTGTGGGGAACAATGCTTTGGAGCACATCATTCCTCCATTCCTTTGCCTGCACCAAGTGTTCAATATGGACCATCGTCGACCATGCTTCTCACCATTACTGGACACATCAGAGATTGCAGGACAAGTTCAGCAGATGGAGGGAACTCAACGCAATGGGGACCACTGCTTCCTAAGGGGGGAGGAATGATCCAGGTGGATGTTGGTGGCCACCCACCTATCCCATTTGGACCCCCACAACTGTCTCTTTCAGTATTTTCAGTTTCCTAAATTGTAGCACAATTTACTATTTTTAGCAGTTTTTCGGGTCCTGAACTTCCGGAGCCGTTTTGAGGCCCTAAACGACGTTTTTTTGGGAATCTGGGGCAACATGGGTCCATGGATGAATGTTGCCTCCCAAAGTGGTAGTACTCGGATAGATCTTTCTAACGAGCTATCGTACGCGTCAAACGGAGATCGTATGCCAAAGTTACGACCCCGGGAAATTGATGTACCAATTTACCCAAACGGGGCCCACAATTTGGCGTTTCATCTTCTAGGGTTAGGTTTCGGAATGTGAAAGGTTTTCCATTGTTTCTCAACAATAAATAGGCCTTTGAGCCTCATTGTAACATAGTTCAGAACAGTTCAGAGGCATGTAGCCACCACATCTCTTCTTAGAGATAAGCTACCATCGCCCTAGCTGGTTTATTTCCATTTCTGGTTGTAAGCATATTTCAGTATTTTCCATTAATGAAATGAAGTATTATTTCCGCTGCATCTTTGTGTATATGGTTATCTCTGTAATTTGTTGCGTTCCTGTCTAAATCCGGATCAACCTTAGAGTAGATCCTTTTTCATTTGGGATGATGGCTCCGACTGGAATTATGGGACCAGTTTCCCTTTATATGAAATTATTAGAAATTAATTTAATAAAAGTGTAAAGATATGATATAACTAAGACTGAAAACAAATATTAATGACTTAATATCTATCCTAGGAAAGTTGTTTGTATATGTGATTATAAATATTTCGTAATTAACATGAAAATGTAGATTATCGTGCAATTATGAATTTAAAATAGAAAAAAGATAACTAATTTAATTAAATAGTTAATTAAACTAGCTGATAAATTCATCACATATATGAGAAATCGTTGTTCATATATACACTTTATGGTTCCAATCCAACATATCAGTAGTGATGATGTAAGATTGTTATAACACATATATAATGAAAAATATCAAATTTCCATTTAACTTTCAATCAAAAGAATAATACACAGATAATAGTACCTGAAATATTGTTGCCCTGCTCATGAGAGAAATGGCGATGGTTCAACTATATATTAAGAAAAACTGAAGTTATAATAGTGCAAGATTGAGCCTTCTTTCAAAAAGTCAAAACCCCTTCTCATAACAAAAGGAGGGGGATTTATAGCTTCATAAGAAAATACAAATATAGCAAATACAATAACAACTTTACACGGTTTCAACAAACGTAGCCAAAATAAACCAAAAGAGACAAATTTAGAATCTGTTGTAACAAATTATCTAAGCCTATGAATAATACCATCCTCCCATTCGTTGTTGTAGCTTATAGATATATGTCATGTTCTTTAATTTTGGTGGAGACCTTGGTTGAATTCGCATCTGGCTAATGAAGATTGTGTATCTCAACGTTGGCAGCATTTGTGTGGTGGTATTGGATAAACATTGGAGCATCAACCACTGACTGTGTGGTTTGACCACAAATTGCTAATGACTTTCCAAATTGATCCTCATTAGCTAATCAATGACTTCAACTTGCTTTTTGGAGGTTTCTTGCCACATTTTAGTAAGTGGTTTGATGTTTGGCAACACTCCTTCAGGGCAATTTGTTGTGAGGTTGGCTTGAAATAAATTTTCACTAACCGCTTCAATGAGGTTATTTGATATATCTCTCGCGTAAAATACTGTTGCTTCTATTTACTTGAGACGAATTTCCCATTCTCTAAAAATAATTTCCTTGTGTGATTATTCAATTCTAGGAAGATTAGCCAATCTTCCATCTGCATTGTATTGCCATGTCAGAAAACTGACGATTTTCTCTTCTATGTCATCAAAATAAGTCCTGGGATTTGATAGTTGATCAACTAGAGAACTAGTTTTGTTTCATAAGTCATGAATAGTTGCCAACTTTTGGCAAAATACAATATGTTGTTGAGCAAGAAGATTGTTTAACTCTTTTACTTCCTTCTTAAACTCTATCAATTTAGGATTAACACTTAACTGTTCAATGTTGATATGTAATTCCCGTATTTGAATATCTCAGGCTTGCAAATCAATATCATATTGAACTTTGAGGGCATCAAAATTGTTTTGGAGTTCAGTAATCTGTCCTTGCCATTGCTCGACAATCTTTTGTTTCTCAATTTCAAAACTCTGTTCCAAATGCACAATTTTGTCTTCTTTTTCTTTTAACAACTGTTGTACTTCTGTAGCTTTATCCATTGTTGCTGAAGCATAGGCTCCTGTGAATTGAGTGAGCCTTCCCAAATCCTTTGTAGGAGTGGTCAAAGAGCCTTTCCATACAACCTCAAAAGAAGCATTTCCAGGGACCAAAGCCTGGGACTGATCAATTTTCCTTTTCTTCCTCTCTCTTTTGACAACAACCTTGTGCTGAGGACTGTAAAATATATCAAGCGGAGGAATTTATTCAACTCTTAACATAACCTTAGATGTTGGGAAATCTGATATAATTTCAAAGTCTTCATCCCCTAAAGGATTCTTAGAGGCCTTTGTTGTTAGCGGAGTTTGTTCAAGAATTTTGGAAGTGTATTGAACTTTCTCTTGTAAGGAAGTCTTTAAAACTTGAGGTTCATCGACCTTCAGAGCCTGGTTATATTTCTCCCATATTTCTTGCAACTTGGTATTAGGCATAAGAACCTCTGATTGGGAAGAAGAGGAAGCGATTGTTTCTCTTGACTGGGAAACCTCGACATATTGTGTAGATCCAAGAACTATTACATCATCGAGGACTGCTTTCTCTTGAGGAATTCTTAATGAATCCATATGCAAATTTTCTAGCCTTGCAACTCTGTACTAGGTGAATTGAATCATTTCTTGTGGAGTCAACTATTGTTTTGCCTGTCTCATAACCACTGAATAAGTAGAATCCTTTTCAAACAGATCATCAAACCTATCTAGATCATGAGCAAATTGCTTGATGCTCGACCTTGCAGTAACCTTTTTGATAGTTTGACGCGGGTCATACTGTTTGTTAGGAATGGTGGGGAAACCAAGCTCTTGAATAACATTGATATCAATGATTGCATGACTGAAATTATCCAAAGTATAAATACCACAATGGACGTGAAAAATTGGCCACATCTTTTTATTTAATTCCTTTAAAACTTTTGAAATACTGTTCCCTACAGTTTGATATGCTATTTCTCGGGAAATAAGCTTGTTTGGAATAAAAAGAGGTAATACATGAGGGCTAGCTAAACTTTGAAAGACTTGAACATAGGTAAATATCTCTTTAGGCGAACCAGTTTGCTATTTGGAGCAAGACTATTTCGGCTTCAGGGGATACCCATGGGGTCTTTTAATAAAAAATAATCTGGTAGATAGGTAGCATAACTCTATGACATATTTTGTATAAATGAGGCAAATACTTTGAATCCCAGATAATATCTTGGTAGATGTGGATAGGGGCTGGGTCTTCTAAAGTCCATTTCTAACCCATAGAGGTGAAGTCCATAGTGAAACACATGGCATCCATTATGTAAGCACTCATGTAAAAGGGGGAATCATGTTTTCTGAGACTTTATAATTGCTTCCAAAAGCCAGGATATGTGTAGTTAGATTGTCTGAGAGTATATTTCCCTAGGTGAAGATATAACCCTCTGAATCCCCATCAATCAGTGGTGTCCATTGATCAATAAAGTTATGTGTATTAGGGTAGGCAAAGAGTCTACACATCATAGCATCTATTTGGCTATAAGGACCAGTAAGGGAGTAAACTGCATACTTAGTTGAATCCTCTCTCTTATGCTTGTTTGGATCTCTCCTCCATGCTCTAATAGGCTTTGACGCATGGTCGTGTTCCTTCATGAATGCTTCCACAAAATTCTTTTCATATTTGCATTGAGGCTCGGGTAGATGGTACATTATGCTTAAATCCTTGCCGGTAAAATACCCTATGACTATGTGCTTCATCGTCACAATATTTCTTTGGACAATTCTGAAATTTTCAACCACCCATCGAACCATGTCTATATAAGGAAGGATTCTAGGGCGTGCCGCAATTCTGTGCAAGAATTAATTAGCAACATCACTATAGGTAGTGTTCGAGACTGGGGTAGAATCATCAATCGTAATTGTTCTTTGCGTGACCTTGGTCCCTTCATCCTCAAAGAGTTGTTACATGGATTCCCAAGAGGGCTGTCCAGATTCTTTGGTGCAGACTGTGTCTAAGAATAACCTTTGCATGGCATTTTTATCTTCTGCACTTTCTACTGGAGGAGTGACATTTTTTTGTTGCGCAACATGTTTCTTCTTTCCTTTCATTGCCTTAGACATTTCTTCACTATTGCAGTGGTTAGGACTAGCCTGTTAGTAGAAAACATAGGGATGAGCGATGAACTTTTTCACACAGAGGACTTAGCGTAAATAATGAAACTTTCATAACAATCTCCTTCTTTAAAGAGAATTTTGATAGAATCGAGCTGAAATGAATGTAAGAGTTTATGATTTCGAAAATAATAAATTCACCACTCTCAAACATTAAGTGTGAAAACATGAATTCACGTGGTTTCATCCAAATCATCATATCAGAAGCTAAATATCAGAGGAATGTGTTTAAAAGTTGTGATAATGGTAACTTTCGATAAAGGGAATTCTGATGAAGTAACGACTATAAAAGGAGGCGGGAAGTGATATGAGGAGATTTATATCAGAGGTGGGATATCAAATATTTAAAGAACAAGCTTCTGAGATAAAAGTTACAATAAAATCTATAAACGAGAATATGGGAGGTATCGACAATGGGAAATATTTGGGATATCAGATATCAGAGGTGAAAGGCATCGAAGCTGGGAGAAACCAGAAATGTGAAATATCATAAGTGTCACACTTTAAAAGTTATGATATTGGAAGGGCCGATATGATAAATGATAGCTGTGGGGCAAATGATAATTATAATATTCATTTCGTACAGGCGCGCACTACCTTTACTAAAATCCATTTAATAAAGCCCTTTAATAAATAAGTTGATCTTCGGGGAAGTGCTATATGAGAGAAGGGCTTTATTGTAACTTTCACAAAAGGAAAGTTATAATATAACAGGGACCTGATGGAAGTATTCTGATAATGCTTTGACTTTTAAGGGAAAAGGCTTATCGGGGTTTGTATATTATTGTAACATTTAAAGGTTAAGCTCCGATATATGGGTTCCGATGTGGGAAACCTTTAGGCCTAAGAAAGTTATAAAATTTTTGAAAATGTCCCAATTTTATTGAAAAATAAATAATTTTATTAAAAAGAAAGAAGGGTCCCCATTATTTATTAATAACTACATAAAAATAACTCGGGGGTCGTTGAATACTACAACAGAACCATGAATTCCCCTAAGACCTACGACGTTCCATATCTAAATTATTTGCATTTGTACATTGGATCAGCTCAAAGGATATTCATATGGCTAGCATTCCATGGTGGCGTCAAGAGATAACTGAGATTATTTGTATGTTTGAGAAGGAACTGCCAACAAGTTTCATGGACTTGTAGGTTCATGTTCTAATTCACCTAGTAGACGAGGTTGAATTAGTTGGGGTGGTTTCTTTTCATTGTATGTTCTTATTAGAGAGGTACATGAAGAAATTGAAAGGTTTATTTGATAAAGGGAAAAACACAAGTGGTATATATCGTATGAGTCTTTCTATTATGTCAGTGATCCAGGTGGACTTTTAAAAAGTACCAGTGGCATGGTAAAACAAATCAAAAATCAAAGTGGTAGAATTCGGATAAACTTAGCATCAGATTGAAGCGTTCTTCATCTTGATTCTAACGATGTGAACGACACTCGAATTTGAGCTCATATGAAGAAGTTAGAGCAAGTCAAAGTTCAGGTTTGACTTGGATAGGTGGCAAGAGAACATCACGTGGAATAACTCTTAGCGAATGGGGAAGCACCAAGTGGCAGGTTTCCATTGGCCTCGCATTTATCATATTGCAAAAGGAAGAGTTTAATGTTTAAGGAAATTGGCCCCAGCACTACCAGGTTGCGGATTGTGATATCACAATCACACATCAGAGGCAGGTCGATAGTAAAGAATCGACCCCAGAGAAAGGCCAAGTGTGATGCGATGATCATAATCACACATCGCAAAGGGAAGGTATTACAGAATCGACCCCCGACAGTCAGGTTAATATTGAGATATTGTAATCACATATCACACACACCATGTTCATAAACAGTAAGACACCCCTGGCTCCACCGATTGCGATTTGCGATGATTCTATCGGATCCAATATATATTATGTATTGCAGTTGATAATTACCATCAGGTCCGCCTGTTATCATAGATCGCTCATTGTTTTATCACCTTTCACTCATCACTTAATGTAAAGGCACGAGTCTGTCCATCGATTAAAACATTGATTCTTTGTGTTAAAGCCACCGGGTTAAGGTAATGTGTGGTTAAAAGGTTATGAAATTTTTTCTATGTTTAAATAGGTTATTACCCGCATACTATTCCAGGTCCGAGATCCTTGGTATGGAAACCACCTACCTGCTATACTTGTCATTTGTTGAAACTGTCTGGATTGAGGAGTTAGCCACCATCATATATAATGGACTGTCTGTGTAAGAAAAATAGGAGAGAATGGCATATAAGTTCATATAATATTTTGTACAACAGTAACCCGACCTAGCAGCAGGTCGAAACCTCGCCTTGAGCAGCAGGGAGGTTCCGAGAGGGTGCAGAAGCTTCATTTCTCCGAATTGGGTGTTCGGATAGGTGATTTTGCATGATTTTTCGCCAAGATTTCAGTGGTATTGTCTGTTTCTGAAGCTAGGCTCTCCATTCTCTGTCCATATTCTAGCTTGGAGGTATAAGGATTGTAAATGAATGTTGCTTGTAGTTTTATCTTTTTTTATGCCACTTAATGAATGAAGGCCTCCTCACTATTAAGAAGGGCCCATAAATGTAGTCCAAATTGGATGAAATCCGTAATAAAATCTTTGTGTCATGGTTTCATGCTTATCTTGTTATTTCCACATTGTATATGTGCTTTTAAGTTCCATGGTTAATAAGTTATGTTACATGTAATTCTGCTGCATCTATAAGTAAAAGGTCTTGGATAGATTTTGGTATCGTTGCAGGTATTTGTTGATGCGAATTGCATGAGTATATGCTAACCCAGAACAAGTTGCAAAAAGGTGAAGGAAATCTTAAGTCCTTTGATCCCGAAGCAGGATGTGCTCAACAAAGAAGAAACATGGCCAATGAAGAAGCTAGATGGGAAGACGAACAAAATTACCGCAAGGTATTCTACAATATGGCAGAGAAAGTGGACAAGCTGTTTGAAGAGTATGAGAAGGCCATTAGGCATGAGAAGAAAGATGCCGCTGATAATAGATCGGTAAATCATGAAGGTGGTGGATAAGATCCTCCTCCCCCTCCTTCTTTAAGTGATAGTTATGATCACTCTAATCGAGATTCCAAACATACGTCTAAGAAACGATTCTTCAAGCTAGATGTAAAGTTTGACCTGCCCATGTATAATGGAGAGTGTAGTGCAGAAAAACTTAACAATTGGATAAGACATATAGAGGTTTATTGCTGGATTCAGCATATTGAGGAAGATGAGGCAAAGCTCTAGTTAGCATCTCTTCAGCTGAGTGGCACTGCTCTCATTTGGTGGGAGAGCAAGTTGTAGAAGGGCAACAAAAAGTGAGGTAACCTTCTTTCCTCTTGGTCCAATTTTATTTCTTCATTAAAAGACCAATTTTACCCTTTGGGTTATAAACAAAAGGCACTAATGGAATGGCAATATCTAAGGCAAGGTAAAGGGAAAAATGTGCAAAGCTTCACTGAAGAATTTCGGAAACAAGCATTGAATTTGGACATCTCATTAGATTCGTTCGAGACTGTAACTAAGTATGTTGGTGCATTACATAGTTACATAAGACACTAAATCTTATTGTTTGAGCATACTACGATTGATGCGGCTAGCGTAAAGGCCATTCATCTTGAAAACCAAGGCAAGAATGGCAGAGATGATCAAGCCAAGAAAACACCGTTCAAACCTCAGCATGGAAAATTCTAGAAGAAAGGCAGGGGGAAGGATAAGAAGACCACTGCAGCCAAGAAAGAGGACGGAGCAATGCCATCTTGCACGCATTACAAGAGAGAAGGTCATGACGAGGATCACTGTTGGAAGCTACATCTGTAGCTGAGACCAAAGAGATTTAGCAGAAAGGGGAAGTAGAAGACAATGGCAACAACACAACAGGACGTTAGATCAGACTTTGGTGACGAGACATTGGTCACAGCTGTGGGTGCAAGAGGTACTCTTTTTGCTAATAATAATTCTGAATTGATTGCAAGCACTAGTTCTTCGAATTAGCTTGTAAGTAATGAACGAGAATTGAATTATTCCACATTAGGATTATTATAAAACACACAAAGGTGAAAGCTCTGTTTGATTCAGGATCCCAAGCAAACTTAATCTTAGAGTCCTTAATTAAAAAGTTAGGCCTTGAAACTAAGCGTCATCCGAGTCCATACACTCTTGGTTGGGTAAGTGATAAAGCAAAATTGCATGTAACCAAGCAGTGTGGGGCCAAATTTGTGATTTGTTCCAAATTAGTTGATGAGGTAGAGTTAGATGTTGTACCATTGGCTATCTATGGAATCATCTTGGGAAGTCCGTATCTATATGACAAAAAAGCAGTCTTCTTTCGACATGAAAAAAAATAATACCTTATGAAGGATGGGATAGAATATAAAGTCAGAGCTCATCATACGAAAGTCAGTGCTAGCCTTATAAGTGCAGGACATATTAAATGACTGGTTAATTCCAGCAATGAGTGCATGCTCATGTTGGTAAGAGAGAAGGAGGCAGAGACGGTTGACACTTTCAAAGGTTGTGATCCTAATCATAAGAAAGAATTGTTAGAAATTATTTTTGACTATTATGGATTGTTTCAGCAACCGAGAGGATTGCCCCCAAAACAGACAATCCAACATGAGATCCATTTACAATGGGATGCTCCTTTACCGAATATTAGCATGTACAGTATGGCTTCTATCGAGAAGGAGGAGATCAAGAAACAGGTGCAGGAATTGCTTAATTAAGAGGTCATTTGACCGAGTTCTTCTCTGTGCAGCTCACCAATTGTGTTGGTGCCAAAGAAAGACGGCACACAGAGAATGTGCATAGACTACAGGGCACTAAACAAAATTACGGTGAAGAATCAATACCCTCTCCCTCGCATTGATGAATTATTAGATTAGTTGAAAAATGTTGTCTATTTTACAAAACTAGATTTGCGTAGTGGATATCACTAGGTTAGAGTTGCAGAACAAGACATTTGGAAGACTGCATTCAAAACCAAGCAGGGGTTGTTCGAATGGATGGTGATTCCATTTGGACTGTGTAATGCTTTGACCACATTTATGAGGGTAATGAATGATCTGTTTAGGCATTTTCTTGATAATTTTGTGCTTGTATATCTGGATGATATTCTTGTTTATAGTAGGACATGGGATGAACATGTATGTCATGTGAAGAAAGTGCTTGATGTTCTGAAAAATGAAAAATTGTATGTAAAACTGTCAAAGTGTGAGTTTCAGAAGACCTCTCTCATTTATTTAGGTCACATAGTCGGTAATGGGAAATTGAAAATAGATCCATCTAAAGGAGATGTAATTGTGAAGTGGCCTAAGCCCACAAATGTTACAGAGGTCCGAAGCTTTTTAAGTGCAGTACAATATTGGAGAAGGTTCATTGCAAACTTCTCTGTTATCGCAACCCCCTACATGCACCGACAAGAGTGAAGCAGGCCTTTTAGTGGGTAGGAAAGCAACAAAAATCCTTCGACACGCTGAAAGAGAAGAGTAACACAACACCAATTCTAGCCTTACCAGACCTTCAACAACCTTATGAGATTGAGACATATGCCAATGAATATGCCTTGGGCATTGTATTGATGCAACAAAGGAAGCCTGTATGTTACCATTCATAGACTTTCTCCCAAGTTGTTGTCAATTATCCCACGTACGACAAGGAGTTGTACACCTTGGTTCAACAAGCTCGTCATTTCAGATGGATGGGATTCCTCCAGCAGTTTCATCTGGTAATAAAATACAAGAAGGGCGCCAAAAACAAAGTAGTAGATATGATTTCTCACCCTCCTATTTCTGCATCTGTAGTTTTGCAAAATGCTTCTTTATCGTTAGAAAGTTATGTTGAACAATATGCTAACGATAATGATTTTAAAGAGATTTATGCAAAACTGACTCGTGGATCATAGGTGGACAATTATTATTTGCAGGGAAAACTATTGTATCACCTTGGAAAACTGTGTATACCCATTGATGAAAGGGTACATGTAATCCGAGAGGCTCATACCTCTCTTGTGTCTAGTCATTTTGGGGTTGAAAAAACTTTATGTCATTTACAAAGGTTTTGTTTTTGGCCTCATATGAAAAACATTGTGACTCATTTTGTAAAGGGTTGTGTGTTGTGTTCTGTTTCAAAGCCCTCTAATAGAAAACTTGGGCTCTACACACCACTCCCTATTTCGAGTCGACCATGGGAAAGTATGTCCATGGACTTTGTAGGTGGTTTCCCATGTCTAGGAAATGTCACGACTATTTGTATGTCATTGAGGATCGTTTTTGTAAAATCCGTATTTTAATTCCTTGTAAAAAGCAGGTCACTGCTGAGCAAACTTATTATCTTTTCTTTTAGCATGTCTAGGTCCATTTTGGGTTACCCACATCTATTGTTTCTGACCGAAACTTTCACTTTCTTGGAGAGTTATAGACCAACTTGTAGAGAATGATGGACACTAATCTGAAAAGAAGTACGACATTTCATCCACAAACTGATGGGTAGACAGAGGTCATCAACTACACCATGGTACACTTGTTACGAGGCTATTGTGGAGTACATCCAAAGTTGTGGAATGAACAACTTCCTTATGTGAATCATGCATATAATCGAGCATCACATTCATCCACACAGATCTCACTATTCAAGACATGATTTGGTTATCTAACAAGGGATCCCTTAGACATGGTATTTAGGAAAGATGAGGATGGCAATGGACGATATGATAGGGATAAAGCACAAAAGTTTATTCAACGGATATAAGTGATTCATCAGACAGTACAGGAGTAGTTGGAGAAGAGTCAGGATCGGTATAAATCTTGACATGATAAGCACCGAGTTGAACATCAGTTTCAAATTTGGGGACAAGGTATGACTCCACCTCAGCAACGATAGAATGAAGGGAGAAGGGAAGAAATTGAGACCCATTCAATATGGTCCCTTCACCATATCGACAAAGATTGGAGACATTGCTTTTCATCTTGACTCGCCCGCTTATATGCAAATGTACTCAGTAGTGAATGTTGAAAACTTAAAGCTTTATGAACCTCCATTGATTATGGATACCGAAGAGGTTGCACAGATTCCTACAGTGGATGATTTTGAACCAGAGTATCTAGACAAGCTGCCCAAAGATATCATACTCGACAGGAATACCATAATTTCATGACGGGGAGACGTGGAGTGCATTTGTGTTGGATTCAAGGGAATGCATCCAAGTAAAGCTCGATGGATCGAGAAAGAAAAAGTGAGGGAGAAATTTCCTCACTTGCCAATTGACTGAAAAGGCTTTTGGTGGTCCAAAAGCTCTTAATGGGGAGGATTGATCCAGGTGGATCTTTAAAAAGTAATAGTGACATGATAAAAAGGTTCAAAACTCAAAGTGGCAGAATCTGGATAAACTTAGCATTAGATTGAAGTGCTCATCATCTTGATTCTAATGATGCGAATGACACTCGAATCTGAGCTCATATGAAGAAGTTAGAGAAAGTCAAAGTTTAGGTTTGACTTGGACATGTGGCGGGATAAGATGACGTGGAAAAACTCTTAGCGAATGGGGAAGCACCAAGTGGCATGCTGCCATTGGCCCCACATTTCATAGATCGAGAAGGAATATGTTTGCGGTTAAGGAAATCAGCTCTATCACTATCGGGTTGTGATTTTCGATATCGTAATCGCATATCGGAGGCAGGTCGGCGGTGTTAGAGCCTAGATTTGCCTCAAGCTGAAAAGGCAAGATTCTAGGTCCACATCAAACCACGCTCAACCTCGTAGCTAGCCCTACGAGGACAGGAGAGGGCTCTCTCCGGGTCAATCTCAGCGAAAGATAATCGATGGGGCTTGAGATGACTGAAATACGAACTAATTTTAGGCTAGGTATGAAGTGCAAAGATCTGATTTAAGTTTTTGAGGGTTTTGTTGGAAAAAAGGGACAGGAAAATTTTGGATCTGGGGATGAGGCCAGATTTTTGCAGAGTTCAGGTAGGGGCAAGATAGGCAGTAGTTTTGATGCTTTGGATTGAATGAATGGGTGAATCAGAATGGTGAGGAGCTAAGGAGGGAAAGAAGGTCTCAAGAGTCTTCCTCAAACAGATGAAAACATGAAGAATTAAACAAAATATCAAGGCAGAGCATAGCAGTCCAATGAATTCTACCTTAATCACTCATTTGTTTAATTGCAGAAGACAAGAGAAAGGAAAATGATACACATAAACATCGGTGAACTTAAAAAAACATAGAGAAACACACCATCAAAACATAGAGCCACATGGATCCCAACAAGTGTTGCAAAACCCTGGTCCTTCCTTTGCCAAAATTGCAGAAATGAAATGTACAATGGAGTGCCAAGCAATCCCAAGTATCCAACCCTGAAAATGACTTAGAAATTACATAATATAGACAAGCCTAACTCCTTCCCTTGCCTCTAGGGGTCGAGCTCATCATTCTAGGAGCTGTTTGAACCAATTCTAAACAAGGAACTGAAATCTAGGTAGTCAAACAACTTACCCCTATATGCTAGGAAACTGATTCATTCACTCACATTTCACCTTTTGGTGAATGAATCTTCTAGAACAAGTAAAAATGTGCCAATATTACATCATGGTTATCAAATTACATCATGAAAAGTCAAGAATAACATCAAGAAGCAAAACTGGTCAAAACTGGGTGAATTTCTGAGCTGAACAGTGAAAAATAGGCAAAAATCCTCTATGCGCCGCGCCAAAATCTATATGCATCACGCCACTTTGGAGCTGATTTTGAGGCACTTCCTGAAGTCAAAATTGAGCCCAAGTGTGCTTGTTTGAAATCCCTTCCTGTCTACGTTCCAACCCAAGTGGAATTTATGAATTTGGATGTCATTTTCCCCTCCAAAACTTCAATCTCCCAAGACTGCTTCTTGTGTGTCAAAATAGGGGCAGTGAGGTCATTTTTTGAGTGCTTTTGACCTCCTGAGGACTCAAAACTTGCCCAAATTTCTTTTCCATGCACCAAAAACCATGATTTTTCATGAAAAATCAAAAAATGTAAACTTTTTTCAATTTGGAGCTCTCTAGCAAAAGCGAGCTCCACGTGGCGCGACGCATAGGGAGGAAAACCGTGTGTTAAAAATTTCTGTGCATAGCACCTTTTTGCAGGAGACTTTTTGAGGCCTTCCCGGTGTCCAAATTGGGCACAGGATAGCTAGTTGGAAATATCATTGAGTCTAAATTCCAACCTAACTTGAATTTTTCAATTTGGAGTTCATTTTCCCTGTCAAAAGTCAAATCTCCCAAGGCTGTTCAAAATGTGCCAAATGAGGCTGCCTCAGGGCAGAGTACTGTTGCAGTCAACTTTTGAAGATCTTCCTCAACTCCAAATTGAGCTCATGATATCTCATTCGAAATATATTTGTGTCTAGTTATCATTTGACTCATAAAGCAAGTCATTTGACCAACCAAGGTAGGAGAAAACTTGATTTTCCCAAGGTCACTTCAGAGGTGCATCAATTCTCCCAAGGCAACTGTATTTTTGACATTTCTCTAAAATCATAACAGCTGTATAAAAACCGAAAGAGGATTTTCTTCTTTGGTCTTTGAAGGAAAAAACCTCTCTCACTGTTTCCAAATTCATCCTTTCTAGCTCAGAAACAGAATTTGAAGAAAAACCATCCCTTTTGTGTGATGAATGGCTTGCTCCTTGGAATGACTTCTCGACAAATGATGGAGATTTGATGTTCGATGATATGAAATGACCTCATACCTTCTGATATCCCTTACACCTCCTCTACTCAGATATCTTTGATCCCATAGCCAACCCTAGCTCAGTGGGAGAGGAAATTAGGGTTTGGGGATTTATGGTTAGGATTCTGGGGTTTTACATTCGGAAATTTTGTGAAAGGGAATTTGGGATATGGGATGGGGTTTAATAATTTTAGGGGATAGGGAAAAATGAAAATAGGGGAAAAAATGGAGCCAAGGAAAATGATGGAAAAGAGCAACCTTGGTAGCAAACAAGTTTTGAAACCCTAGGCAACACTTTTCATATGAAGATTTTGACATGGTAGGGTTTTGAGATTTTGTTTTAGCATTCACCACATCAAACATAATATACACCATAAACTTTGACGATGAACAGCGAAGGAGGAGCTCAACCTACTTGAATTCAAGAGAAATTTGCACGTTTTGGGCGTTTGGAGGCCGTTCTGGAATTTTTTAGGCCAAACAGCTGAGTGCGCCATGCAGCTTACCCAATGCGCCATGCCGTCCCAGTGCACCGCGCCTATGTTAATTTACACTGCGCAACTTCTCCTAGTGCACCGTGCCTCCCAGGTGCGCCGCGCCTTCTGCCCAATGTTCCGCGCCGACAAGTTGCAGCGGTTTTTGTCCAATTTCTCACTCTTTCACCAAAACTCACTTTGAAATGCTTCCTCTTTGTTCTTGGCATGCAAATGAAAGTTTTAAAATCATGAGAACCTCTTATAGTGATATATTTGATTTTTGCTTCTCACAAACCCACTTTGTAATGTTTTGACTTGGCACTTTTTCACAACTAATAGAACTCTGTCGTTTTGTTTCCCTTTTGATTTTTTGGCTTGAGTGATGAATCTTTTTGGCACTTTTGCAAGGACAGTGGCATGTTTTGACCAAGGAAGACCAGGGCTGCGCCTGGAGAATTCAATAACTGAAGAACTTTAGAAAATGTTACAAAAGACAAAATGTTGACTTTTGAACAGTCATAATCCATCAATATGACGATGAAATTCGCGAAATAAAAAACATGTGTAGAACCTCCCTCTGGCTTGCTGGCATTTGGACACTTTAACGACTCAATTTGTGAAACCCTAGACCCATGATTGACATGACTCTTTGCCCATTAAAAGATCAAACATTGACTGTCATGGACTTTAATAAACATTGATGAAAAGACCTAGGCTAGTAGGTACAAGACATGAGGGGAATGAATGAAAAATCCCTTCCGTCAGATTATGGCATGCTCCTAAACGGAATGTAGGTGATCAAGCAGGATGGGACACCTAAAAATGAAATGCAAAAAGAGTTTTGATCTTTGATGGAGGACTGACAAGACCGACTCTAATAGGCGATAAAGAATCAGCCCCAGAGAAAAGCCAGAGTGCAATGCAATGATCGTAATCACACATCAGAAAGCGAAGGCATTATAGAATCGGCCCCCGATAGTCAGGGTTGTGATTACGGTATTGCAGTCGCATATCGCACGTGCCACATTCATAAATCGTAAGACACCCCTGGCTCCACCAATTGCGATTTGTGATGATTCTCTCAGATCCAATATATATATTATGTATTGCAGTTGATAATTGCCGTCGGGTCCGCCTATAATTGCAAATCGCTCATCTTTTTATCACCTTTCACTCATCGCTTAATGTAAAGGCACGGGTCTGTCCATCGATTTAAACACTGATTCTCTGTGTTAAAGTAGCCAAGTTAAGGTAATGTGTGGTTAATAGGTTATGAAGGTTTTTCTATGTTTAAATAGGTTATTACCCAAATACTATTCCAAGTCCAAGATTCCTAGTATGGAAACCACCTGCCTGCTATACTTGTCATTGGTTGAAACTACCGGGATTGAGGAGTTAGCCACCAACATATATAATGTACTGTCCGCACAAGAAAAAGGGGAGAGACTGGAACAAAAGTTCAGAAACAATTGTGTACAGTAGTAACCCGACCTCACAGCAGGTCAAAACCTCGCCTTGAGTAGCAGGGAGGTTCCGATAGGGTGCAGAAGCTTCATTTCTCCGAATTGGGTGTTCAGATAGGCGATCCTACACGATTTTTTGCAGGATTTTAGTGGTACTATATGTTTTTGAAGCTGAGCTCTCCATTCTTCATCCATCTTCCAACGTGGAGGTATAAGGATTGTAAATGAATGTTGCTTGTACTTTTATCTCTTTTTATGCCACTTAATGAATGAAGGCCTCCCCACTATTGAGCAGGGCCCTGATATGTAGTCTAAATTGGATGAACACCATAATCAAATCTTTGTGTCATGGTTTCATGCTTATCTTGTTATTCCACATTGTTTTATGTGCTTTTAAGTTCCATGGTTAATAAGTTATGTTACTTATAATTATGATGCATCTATAAGTAAAAGATCTTGGATCAAGTTTGGTATCGAAGCTGGTCTTTGTCGATGCGAATTACATGAGTATATGTTGTGGGGAAAAGTATCCGATGCGGATGACCCTATCCCTACTCTAAAGGTGACAGTCTTTAGCAACAACTGAAAGTAAAGCTTTGATGTTTTCCTTTATGAAAGTACAGAGAGGGGGAAGAAATGATCAACCAACCTGGTATCCTTCGCTTAGTCGATCTTGATCCTCTCTCTTTGTCTCTTGTTCCCAGCTCCTTGCTCTCTTTGCCGGTCTAGTTACACACAAGCCCTGCACAAAACGAGAGAGGAAACTACAAGATACAAGTACTCATAACTGATGCATGGATTAGAGTGAATCAAATATACATGTAAATACAATACATCAATGCAATACAAGTATATAGGAGAACATGCAAAACTTTATTGATAGAAGTAACAGGGTTCTGAGAAGGTTACAACCAATGATGGCTCCAATCCAGCAGCACCTCCCCAGCAGCAAGAACTCTCCTCTTCACCTCTAGTAAAACAATCACCCAATAGCTCTAACTGTAATCCAACAGCACCTCCTTGCTTTACACAAAATTCCAGCCTCCTTAGACCTCATAGAAGAGCTCTATATATAGGAGAGAAGAAGAGAGGATGAGTCAGCTTGAGGCTGGCATAGAGCTGACTAGTGTCCTCTCCCTCTTCAGTTAATCTTCAGTTCTTGAGTCCACTTGGAGATCCTTGGTTACACATGGTGATCAAGTACCTCTTACTCATCACAGGGCGAATCTTATGAACCAAGTGTCAGTTTGGAAGCTTCCTGGGCAGTTGACACCTTGCAGGATGACTGTGCCACTTGGCCAATCTCGCCCAGCGCAGGTAGCCTTCATTACTTTTGACTTCCAGCGCAGGTACAAAGAGGGACAGTTGCATTCCAGCGCAGAAGCTCAGTGGAGCAGCTGACATGATCCAAAATAAGCCTGTTTTGAAGTGTTTTCAGGTGGAGAACTGATTGGAAGTGCTGTTGTTTGATGACCTTGTTCTTTTAGGGGTAAGAACAACATGTTTAGGGACTGAGGATCCCTGTAATTATTGACATTTCATGCTCCATGCTGCGAGGCACAAAAATGTCTATAACAGTATATGTTAACTTGAAAGAATTTGCAAAAAGGCGAAGGAAATCTTAAGTCCTTTGATCCCGAAGCAGGACGTGCACAACAAAGAAGAAACATGGTCGATGAAGAAGCTTGTTGGGAAGAGGAAAAAAATTATCGCAGGTATTCTACAATATGACAGAGAAAGTGGAAAAGCTATTTTCAGAGTATGAGAAGGCAATTAGGCCCGAAGAGAAAGATGCCGATGACAATAGATCGGTAAATCATAAAGGTGGTGGAGAAGATGCTCCTCCCTCTCCTTCTTCAAGTGATAGTTCTCATCGCTCTAATCGAAATTCCAAACATACATCTAAGAAACTGTTCTTCAAGCTAGATGTAAAGTTTGACGTGCCCATGTATAATGGAGAGTGTAGTGCAGAAAAACTTAACAATTGGATAAGACAGATAGAGGTTTACTGCTAGATTCATTAGATCGAGGAAGATGAGGCAAAGTTCCAGTTAGCATCTCTTCGACTGAGTGGCATTGCTCTCATTTGTTGGGAGAGCAGGTTACAGAAGGATAGCAAAAATTTGGGTAACCTTCTTTCCTCTTGGTCAAATTTTATTTCTGCATTGAAAGACCAATTTTACCCTTTGGGTTATAAATAAAAGGCACTAATGGTGGGAATATCTAAGGTAAGGTAAAGGGCAAAATTTGCAAATATTCATTGAAGAATCTTGGAAACAAGCATTGAATTTCAGCATCTCATTAGATTCGCCTGAGACTGTAACTAAGTATGTTGGTGCGTTACATAGTTACATAAGACACTCACTGTTATTGTTCGAGCCTTCTAAGATTGATGTAGCCAGCATAAAGGCAATTCACCTTGAAAACCGATGCAAGAATGGCAGAGAAGATCAAGCCAAGAAAACAACGTTCAATCCTCAGCATGGAAAATTCCAGAAGAAAGGCAAGGTTAAGGATAAGAAGACCGTCGCAACCAAGAAAGAGGATAGAGAAATGCCATCTTGCACGCATTGGAAGTGAGAAGGTGACGACGAGGATCGTTGTTGGAAGCTACATCTAGATATGATACCAAAGAGATTCAGCAGAAAGGGGAAGCAAAAGACAGTGGCAACAACACAACAGGACCTTGGATCAGACTCTAGTGACGAGACATTGATCACAGCCGTGGGCGTAAGAGGTACTCTTTCTATTAATAATAATTTTGATTCGATTGCAAGTACTAGTTCTTTGAATGAGCCTGTAAGTAATGAATGAAAGAGAATTGAATTATTCCACATTAGGGTTATTATAAAACACACAAAGGTGGAAACTCTGTTCAATTCAGGTTCCCAAGCAAACTTAATCTCAGAGTCCTTAGTTAAAAAGTTAGGCCTCGAAACTAAGCCTCATCCGAGTCCATACCTGCTTGGTTGGGTAAGCGATAAAGCAAAATTACAAGTAACCAAGTAGTGTAGGGCCATATTTGTTATTGATTCCAAATTATTTGATGAGGTAGAGTTAGGTGTTGAACCTTTGGATATCTGTGGAATCATCTTGGGCAGTCCGTATCTATTTGACAGAAAAGCAGTCTTCTTTCGGCATGAAAATAAATACCACCTCACGAAGGATGGGTAGAATATATAGTGAGATCTCATCATACGAAATGCAATGCTAGCCTTGTGAGTGCAGGACATATTAAACGACTGGTTAATTCCAACAAATGGTGCATGCTCATGGTGGTGAAAGCGAAAGAGGCAGAGACGGCTGACGCTTTCAAAGGTTGAAATATTAATCATAAGAAAGAACTGTTAGAAATTATTTCTGACGATCATGGATTGTTTCAGGAACCTAGAGGATTGCCCCCAAAACTGAAAATACAACATGAGATCCATTTATAATAGGATGCTCCTTTACTGAATATTGGCATGTATAGGATGGCTTCTATCAAGATGGAGGAGATCAAGAAATAGGTGCAGGAATTGCTAAATCAAGAGCTCATCAGACCGAGTTCTTCTCCGTGTGGCTCACTGATCATGTTGGTGCCAAATAAAGATGACACATGGAGGATGTGCGTAGACTACAGGGCGCTAAAAAAAATTACGGTGAAGAATTAATACCCTCTCCCTAGCATTGATGAATTATTAGATCAGTTCAAAAATGTTGTGTGTTTTACAAAACTGGATTTGCATAGTGGATATCACCAGGTTAGAGTTGCAGAACAAGACATTTGGAAGACTGCATTCAAAACCAAGCAGGGGTTGTTCAAATGGATGGTGATGCCATTCAGACTGTGCAATGGTTCGACCATGTTTGTGAGGGTAATGAATGATCTATTTAGGACTTTTCTTGATAATTTTGTGCTTGTATATCTGGACGATATTCTTGTTTATACTAGGACATGGGATGAACATGTATGTCATGTGAAGAAAGTGCTTGCTGTTCTGAAAAGTGAAAAAATTGTATGTAAAATTGTCAAAGTGTGAGTTTCGGAAGACCTCTCTAGTTTATTTAGGTCACATAGTCGGTAATGGGCAATTGAAAATAGATCCCTCTAAAGTATATGCGATTATGAAGTGGTCTAAGCCCACAAATGTTACAGAGGTTCGAAGCTTTTTGGGTGCGGTACAGTATTGGAGAAGGTTCATTGCAAACTTCTCTGTTATCATAACCCCCTTACATGCATTGACAAGTGTGAAGTAGGCCTTTCAGTGGGGAGGAAAGCAACAAAAATCCTTTGACACGCTGAAAGAGAAGATCAGCACAACACCAGTGCTAGCCTTACTAGACCTTCAACAACCTTTTGAGTTTGAGATAGATGCCAATGGATATGCCATGGGTGTTGTATTGATGCAACAAAGGAAGCCTGTATGTTACCATTCAAATACTTTCTCCCAGGCTGTTGTGAATTATCCCACGTACGATAGGGATTTGTACGCCTTGGTACAGAGTGTAAAAAATTTGAAACACTACGTGATCAACAAGAAGACCATCATCCATACAGATCATCAACCCTTCCAGTACCTCTAGGCACAGAGCAAGCTTCAACAAGCCCGCCATTTCAGATGGATGGGATTCCTCCAGCAGTTTCATCTGGTAAATAAATACAAGAAGGGTGCCAACAACAAAGTAGTAGATATGCTTTCTCGGCCTCCTAGTCTGCATCTATAGTTTTTCCATATGTTACTTTGTTGTTATAAAATTATGTTGAACAATATGCTAACGATAATGATTTTAAAGAGATTTATGCAAAACTGACTCATGGATCGCAGGTGGAAAATTATTATTTGCATGTAAAACTATTGTATCACCTTGGCAAACTATTTATACCCATTGATGAAAGGGTACATGTAATCCAAGAGGCTCATACCTCTCTTGTGTTTGGTCATTTTGGGATTGCAAAAAATTATGTCATTTACAAAGGTTTTGTTTTTGGCCTCATATGAAAAACATTGTGACTTGTTTTGTAAAGGGTTATGTGTTGTGTTCTGTTTCAAAGCCCTCTAATAGAAAACTTGGGCTCTACACACCACTCCCTATTCCGAGTCGACCATGGGAAAGTGTGTCCATGGATTTTGTAGGTGGTTTGCCTATGTCTAGGAAAGGTCACGACTATTTGTATGTCATTGTGGATCGTTTTAGTAAAATGTGTATTTTAATGCCTTGTAAAAAGTAGGTCACTGTTGAGCAGATTGCTTATCTTTTCTTTCAGCACGTCCAGGTCCATTTTGGGTTGCTCACATCTATTGTGTTAGATCGAGACTCTTGCTTTCTTGGAGAGTTCTGGACCAACTTGTAGAGAATGATGGACACTAAGTTGAAAAGAAGTACAACATTTCATCCACAGACCGATGGGTAGATAGAGGTCATCAACCGCACCGTGGTACACTTGTTACGAGGCTATTGTGGAAAACATCCGAAGTTGTGGGATGAACAACTTCCTTATGTGAATCATGCATACAATCGAGCATCACATTCATCCACATAGATCTTATCATTCAAGAAATGCTTTGGTTATCTACCAAGGGATCCCTTAGACATGGTCTTTGGGAAATATGATGATGGCAATGGATGAGATGATAGGGACAAATCATAGAAGTTTATTCAGCAGATATAGGTGATTCATTAGATAGTACAAGAGTAGTTGGAGAAGAGTTAGGCTCGGTATGAAGCTTGACATGATAAGAAACAAGCTGAACATCAATTTCAATTTGGGGACAAGGTATGACTCCACTTCATCAAGGATAGAATGAAGGGAGAAGGGAGGAAATTGAGACCCATTCAATATGGTCCCTTCACCATATCGACAAAGATTGTAGACAATAATTTTCATCTTGACTCGCCCGCTTATATGAAAATGTACTCAGTAGTGAATGTCGAAAACCTGAAGCTTTATGAACCTTCATTGATTATGGATATCGAATAGGTTGCACATATTCCTACAGTGGACGATTTTGCACCAGAGTATCTAGACAAGCTTCCCGAAGATATCATACTCAATAGGAAAAATAGAACTTCACGATGGGGAGATGTGGAGTACATTCATGTTGGATTCAAGGGAATGCATCAGAGTAAATCTCTATCGATGGAGAAAGAAAAATTGAGGGAGCAATTTCCTCACTTGCCAATTGACTAAAAAGGCTTTTGGAGGCCCAAAAGCTCTTAGTGGGGAGGATTGATCCAGGTGGATCTTTAAAAGGTAATAGTGGCATGGTAAAAAGGTTCAAAACTCAAAGTGGCAGAATCTGGATAAACTTAGCATCAGATCAAAGTGCTTGTCATCCTGATTCTAATGATACGAACAACACTCGAATCCGAGCTCATATGAAGAAGTTAGAGAAAGTCAAATTTCAAGTTTGACTTGGACAAGTGGCAAGAGAGGATGACGTGGAAGAACCCTCAGCGAATGGGGAAGCGCCAAGTGGCAGGTCGCCATTGGCCCCACATTTCATAGATCATAGAAGGAAGAGGTCCGCGGTTAAGGAAATCAGCCCCAACACTATCGGGTTGCGATTTGCGATATCACAATCGCAGATCGGAGGTGGGTCGGTGGTAAATAATCGGCCCCAGAGAAAAGCCGAAGTGCGATGCGATGATTGCAATCGCACATCGCAAAGGGAAGGCATTACAGAATCGACCCTCGACAATTAGGGTTGCGATTGCGATATCGCAATCGCATATCTCACACACTGCGTTCATAAATCGTAAGACATCCCTTACTCCGCCAATTGAGATTTGCAATGATTCTATCAGATCCGATATATATTATGTATTGCAGTTGATAATTGTCATCGGGTCCACCTGTTATCGCAGATCGCTCATCGTTTTATCACCTTTCACTCATCGCTTAATGTAAAGGCACGAGTCTGTCCATTGATTTAAATGTCGATTCTCTGTGTTAAAGCCTTAGGGTTAAGCTAATGAGCAGTTAACAGGTTATGAAGATTTTTTTTTTTTTTTTTTTAATGTTTAAACAAGTTATTACCCACATACTATTCTAGGTATGAGATTCTTGGTATGGAAACTGCCTGCCTGCTATACTTGTCATTTGTTGAAACTGTCGGGATTGAGGAGTTAGCCACCAACATATATAATGGATTGTCCGCAAAAGAAAAAGGGGAGAGACTGACATAGAAGTTCAGAAACTATTGTGTACAACAGTAACCCGACCTAGCAGCAAATTGGAACCTTGCCTTGGACAACAGGGAGGTTTCGAGAGGGTGCATAAGCTTCATTTCTCTGAAATGAGTGTTTGGATAGGTGATTCTGCACGATTTTTTGCTAGGATTTTAGTGGTACTGTTTGTTTCTAAAGTTGGGCTCTCCATTTTGCATCCATCTTCCAGGTTGGAGGTATAAGGATTGTAAATGAATGTTGCTTGTACTTTTATCTCTTTTTATGCCACTTAATGAATGAAGGCCTCCCCACTATTGAGCAGGGCCCGAAGATGTAGTCCAAATTGGATGAAATCCCTAATCAAATCTTTGTGTCATGGTTTCATTCTTATCTTGTTACATGGTTTTATGTGCTTTTAAGTTCCATTGTTAATAAGCTTTGTTAGATGTAATTCTAATGCATCTATAGGTAAAAGATCTTGGATCAGCCAGTGAGTACATCAAGTTGATCGACAATATACCAAGTGTGGCAATTTGGGACGACGAAAGGGATAAAGACAATAGTAACTATTCACACTGAACTTAATGCATATTAATTCATATTTTGATCTCATAAGTACCATGTGTTTGTGTGTGCGTGCGTGATTTCATCAACGAATTCAAAAATTGAAGCCATCAATAATTTCATTCTTTACAATATGGAAGCGACACAACCATGGGTCTTTTTGTACGAACATAAGAGGAGGAAATGGGATGTGACAGGAAATAATTCAAACTGTTGAATGGTAGAAGTGTGCCTTATCCTAATCATTTAAAAGAAAATATGCCAATGACATGTCCTAACAATTGGGTTGTTTATCAAGTCAGAGAGAAATATGGTGCATTTGGTCATTACCCGCGTGCTAAAGAGGATGCGCTAAACATAGGGATTGGGTGCAACAACTCAGTAATTATAATCTCTTTCTATACAATTTTAACTTCATACTGTACCTTTGAATTGTAACATTTATATATATTTTATATTTTTAATTATGTTCAGGTTATTAGACACATGACACTATAATTTTTTCACTTTTTTTTTTATAGGTGCATTTATTCCCATCTATGTGGGCATATGGACATCATTTTCACATGGAGGATGCCGATGATGGATGCATGACACAAGACTGTGGAGTGGAAGTCGATTTTGACCAATCTAGTTGTGCTAGCCACCGCGATCAAAACCTAATGCAAGGGACATTAGGTTATATTGGAAATATACAAGAGATCATTAAAGTGGACTTCTCTTCGTTCCAATGTGTTATTTTTAGGTGCAAGTGGTGGGACACCTTTGATCGGAATAATGTAAAGGAAGATCACGATAGTGGGAAAATATATATCAACTCTAGAAAGATGTGGCATGAAGTTAGGAGTCTTATGTTTTCCCAAAACATTGCAACAAGGTCTTTTTTTACCCAGATGTGTTGGATAAGGATTGGTGGTTCGTATTAAGACATGACCCTAGATCAAAACATATTTTTGAGAACAACAATGTTATCATGCCAAGCGAGGAAGATAATCAGGGTGATGACAATGGAGAGTGATATGTACTTGTGTTATTTCATCATTTATACTATTGTTGTATGGTTTTGTTTTTTTTTTTATTTCTTTAATACTGATTTTTTATTCATTTTGTTGGCATTTTATAATATAATTGGTAACATTTACAAAGGTTTTTATACGTTTTTTTGCAGTGGAAACATTTTTACACATAAAACTAGTATTTCCAATTGTGTACAATATCTATGATAATAAGGATCCAAGGTCACAATCCTTCTCAAATTGGAAAATGAGAAGAAACTAGTGAATTTAGAAATAACATTGAATTTTAGTCCTGATCTAGATACTTATTAGTTTATTAATCAGTTCACATGTTTTTTCTTCTTGTTTAATTCAAAATCAATATAAATCATCATGTAGTGATAACTCTATGAGGACTTTAACAATGAAAAAAGTGTGTATTAATATGTAAGATTAAATTCTTCACATGAGAGGTAAAGTCATGTTTACCATATTTAAATTACAGTTCTTGCAACAATATGTAAACTAAAAGGAGGCCTTATGCATGTATACAATGTTGATTACATTTTTTTATGGACCATAAGAGAAACAAATGGGCTTACATGGATGCATGAGAGGTTTTAATTTTTTCTTCATGGATAATGAAACAATTTTGACTTTTCTTTTCAATGGTAATTATAAATAAAAGTTGAATTAATAAATATTTTATGGCTAAGAATTAAATGATAAATAATGTGATGACTATTAAGAGACATTTGTTTGACTTTCAAATAGACTTGGTGATGCATTTTTCTTTCCTATTTAGATTATGTAAAATAAATATCTATTTTTATGTATTTATAAGTAAATTATTTAAAGTATACATGTCTTTATCATTGTGAACATGATGTAATATTAGCTAGGAGAAATGTGAAAACATGAATTTTAGTGACTATCTCGTGATAAGTATGTGGAAAAAATAATATTTTTTGAGTTGTTCATTAAGAAATAATCAAATATATTATTTGTCAAAAGTTTAAATCTAATATAGTATGATTTTGTATTATTTAACTCATATTTATTATTAAAAAGAATTAAATTTAAACTAGTACAATAGCAAATAAAAAACCAAAATAGCACCAAAATGCTATATCTTTATTACTAGAAGAAAGTTGCCTCTTTAAGGGAGAACTTCCAATAGAGTAAATCCCCCAACTACAAGTAACTTCACAATCCTTATTTTACATTTCTTGATCCTCATCTTTAGAGAGAAACTTCTAATTTAAATTGGTAATAGTTTCTATAAATATTAAATTTAAATTGCTTGAAAATCTTATAACTTTAGTAATAAATTAAATTTTATAAAATATAAATTTTTAAGTTATATTAAATCTAAATTAATTATAAAAAATTTTGACTTAAGTTTTTTAAATTTAACAATAGATTGAATTTTATAAACCAATATTGAATTGATTAAATTGTATTTTTTGAATAATTTATTATTATTATCATTTTATATTAAAAATTGAATGAGTTACACATTTTTGTCTTATTAAGTACTAACTAAATTATTTTACCTTTAATTATTTTTTCCTTGTGAGTATTGAAATATTTTACTAATTAAGTTAGATTGAATATCAATGAAATATCTAAGAAATAGAATAATATTTATCGTAATTTTACAATCATAGTTTCAACCATACTAAACTTTTTTATTTATAAAAATATCTTTTGATTTTTTTTTAAAGTAAGTCATTTTGCATGCAATTTCATATATAAAAGTTTGATATAAATTCACCAATACATAATCTATAATAAATATTATTTCAAAAAAATAAACATCATGATGATAACCATTTAACAAACATAAACATTATCTAAGATATACATTCAAATTCACTACCATCATCTAATATATACACCTCTAGCACATATAAATGTCATTAGTTAGCATACAAATCTAATAATCTAATAGGGCAAACATTGTAATCTAACATCATCACCACACACATCCTCAAATTAATATACATCTCATGTCAAATAACTGCTATTACATACACATCTATTTGCAAGCACATTAAATGAACATATCTTGTAGAAATTCTCACTGTAGATCACCTAATAATGCAATATACTAAAGGAAAATACTAGATCTACTTCTACAATCAAACTTTGCGGAAGCTTAATCAATTTGAGCTAGATCAATCAGAACACATATAACAGAGAAGAAGAAATCATACACATGAAACACAAAAGAATACTCTAGGGAAAGCCTCAGCTAAAAACCCCGATCTTTGTATTATCATACAAGTGGAAATATGTCCGGATTACACAAAGATTTAGCTCACAAGCTATCCAGCTCTCAGTACAATCCCTCTGTTGCTCATAGGCAGTCAAAGACTTCTCACAAACCTCCTTCTCTGCCCTCCAAGCCTCCTATTTCCTTCCGCAGTTTCTCCTGGGGTCCAACGCTGCCACCTGTGTGAATTCACCTCTCGCACTGCTCACTAAACTCAGAAGTAACTGCACAATCCTAAAGGAGATAATTCCTTCTGCATGGACGAGTTTCCTATATAGGAAAATTCCTCCAACTGATAGTACACTGTCCCTTCCTCGGATCTCAACTGGGTCTCTAACTGAACTGACATGCATGAGTTATTTATGAGAGAATATTCGGTTATCTGAAGTGCAACAGTTACATGCATGCATGCATTAACTAACTGAACTCACAATCAGTTCCACAAATTGTTGGAAGTAATCTAACTGGACTTAACTCAGTTAACTGAGCTAACTAATTACAACTCAATGTACAACTCATCCTGATCTCCTTTAATCAAGGGATAACTTCCTCAATCAATGGAGAAACTGTTGCATGTCTTCACATAGACTTCATGTTTGATTTTATACAACTAATTAACTCAAGATGAATTAATTAATTATTTTACAAATAGCTGCTAAGATCAAATTCAAATTTTACTTCTCAATTTTAGTTCAGGGACTAACTAAAATTGGAATCTATCCCGAAATGCTATTTATAGCAATGCTATTTTTAGCACTTCCATTTTTCATTCCTTGTTGCTATATTGGACACTAGTACCTGAGATGCTATTTATAGCATTTCTTGTTGCCATTTTCAACATATCTAACATGACCTAACAATACACACATCAACACCAACATATAAATTGAACAAAAAAAATGCAATATCTATTTATATATATATCAAGTCAAATAACTGCAATCAAATATCTGATACAACAAACATAGTAGTGCCAGTTGCCTGGTCTGTTATAGAAGACGATGGATAGTCAACTACTTCCTCAATGTTTGTCAAACTTTGAGGTGGAGGAGGTGGTTGGTCTGCGACAGAAGACGATGGATGGTTAACTACTTCCTCAACATGGTCTAGCGAACTCTGAGGTGGAGGAGGAGGTATTTGGTTTTCTATGTCAGGAGAAACATAAGGCACATCCTCTAGCTGAGGCATCTCATGATCAGGCGATTAACAACCATGATCCAATTGGATAATACTACCAGAAGCATTATGATAACCACCCTCATCATCATGATCATGATCACCACCCTCATCATCATGATCACCACCCTTATATGATGTATTTGTGCTCGCTGCATGCCCTGCATCCCTCATCGTTGCCAGTACCCTACTAGCTTTGGCGATATGATGCATAAGAGACATCACCTTATGTGGAAAATCCCTGTAGAGATTGGCAAACTTAGGATATGCGTTGATATCTCGAGCCCTTGCAGGGCGGACTCCCTTCTCAACCAAAACTCTGGTCAAATTATCGTAATAGTTCATCCGAAATCACAGACCAACGCTACAACCTTGGACATCCACGCCCCACTGAGGATGTGCCTCACCTTATTGGGCCTTTCCCATCTCCTCATCTCCTCCAGTCGGTGGGGGAGGAGCCATGTCCCCTTTGAATGTACCGATATCTACAAAATATATAGTACACAACAATAATTACAATTTCATTAAACAATTTAGTAAAATAAGTTAAAGAATGTGCTAGAATAATGTTTATTCTAATTAATTAAAACAATAAAATTAAACTAGATTAATTTAAAGAAAACACTAATATTGCCTCTACCATATGGAGTCTTAGTCAGTGTGAAGAGGATGTTGAGACACTGTATCCAATCAATCTCCATGTATGGAAATGCCAACGTGACAAGCACATGGTCATCCTCACTAGCTAGTGGCGTTAGTACCTCGGCAAAAATATCGGCTAGATACTTCGAGAGGCCCCTAATGGGAATCATCTACCCCCACATGAGCATACAGACCTCAGTGATCAACCTAGGAGGGCGGTGGTCAAATGTAGTTATCGTCTCTAGAAATCTCAAAAAATAAATGAAAAAGCTTTGAAGTGAAAGGGAAGGTCACCCTCCCATGTCTCAACACACCACATCTATCTCAAGCCATACAAAAGTGCCTCAAAAAAATTGTAGGCCATTTGATACAACGTGGTGCCTAAATCAAAGAATCAACATAATACAAAAGAGGGATGCTAATGTGCTTCCCATCACTACTAGAGTGTGCAATGGTACTAATAACGAGAGGAACCTAACCTCTTGTGCAACAAACGAAGAAGTTTGTAGTTGTCCACCATGCACCTAAAAATATGTTGGACGTACTGCATGAGGCATGACATATCTCTGAGTGTAGGCAAGATGAGTCTCAACTAGAACTCCATGGGGGACATCATGGAACTGGGGGAAATCTTCCCCTCTCTTGGATAGGCTAGTGATAAAGTATATGTCCTCCTCAGAGGGCCTATACCATGCCACAAGACTGACATGGAAGCCCTGCTCCTGGGCACTCCATTAGCAGATCAGATGGCACGCCAAGAAGAAAAAGTGCGCCTTTAAGGATGTAGCCTCCTGATAGTAATTGAGGAGGCCTACATTCCTTAAGATTGTTGGGCCGCTGCAGTAATAGGGTGAGGGTATAAATCCCTCTCCCTTTGTCTGGCCTCCCATGGTCGAACCATATTGTATGGGTTCGCTATTTCTCCTATTCCCTCTGCTAACGTCTCTTCTACATGATTAACATATAAAATACATCAACCTCATACATAAAATACATTTAAAAATAAAAATGTATTTATAAATATGGAAACATACTTTCAATTAAAAATAAAAATATCATCGGTGCGCCAAAAACATAGTCATGCATTGGCTCCGGTGCACTGTTAAACACAACCGCACTGACATTGGTGTGCACATATGTATGACGCACCGCTGTTGGTTCACAAATTTAAATTTTATCGTGGTGTGTTACACTTATGTACTGGTGTCCACGTATAACCTTTTCACACTAGTACGCAACGCTCAGGTTACTGAATGCACTGATCTATAACTATATTTTTAAATATTATTTTTTTCGTTGCATTTGGTAAATATAAACGCACCAGGAGTAATGCACCGACGTACGATTTTTAGCTTTCTCGGTGCGTTTTCATTTACGAAATTCACCACAACAATAGTGGTGTGTTACTCTCACGCACAAAACTGTTGTGCACCCTGTAAATTTACAGGTTGCACCGCTATCGGTGAGAGCCAAACATATCGAGTGCACCGCATAGGGAGATTTTTTTTCTTCTTCCAAAAACAATGGAAATTTTAAGCTAATTTTCAATTCTAATCCACAATTTTTTTTTAGATAGAAACATAGACATTACTTGGAAATTTTGTCGTTGGGGAGGCATTGTTGACGTGTAATGGAGAAAAACAAATTTTACCACGGTTTGAAAAAATTGGAAAGTCCAGCAATGAGCATGGTACGTAAGGATGGTGAGTAAGAGAAGCATCATCGTTAGGGCACTTGCATGAGGCAAGAGTGGCACTGATGCTTCAATCCTCTCCAAAACTGTAGATGGTAAACATGAAATTTACGATTGGGAGGGTTTTTTTTTAATTGTCTTTTGGTGCGTTACTATAACTGCACCAATGTGGAATATATCCAAGAGCACCACATTTTTTTTAATTAAAAAATATACAGTGGTGATTTTGTTAAGACACCCCGGGACATTCTAATATAGGTACCACACGATTCTTTGTTTGAATATATCACCTCTCTTTAAAAAAAAATTAAAAATTGTCTATCCGTGCTCTTTAGAAGACGCCCTGGGGTGTTTTAGTAACTTTACGCATCGATGCATCAGTAGAAAATAACACCGCTGTTTTTTGAAATCTAAAAACTATAGCGGTGCTCCTTCTTTATATACACCAGGGTGTTTTACTACATGAAGGGCATTGGTGTTGCAGGTGTATATCACACCGAAATTTTTTAAAAGTATTATTTTTTCGGCGCTATTGATTATTCAAGCACTGGTGCATTGATTTATTTAGTGCATCATGTTCTTTTATTTTATAAAAATAATTTTTCCATGGTGCACCATATTCTATGTGGAAACAATGCTTGTATGGATAGTAAAGCACCAATGCGTTTGTAGATTATAGACACACTGTCCAAAAAAATATGCTAAAACATTTGTGTGCCCACCTCCACTACAAACAAATTTTTGGGCTATTTTTATAGGGGCTTCCATAGAAACCTTTGCTAGAAGGTCTTTTCCTTGTTGTGAATACCTATTGATTGAATCTCACTAGTTGTAATTTTCCATTTCCTTCAATGTTTAGAAAAAAATTATGCCATGCCATCCTCTCATCAAGCTTAACAATATGGAAAAAGTTGAGTTTTTGACCTCTAGGACCACTTGTAATGGGATACTTGAGCTACCTTGTCAAACATGAAAAGTTGTCATTTTGAGATTGCCATGTATGAGAACTATCTGAGGGATAATACACCAAAGATACGACCACTTATAGACATGATATACACATAACCATGCGATAAGACATAAGTGCAGCTTAATGTGGGCTAGACTAGCCCATGCACCATTGATCACCCTTACAAAAGTAGGTTCCTTTAGAACCACGAGTCCTCAAGTCAACCTACCAAAGGCTCTTTAATCTTATCCAAGACGAAAGGAGCCAAACATGAACCCAAAGAGACTGAACGTGGTTCAACTAAACATAAGGTCTAAGACACCTAATATAGGGCCTTACATGATTTTTACAAGGCTTTTTACTTGTGACCCTGGGCTTACAATGGTGGTGAAATATGTTGCAAAATATATATGTACCCTTGCCGACATGAGAGATAATAAGACTACTCTATGAGATACCCTTAGAAAAAGAGAAGCCATAAAGATATAAAGAATAAAGTGTAGAGAATATCTATAAGAGAGAGTGTGATCTAGTTGGATATCGATGGCCACCCACCTTTTCCACTGCCTCTCAACTCAATTTTCCTATTTTGTCAGTTTTTATGTCATGAACTTCCAAAGCTATTCTGAGGCCTTAAACTTTGTTATTTGGGGAAATGGTACAACATTAGTCATGGATTATTTTCATTAGTATGGAATTTTACTCCTCGAACATACCTTTCTAATGGACTATTGTGCATGCCAGATGAAGATCATATGCCAAAGTTACGACCCCAAGAAGTTGACGTTCCAACTTACCCCATGGGGGCCCATAAGCCTTTGGCACTTCTTCTCTTAGGGTTAGTTTTTTGGATGTTTAGGGTTTCTCATTAATTCTTCATGATAAAAAGGCCTCCGAGCTTAATTGTAACATAGTGTAGGAAGTCACGTAGCCGTCACATCTCTTCTTAGAGATAAGATACCACTGTTTGAGCTAGTTTGCTTTCATTCTTCATATATATAATTTCAACATTTTCCATTTATCAATTGAAGTCAAGTTTCATTATTTCTCTGTGTTTTGGGTTTAAATCCATATTTAATTTGATTTCCTTCATAAACTTAGATGATGATCTTAATGAAGTTGTTTTGGGTATGAGAAAGAAGCCTTATTGTTGGGTCCAAAGCCTTATATCATGATAATAAAGATGGCTGATTAAGATAAAATGAATGTAATTTGAAGGAGTCAAATTGGTCCATTGATCTCTTCACCAAATTAGTTGAAATGTAACCAAGTAATATTTCATCTCGAGGAGAAGAAATGCTTCACGTGATTTTTTAATGTTAAAGAAGACAAAATTTTTGAAGAAAAATTAATCAAAATAAAAATACATGAACATTTATGAAAGTTTCAAATTTCCATACTTTTATATAGGGTTATGGAGAGCTTGTGTGTCTGTATTTGCAGGTGCAACTAGAGGAACTAGGGTTCACCCTATTCATAGCATGTAACAGGTTATAACTGATTGGATATTGTAGAAGCCAAGGTCTAAGTGTTATCGAAGTTCTAGCATCCCAACTTGTGTTCGAGTGGAAGTTGTGGTTGCAGATTGGTTTCAAACTTTTCTTGTTTGAGGTTTTATTTATATAAGGATATTATTTTAGAGCCCCACACTTACTCATGTTCTGCAAATTTGAAGATGCCCTTGCTATATAAGGGGGTGTCCTTCCAATATTGTTGTTGGAGGTCATGTCTTCTCTAGTCCTATCGTTCCAAATCCAACCCTCACCACCGATAGTTCTGTTTCGTCCAAGCAAGTTGTGCTTGAGTCTTGTGAACTTCTTTCCTATATTTTGGTTCATGAAGCACCATCTATATCCATTCCTATTGGATTAGAAGTTGAGGAGGATGCTGAGTTCCATACATTTTGTAGCCTAATATGCCACTTTTTTGGGTTTTGGTCGCGAATTACTGATCTTCAATCTTAGATTGCTCATAAATGGATTCCTTTGATTAGGGAAGAAGCATTCATCCATCCTCATGCTAAAGGTGTTTTTGTTTTTGAGTTTGATAGTGCTGAAGATAATGATCTGATATTCAAATTTGGTCCTTGGTTTTGGGGCAATGTTAGTCTATGTATGAGATATTGGTATCCCTCCTTTGATCCGATCTCTAATGTCTTTGCTTCTACTCCTATTTGGCTGTGGTTTCCAAATATATCGTTGCATTTATGGGGTTTTCCCTCTCTTCAAGCTATTGGTTTTGCTTTAGGAAATTTCCATTTTTCCTCCCAAGAAACCAAAAGGAGAAGCAATGTTACTTATGCGAGCATTTGTGTGGAAATTGATATTAACCTTAGGTTTGCAGTTGGAACAAAGTTTAATGGGAAATTTTTTTCTTGGACTAAAAGATTAGATTATGAGTGTGTTTCATTGTGATATAGGGCTTGTTCTAATACATGCCATACAACTTCTCATTGTGCTACTCGATTAAAAAGCGACAAAAAGAAACAACGAAAATCTACTTGGTGGATTGGCTCCATCGAGGATCATCAATTAGTCCTTCAAGACCAATCTTCTCCAGCTCCTCCTCTTCCTCAAAAAAATATTACTTTTTAAGAAAAACATCAGGCTCAAGTCCCCTAGAGTCCACCAAAATAAAATCCATATCGTTTAGATGTGGGTCATGAATCACATGTGAAGCTTGCCCTTCGAATATCAAGAACAAGAAGAAACTTGAATATATGATACTTGAGATCCATCCAATTCTACAAGAATTCATCTTAATTCATCAGAAGTCTGGAAAAAAAATAGGAAAAAGAAGGAGAAGAAAGATCAAGTAGCATATCAACCAATGGTGACAATAAGTCACATCTGAAAGCTACTATAATCATGTTATTCTTTTGTTTATGTTTATGTAATCAATTTGTGAGAACATATTCATCTCTTAAATGTTGGAATGTATGTCCTTTGAGTTTTTGGTAGTCTAAGCCAATCATGTTATTCTTGAGAATCTTCACACTCTTCAATTTAGTGCTTATGGCCTCAAAGTTTTACAAGTTTAGAGATGATTGATGTATGTTGATGTAATAGCTGCACTCCAAACACAAATTTTGTATTAATACAAAATTCTCATTCTATTTTTAAAATAATAAATATAATAATCAAAATTATTTTAAGTGAAGCATTCACCTACATTTGCAATCTACTTTGGAAACAATTAGTTTTTGGAGTGTGTCGCTACTTGATACAACAATAGCGTTTTCAATTATTGAGTTCTAACTTGGAATTCAAGTTTTCTTGGTGTAATTAAATCATTTAAACCAAATGATGACTTTATCTCATATAGTATTGGATGCAAGTGAAAAAATTAATTGTTAAAATTTTAAATCATTGAAAGAAAATATGTTTGCCATATTTTAATACAAATGTTTGGGCAAAATTTTAATGGGAAAAGAAATTTGGAGCGAAAACCAATATATTCCCAACAAAAATGTGATTTGAAGAATCAATAAGTTGTAATGTTCAAATGAGATGCTTCTAAAGTTCAAGACGGTAATGATGCATTTGTCATGTGGTGGAAGGTATGGAAGATGCATGAGACCTTACATAAAAGTAAATCATTTTTGCTTTGTTATTTTTAGTTAAAATGAAGGTGTTTGATTCCTTGAAGAAAAGTGTGTTAAGAATTAAGGATATTAGAGATCAATCGAGATGAATTAGTGGTGGTCATAACTTTGAAAAAATTGTCTTCTTCCCATGTAAATTTGATTGAAACCTTGAACATTACTAGTATTGATAAAGATTTGGCATTTGATCATTTGAGGACTAAGATTTTGTAACAAGGTAGATGGAAAAAGTTTTTTTGGGAGTTATCTGCCTAATTTATTAACATAAATTAGTACATAAACTTTTAATCATTATGGGAGTTATTCAAATTTGAAGCATGCTATTGTATGTTGAGAAATAGGCTTAGATTCATTGTCACTCTAAACAAATGAAAAATTAGTTCAACTAATTACTAAAAGAAAGTTAAAACTACCATGCTAAGGTTAACTAGAAGGCAACTTTTAAATTGAGTTCTAAACTGATAAAATAAAGAAAGAATGAAACAAAACTATAATATATCAATCCAAACTGAAATAAGGAACTAATCTTACCAACCTAGACTACTTGAGCTTAGAACGAAAAAGTATCAGGTTGTGAGGTGGAGTATACCCTTCAATGATGAAAATGAAAGGTCCACATGATGGTGCTTCTTTCACCGATGTAGGTTATTGGTTGAGCAAGAAATTCTATGACACTTCCTGAAAGTAAAATAAAGACACACAAATCACTTAAAATCACTTGATTGATCAAGTATTCACTAATGCCCCACAGGTAGAAAAACAGGTTCTAGTGTCTTTGGCCTACTTCCTTAGGTGGCTCAATGACTTGCAACGGTACTACAATGACTCCTTAGTGTTTACTCTCATCAACATCAAGGTTAGTTTTGAGTGTTGAAATGATATAAAATCTTCAAAAATGTAAACGATGCTTTTGATGGAAGTTTGATTGACTATGCACACATTAGGGTATTTTCAAGTATATAAACTCCTAATCTTTTACCTAGTCTTTCAATAAACTTGTTTCGCAAAAGAATTGACTATTTTTTGGAAAAGAACCTAATTTGTCTATGAACAACAATTAAGCTCTGACAACCAACAGAGTAAACAAACTTGTGATTCAAACAAGACAAGAAAAATAATTAGTTTATGAACAAGATAATTAAAATCATATGAAAACAAAGGTTTTCTTGCACATGAAAATATGAACATGAAAGAAAAATAACTTGGAAGTATCTACTAGCATCCACAATCATGCACAATGAATAAAAGAGAGTATAGGCTTAGACAAAGGGGGCTCTGCAACACTTTATCTTGCACACTTGAGATTACCAACTAATAAAAACTTGAAGGAATTGCATGTATCACTAGAAGTGGAGGTTCAAAATAGAGCTTCAATGAAGAAGTTTTTTTAATACAAAAACCACAATAGAAATCTCAAAGTTTGAAATCTAAAGGTGTCTTTCAAAGTACGTTGGCTTGCCAATTATACTCAAGAAAATAAAACCAATTGTTGACAGTCCTCTTCTTATCCAATTGATTGCTATTATAAGCATTCATTTAGATGGAATTCGACCTCCTTAGTGGCCGAAATCAAGGAAAAAGCACGAGCTCTAATATCTAGGAAGATTTTCCCCTCAAGTGTACATTTTGGCTTGCTAACCAACTACGTTGACTGAGGTTGTGCACAAGTTTTCTCTTCAAACTAGTAGTAAACTCACCATTCAGGGAACACGGGAAACAAAACCCCTGCCCTTGATTTCGCCCAGTTCGCCTATAAATAACTAAATGAACGACGAATTATGAAAATATGTTATTTCTTGTAAAAATATGATAAGATTAAATTACATTGCATAAAATTTTGTGAAATTTTAAAAATTAAAATAAATTGTAAAATACCTTTATAAGTGTTTCATGGGTCAAAATAGAAGCAAAAAGTGGTAAAAGTAACAAATGGTAGGTTTACTTAGGCCAAAATGTGGTTAATTAATATCACACATTTTCACTAAAGTCGAGGACTGATAGTAGTCACCATGGGATTGAACTTTGAGATAGCACTTGTTATTAAGTTTAAGAGAAAGGGAAATAAATAATGTTTGAAGAATGGTTGTAAAAAATTAAATGCTTTTATTCTGGAGTGAAACACATAGAGGTGCATTTTTCCTATGTTCAATCTAGCAAGAAAAATGCTTATATGACCAAAGATAAGGAGGACGAATAATTATATATGTTCATTGCCAAGAAAAAGGATTTAAATAGTGGTAATGGTGATTGGTATGTTTTTTTTTTTTTTTTTTTTTTTTTTTTTTTTTTTTTTTTTTTTTTTTTTTTTTTTTCTGAATTTGACTAATTCTATTATCTTACAAAGCAAGTATACAAAATAGAGTACAAAGGGCAAGGCTTAAGAAGATTTGCTTGTGCGCCCTGGCCTTGCCCATTTTCCAGCACCCAAATTGAAGAGATTCAAAATTGGGTATGTTGCTGTACCACTGCTGACACTGTTACATAACATTGATAGACTGAACATAGCTGGACTGAACATTTGATGGACACCAAAACACCAGGGCCGTAGGCTGACCCGGACAAAGACACAGACAACTGGACAAAGACACTTGACACTTGGACAATTACATGTGACACTTGAACAATATAGCCGACACATTGACAATATAGCCGAATTGCACCTGAAAATCTCAACCAAAACAGAAATTACCAGGACGATTTCATTCTTCATCTGTAGACTGGAGCGCCTCTGCAATTTGGCACCCGAAGTGGAGCGTATTCTCCGAATCAGAGAGCTGAATGATCTTATTTGGGCTGGCTTGCTCGGACCAGCCAGAGTAGCAGCCGCACGCACCGAGGGGCCAACATCAGGATCCAGATTGGGGGCAGGGCGTTCCAGGCCCAGCCCATAAGCATGACGAGGTTCCGACCATCCCGGCCCCGGAATACGCTCAGGCTGAGCCCAACCAATCCCTGCTCCAACCGGAAGGCAAGCAACTGGGGAGTCTTCTCTACTGGAGCGTTGCCCTTCCGGCAGAGGCTCGATACCAGGTTCAACAGTAATGGATACAATCAAAGAGGAATTGACTTGCGGGCAGGGGAGACGATACCTGAGCATGGGTAGCTCCCTTTGGCTTTCTTCAGCAATTGGGCTGCTTTCCTTTTGCCCTCCCACCTCATCGTTGCTGTCCTGAAACCATTGAGGCTGCGAGGTAACCTCTATGGAGGAAGAGGGGGAGTAATGGTCATCTCTCGGTGGAGCTCGGCCCTGAATACCACCCCTCCGGCTGCCCATTCTTGGCCTATCCCTCGGCATCCTTATTCTCCGTCCAATTCCAATACTCTGCGCTTCAACAAGGGCAAAAGCAACCCCCAGAGTCAGTAACGAACTCCACCACCAGGCCCTGACTCCGGCCTCGAGAACCAACTTCCGCAATACGAACCAGCTCCAAGAACCGATCCCTGCAACACGGACCAGCTCCAAGAACCAGCCCCAGCAACCAGAATCCGCCCCTCGAGCCAAAAGACTCAGCAAATCCGCTTCTCGAGCAACAAGAATCAGCAACAAGAATTCCAGCATAAAGAACCAGCACCCACTCCAGCGATGAACAACAGTCTCACAAACAACAGTCTCACGAGCAGCCTTCTCGCAATCCCAACTCCTGGAGCTTACACCCCTCAGCTCTGCAATCGCATTGCTGTTTGCGCGGAGAAGGGTCTCCTTACCAGGCTCACGATACTCCCTCCGTCGCGCCATCCTCCACAGTTTAACCTCCCTCTCCACCCTGTCTCCCAACTGCCTCCCTCGAGCCGAGAAGACAGGCATTAATGCCTTCTCCTCGTCGCCTTCAACTGTATTAATTCCGCCTAACGCGTGGTACCACCAGGCCTTGTGATCTTGACACCCGACCACGTGATGGCGCGTGCCCTTCCCGCTTCCCTTATGCACCCGCATCCGGGATGGTGATTGGTATGTTAATTCAAGGGTATGTAAACCTTTAAATTCAATTAAGAGTAAAAAATAATGATTAAATATATCTATTATATTCCATTTTGTTTTGGATAAAAACTACATTCCATAAGTAGTGTAATTTAGCATAGCCTACACTTAGACATAAATGTCAACCACGTTAAGTGTGTTTTTGTTGATAAAAATAACAAAATGATTGTTGCTATGGGTGTGGAAGAATAGTGTTTATTTAGGGCAATAGAAACTAAGAATGTGAGATTAATTTAATTAAAAGATTGTTGTAATTTTGACTTAAAACTCAACCACAATGCCTTGGCCAAAGAGAATTCAAGTGTGATGATGCTTAAGGAAAGAATCCCTCGATGATGTTGTTAATGAAACAAATCAAAATAAGCAAAGAAAAGAAGACATACATCAAATATATTTAATATTATCTACTGTAATTCATAAATTAAGACTTGGAAGGGTGAAGATAAAGGAATAAAGGATAATATTCTATGGAGGTGCTTCCTTAGAAAAGCAAACACAAATTAAATATGTTGGATCGACAAGATGTGGCGGAGATCAGTTCATTGAACAAGCCAAGTTCTATGTTAATTGTGGAAAGCTTGACTATTCAACTTTAGTTATCATCTGGTTCATGAACCAACAGTTAAACAAAATAATGGTGACATAAATTTTATTTCATAACCTTTTTGGATACAATTCACTTCCAATTGATATTTTAAAGATCTTATTTTGAGCATAACAAACATCTTGCTTGTCAATAACTTTTTTCTTTTTGTATTCTGAACAAACATGTAAAATTGTCATTATGAGAGGGTGTTAGAGATAATCATCATATTTAGAACTTAGAAGATTATGTGATAACCAAATATGGCTCGTCAATAAAGTATCTAAAACACTTTGAATATAAAAATATCCATTGGGGATAAAAATAATGATATATTGAATAATGTACGAATAATTGACATGATAAAATAGGGCCGAATATATATATATATATATAAGCGGAGCACCCTTTCATTAGTAGTCACATCATTTGAGACATGTCTTTTCATTTTCCATTATTATTTAATTATAAGTTATTTATTTATATTATTTTATATATTTATGTTCATAACATTGCCTTCCCTTAAAAATGATTTGCTCTCAAATCATATTTGTGGAGAGGCTTAATGTCCTTTTTCTTAACTTTTAATGTCTTTGCATCATTCTTTCTTCATTTGCTCTCAAATCATATTTGTGGAGAGGCTTAATGTCCTTTTTCTTAACTTTTAATGTCTTTGCATCATTCTTTCTTCATGGAGATGTGATAGTGGATGGTACAAGATGATATGAGCTTCCACTTGCAATGCAGAAATATTAAATTCTAAAATGATCCAAACATCGCAAAACGATCCTTTGTGGAATTTTGTGATTATTTGATACTTTATTTAAATTACTACTATGAGACTTAATTTCATCGATATCAATACCTTTTGAAACATAAGTCAGTTGTTTACATTCCGATCGATGTTGATACATTGATTGGTTAAAGTATCTACTTTTAAGATGAGGATGTTGAAAGTGTTTTTGTAACATGATTTTCCTTTATCATGCTTGAAGTCTTTTCTTGGCTTATATTTGGTATATGATCCTCTTCACATACTAATGTTATTGGGTCGATTATTGGATGTTCACTTTAAATTTTCATCATTTTTACTACAACATTTGAGCATGTCTTGACTTTAATTGGATTAGCATCTTTGTGAGTTGTGAAATTAATGGATTTGTATTCATTCAATTCTCCATAATTTAGACTTTTTTACCCGAAGACTTCAATGTTTCTACCAGGATAAGTTGTTCTATTTTGTTTTCCAATGATTATTTATTATTCTTAAGCTTCTTGATTTGAGTGAGTATATTTTGATCATGATTCTTGAGACATGAAATTTCTTCATATTTTGAGTTATAGATTTTATCTTTAATGTTTTGATACTCGAGTTTCTCATTTTTTAATGTTTTAATTTCTTCTAGCAATTTTTTATTAAGAATCTTCAAATGTGAATCTTATTCACCTTATTTTGAGAGGATTTCATCGATTTTATTCTTGATACCTTTTTTTTCTTGTGCTAGTTTTTGATTTGTAGCATGTCTTCTTTACTTGTGCAAGCAATTTTTTACTATGATCTCTCAAGCAATTAATTTCTTCATTTTTGTCTCAGATAACTTCTTCAATTTTTTTTACATCTTTGATATTGACCTTTGTTTTTCCTAAATGAGTACCTTTGATATATCTTTAAGGTCTTTTGATGAATATATTATTGAATTTCACTCCACTGTAATGTCATGAAGTGTCATCTTCTTCTTCTTATAGGGAAACTTTAATTTTGTGTGTGTGTGTTTAAGGTGAAAGTACCAAATGTGTTAAACCAAGGTAAACTAAGAAATATGTTAGTCTCTTCTTTATACATAGTTGCAATATTAAATTGGAATATATATCCATAATCATTGGTTGTTACTTGCAAGTTCTTAATTTCATAATGTTTCTTGTTCAAAATATGTTCCTTTTCGCCTATATTTGGATTTTTAATTGATAATTTATTTTCCAAATCAATATGAATGTAATGTTTTCTCTTGTTCACGTTGATGATATTAGTCTCTTTTCCTTTAATACTCATTTTAGAGTAAATAATCCACAACATATTATTGGGTAACCATTATAAGTGAATCTTCCTTCATTCATTTTATTAATATTCATTCTTAAATCCTTGAACAAGTGAAACTTTTAATATCTCTCAAATTATTTACCTTTATGAATTGTTTGAAATGTGGCTGTAAGTGAAACACTCATTTTTCTTAGTACCAACAAATATACTCCTTTCTCAATGACGTGCATTTATATATTTCTTTTATAAAATATTGAAATGAGAAATTTTTTTGTAAATCCCTTTTTAATTTTTTTTTTTTTTGTAAGCTAAGATGGAATCATTTCTATTATAACGGGTTAAAACCAGTGCATACATACGATGGCCTCAACCCGCCTCGAAGGGAAACCGGGTCTGTTGGCCATCTGAAGTTCTTAATGGCCATCCAAAAACAAAATTTAACTAGTCTGTTTGTCCATGCTATATATACTAACCATTCAAAAAAACTAACACTATTTACTAGCTGCATTATGAAAAATAACAGAGGGTGGCATGCTTTTCAACTTCCTAACTAGAGAAGAAATAGACATATCTTGACAGAGTCATTCTTCAATTGCGCTCGGCTGATGCTCCTCCTCTTTAACCTCCTGAGTGAACTTCTTTAGCTGCTGCTGTATCTCATCGAGCTTGCCAGCTTGCATCATAATGGTTATCTGATGGTTGTTTATCTCCTTCTTTAGATTAGGAATGCCTTGGGTTAGTTCAACCATCTCCATGGCCACCTGCTCCATAGCCTTAGCTAACAATCGCTTCATGACCCAATACACATGTAAGGCCTGTTTATACAGGGACATACGACCTCTGGTATTGCAAGGGTCTGGTAACAGGTATTCCCAATCCTCCATCTCAGATTCTGACTGCTCCTGGGTCGCTTCCTCTTCCAGATGCTGAATTATTCTCCTAATGTCTGCATGTGTGTCTTTGCAATAGGCCCTCTCTGCATATTGCACCTGGCGATTCATCGTTTTCCTTCCGTGTTTGGTTCCTACTGTTCTGGTGCGTCCCTGATCCTAACGACCGGCTTGCCACCGTCCTCTTCTCCCTCTGCAGCCCCTTCCTCGTCCTGCTCTGCCTGCATTGTATTCCCTTGCCCCACTTACCTATCCTAATTCTCTGGTTGGTGCTCCCATGTCGGTTTCCTCTTCTCGGTCCCTAGATTTCCTTTCTTCTATATCCTCTGCTGCTTGTCTTGTATTCTCCAGAATTCTCCCTTTACCTCTATCACTTCTTCTTACCTTCTGTTGCCTATCCCGTTCCAGGTCATATATCTCCTCTGTGTTTGCTCGGGTCTGTTCCTCTTCTTCCCATTGTTCTGACTTAGTGCCTTCTGCTCGCGCAGGTCTTCCTCCCCTGTTCCCCGACATTGCAATCCTCATTCCGTCCTCAATTTTCTTGCTTTGAGTTTTCCCCAGCCCCGGAGGTCGATCTTGAGTAGTTTCTCCTGCTTCGTCTACCACCTTTTCTTTCCTTCCTCCGTTCACCTCGAGGACACTCCTTTCATGCTTGCCCTTATGCCTCCACCCGTATCCACTCCCGCTCACCTGCCGCCCTCTTCTAATCTGCTGTACCGCCTTTCTCTGCCGCCTGCATTCACCATAATAGCCCACTCCTTCTCGGCCTTCCCTTGTGCGTCCTGGTCCTTGTCCCATCACCGTTCCGCCGTCACCTCCACCACCTCCGTGCTTGAGATTATTCCTCCTTCTGCAGTTTAACATGATGCCCAGTCTACCTAACTTGTCATCCACCTACCGTGATCTCTTGCTGTAAGGTGGCTCATAATTGCCACCCCGCGTCCCTGTACTGCCTTCCCGTATCATCATATTAACCACCCCGATCAGGGGTTTTTAATCTTCTTTTGAGTATTATTGAATATAACTTTTAATTTATCCTAAATTATTCCCTTAAATTATTTATCAGTATCAAGTTTGGGATTTGACAAGATTATTCTTAACTCTCACGAATCTTTGCTTGAAAAACAAAATTTTAACTCGATTGACAAATATGGTTTTTTAAGGCATATCAATGAGTGAAACTCACTAACAACTAATCAAGTAGGTGAATTCTCTAGTAGCCAAATGAATCAGTGGTTTGAATAGCTAAACGAATATGCAAATTGACCCTTATTATTTGAAGAAGATTTATAGCCAACAAATAAGAAGATTGATAGCCAACAAATTCTCCAATAGTCATCTGAATCAGTGGTTTGAATAGCTAAGCGAATGCATGAATTGGCCATTATTCTTTAAAGAAGTCCAATAGCGTGTTGTTGCATATGAATTGGTGGTTATAGTATAAATATTTAACAATAAAAATGATGTTCATATCCAATCGGTGTGAGGCCATTGTAGTTTGTAATCCATTATAGAATAGGCATTATTACAACATTCATGTTAATCTAAGGCTTTAATCCCATGGAAATTTAAGTGTTAATTTACAGGTTGATTCATCTTAAACCCAATGTTTTTCACCATATTCCTTGTGGTAGTTTGTCATATTCTTAATGGCCCTTGTAACAATGACGAACTTGGAAAAAAATTTCATCTACTCTTCAGTGGCGTGAAATTAGTGGCAATTAATTTTTTGTATTAACTCGAAACGATGACCCTGACTTGTCATGACCCTTATGTCAATGATTTTTGGTTTTTAATGTTTGCAACCTAGAGTTTATAGGTTGAAAATACTCTCAACCCCTTTGTGTTGGTTACCAATAAATCTGGATATGCTCTCCATGATAGCAATTGGTTACTTCTGTAACAACTGATGTTATCCATGTCTTCAATAAACTATTCCTTGTTAAATATGTAGGGGAAACTCTTTTCTTCTTCTTCTTCTACTTTTTATTTATTTATTTTTCTTGTTCCAGTGGTTGGATGATATTTTGTGATTTCCCTTCAATTTTGTGAAACAATATTCGATTGGTAGTGAGGTACTTAACTTTAAATGTCCAGAAGCTGGACTGTGGTCAAAGACCCAAATTAGAGAAACAATGAAATTTTTTTTAGTGTGGCTAAAAAATTGCATGGTCAATAATTAGGATCACAAAGATGAAAATAATAATATATTGGATTTTGTATGAAGGATCGATATGATATAATGGGGCCGTGTATATATATACAAGAGCAGTATGACCTTTCATTAGTAGTCATGTCCTTTCATTATATTAATTATTATTTAGTTATGAGTTATTTATTTAGTGTGTTTTCATAACAAATGAATATTAAATGCTCAATAATAAAGTGATGTAAGAATGTAGCATTTAATGTACTTGTTAATCATTAGGTATATGTGAATTACTTAATATACTTCTCTGTCCTAGAATGTAATGAAACATTGCATCATCTAATGAATGAATGACTCCACTCCTTCTCATTATTATGTGTATTCTTATGCATGCATGTGTGTGTAAATCTCTCAAGAATTAAGTATGCATTAGACAAGTTGAATTCTCCTTGAGTTTGGCCTGGAATAGTTAGACATATTGTCAAAAATATTATTGGTTGTATCATGTGTTAGGGTCCTATGTTATAGGAATCTTGGTCATGTTAGTCTTTCTATTTTATTTGAGGTCAATTTGTAAATATTAGTTATGATGACCTTACTATTATGGTTTAAATAGGTCTAGTTTTGGTTAAATTGTCATGTAAAGTCTATCTAATTTGTAAAATTTCAAATGCCTAAAGTCACGAGGCTTAATTATTAAAGGGGTAATCATAGGGAGTCATTGGGTCATCATGGAAGAGTAGTGAGGGGCATGTCATCAAATGTTGGTTATCCATAAGTTAGTCACCTAAATATAGATATCGAGTTTATATCAAAACAATCATGACAAAGGTTGGGCATAGATTTGGAGGTTTTGTCAAGTCAATCTTGATGTCATTTCATGAATGGTTATGACCTCAACATGAGTACAATGGTCAAAACGACAGTTCATTGCCTTTCCTCAAGTGCTGCACTTTCCAGGAGGTGTTGCGCATTCATCATTTCCATTTTCAAATCGCAATCATTGTTATCATTTCTTCTCTAGGCCATTTTGGAAGATTATTTGAACTTCTGCCTTCATCCAAGATCACTCCTTTCCTGTTTATTCACATTAGAACTTGTGGTGTCATCGTGCTAAGGTGTTGTGCAAAGGAGGCAAGGGCACTGTGTTTCCACACAACACTACTTTTCTCGTCAATCTGAATACCAAACTCCCTTCACAGGTGCAAAATCGAACCAATCTTTGTTCCTTGGTTGTGATTTTTTTTTAAATTGCATGCACGAGCCATTAAAACCATTCAAAACTTGCAAAAGTAGAAAATTCATCTTTGCTGCACTTTCTAAAATCACTACGTTTTCTCCTAATTGCTGCAATACCACATAGTCTTCATATTTTGCATTTCTTCGTTGCCAAGACCACATTATTCTTCGTATAGTTTCCATGTGTAAATTTTCCTATGTGTTGAAATTGAATTGAAGCCCCTTACCCTAATTGTTGTGCTTATTTGAAACCCAATTGCTTGATCGCTGCATTTTTCACAAGGCATTGTGACTATCCCTTTAAGTTCTCTTTCAATAGTTAAAAATTTGCAAGCTGTTTAAGGTTTTCTGTGATTAGTGTCTTGTGTATAGTTTGTTGTTTCTTAGTCATCATCAAAGGTTTAATTGGAAAGAGTACTCCTTATTATTAATCCTACACTATTGCACAATACAAGCTGCTTAAAACCCTAAACTATTCACTGCTGCAAAAGAAAAATCATGTCAAATCTAAAGGAAAAGAAGCACAAGGGAGGTGCCATTATTTTGTTTGGCCACAAGATATCGTAGTTATTAATGTAGACCCAACCATCGTAGTGGTTTTTGAGCAGGTGGGGTGTTTGAGTTTTTGTGAAATAAATCAGGGGTACAATCTACAATTGCTTGAGGAGTTTGCCAAGGGTTTTGATGGATTGTAGGTGAAGGTTGGAAAACTTACTTTTCCAGTCACAACCCAATCAATAGATGAGGCTACTGAGATCCCTTTACATGGTGAGGAATGGTTTAAGGGTATTGAATTAGATTTGGCTCATTTCAAAGACTTTCTAAAACCAAAATACCAGGAGAGGTATGGGTCTGTTGTTATAAGGAGCTATCTACAAGACCACTATAGTAAATTGTTGGAGGCGATTCAAAGGTATTTCACATGTGAAGGGAGGTTCAGTAAAGTTTATCAGTATCATATGAGGCTTGTAATGCATTTTACAAGTAGAAAACCTTTGAATCTTCCTTACTATTTATTTAGGAGTCTTAGCAAAATGGTTGACAGAGTTCAAGCCAAGGGGAGTCAGATTGAACCTAGTTTATTTCATTTTTCATTGATTAAATTGTTGGTGATAAAGGAACTTGACAAGAGGGAGCAGTCATGGTAGGAATTTTTGATCTCTTCAGGGTGGATGACACAATCTTTTGATAGCCAAATGACTAAGAGAGATACCCCATCAGTTGCAATCAAAGAGGCCTCACCTAAAGTAGCTAGCTTGGTAAAAAAGCCATTGATTAAGAACAAGTTAGTTGACAAAAGAAGTGCCAAGAAAATTCACTTCTCACCTAAGATAAAACCAGTGGCTAGGGGACTGAGAACAAGAGATTCAACCAAGAGATTTCCTATAGAATCTTCCCCTGTTCAAGCTACTGAGATATCAAAAAGTGCACATGAAGAAGTGGAAGCTGATGAAAGGGATAAAAAATAATGACTTGCAAGATCAATTGGACAAAGCTCATATAATGGTAGCATATTTGCATCAAGAAAATAGAGAACTTAGGCAGAAAGTATCACAAGAATCTGCCCACCCCAGTGAAGGAAAACCATCAAGGAGAGTATTGACACATGCTATTAAAGACAAAAACAAACAAATCATAGATGTTGAAGACGTGCAGGTGAAAGTTGAGCAGTCAAAGAGACCTAGACCTAGGTCTGCTTCCAATATGGAAATGCGAATGAAGGATACTATTCAACCAGAACAGAAGGTATTTTTTTATGAGCATAAAGAGTTTAAGAAATTTTTGGAACAACTGGAAGGAGTTCAACAACAGGTAGATTGGCTTGCAGAAAAAGATCAAAGGGATAAGATGAATTTGTTTAAGCAATTACAAGTTGTTGAACCTGTCCTTGATAAGGTTAAAGATAAGTTAAAGTGTACCTTTCGTCTGCATAGGAAAGTGAGATGTTTGTATACCCAGAACTTGGTCTTAAAAAGGAGACTAGAGTAGTGAAACAACAACTTACCAAGGCCAAGAAATCTGGAAGAAAGAGGAAGAAGAACAAGTTGGATATATTAGCAGAAGCCAACACAAAGGTAAATCTTCATCAGGTGGATGCAACTAAGCTCTAAATTTTTTATTTTTTCTCAAGAAGTCAGAAATAGGTCAGTTTTGGTGGAGTTTGCAAAAATGCAGCAAGGACTTGCTGCACATTTTATATAGCCCTTTATGTTGATGAGATGGTGAAATTTTGAGTTTTTGATTGTCCCGTGGGATGTTATAAGAGGATGTGACAACACTTACATGTTGCATCTATCTATTTATATTAGAAGAAGCCATCATATACTCAAAATTTTGAAGGTGCTGCAAAAGGTGACAGTTTGTTGCGAAAGTCTGCTACAGGTGATCAAGAGGTCTGCAACCATTTCAAAGGATGTTTCAAGATTTCATTACCATCACATGGATATTTTGACACTACCCAATTTCTCATTTTTATCAGAGGAAGGCCACAAATATACAAAACTTGAGGCATTGCGAAAGTTTCTATGAAACTGGGAGTTTTGCAGCAGATGTTGCATTTTCACACAATCTTGATTTTGCCTTGTAAATTCGAATTTTTTGGCCTCCAAAGGTTGTTTAATCATGTTGTTAGGTGGCATAACTCCTTAGGATGGTATGGTTAGTGGTTGGTTTTGATTATTTCTAATTTTAATGGTTTATTAAGTTGAAAATCACATTAGGTAATTAGTCCCTATTTTTATGCAAAGTAGGAGAACAATTCAATGTATCTAGCCGATTAACTAGTTTATTTTTGGAAAATTTGATTTGGATAGCTGGGAATGGAATATTTTTGATATATAATATGTAAAAAACCAAGAAGAGGGGGTTGCTGGTTAGACTGGAGAGAAAGAGACTTTGTGTGCATTGTATTTTTTGAAATTTTTTGCCATTGAATTAAAGATAAAAGGTGATTTGCAGGGATTCGTGTGTCGGATCTTGATGGTATTGTGCTTCCTTCGTGTTGTAAGTTTGTTTGATGTTTTTACATCTATTCAATGTATGTATTCATGCTTGGAAGAACCATATGCTTATCTTAAAATGCATCTAAAAGGTGCTCTGATTTAGTTTTACCAAGTTATCTATGTTTTCTTCTTAAAACAACATTCAAAATTTATCTACAGTTTGATACTCTTGGTGTTGTTTCCATTTTTCTCACACTCACCCTCCTACAACGAATCAATTCCATCACCAAGACTGCCTACCTTGCCCCTGTGGAAAAACCATTTCTCTCTTCATCTTATCACTGGACAAATAATAAATTTGACACGATTCCATGCCCAATGGACCTATCTCCTTTCTTACCAGCAAACCTTTGAAAATTAGACCTTATTGAGCATTATACCTAGCCTAATATCAGATTAGTTGAACAACCTAAGTGAGAGAGCCCTCCCTAAGGCTAGAAGGGCTAGATTCTAGCCTAAAAGTGGTTTTATGGTTACCTCTGAAGTTTCTGTCCTCAACTTAGGGAATTTTATAGAGTGCTAACATCATGTATGAATATCCCTTTTGAAGAACCTGAAGGTCTAGAACCAAAAAGTTTCAACTAGAGGTTTGCCTTCAAATTTAGCAGGATGTGACCACTAGAGGCGATGATTGTTGAATCATAGGCTAGTTCAGAAGCTCCTTCTAAGAGATATGGGGTAAATAGCCTCCCGCACGGTTTAGATACTCGCCAATACAAGAGTGCCAACGAGTTTGACATGATAGTAAGTGAGAAAAATGGTTTGAAGCGAGACTCATTGCTATGATCTCATATGATTGCAACCCTATTTGATTAAATGTTGAAGTAGTACTTCCCAAGACTCCTTCTCATTAATATCCCAATCATTTGTTTAACACATAAGGCTTAAGCTTACTAGTTGCTTGTAAAGATACACATACCTCCAAGCTTACACCATGTGAAGTAAAACTCCTAGTTGATTATGTGAAACCCCTTACCTTTTTTTTCCTTAGCATATAGAAATTTTTTGAAAGACTTCTTCAACTTTAAATAGGAAGAATTAGATCATGTCCAACAGGAGGAATAACAGAAATGGCTAGCATATAACACTTTAGTGCAGATTTTGAGTTTTAGTACTAGGGCTAAGTGCTTTGTAACCCACTGATTGATTTTTTTCTTCATCCTCTAAACAAAATCTTCCTAGAGGTCACAAGGTGTGGCTTAAAAGGAAAAATTTATACATAGAAATTCATGATTGGTCTTAGTTGGATCCATGGCCACTTTTTGAGAGGCTCGTGGTGTAATGTTTTGGCTTGTTACCCACCAAAAGTGGGTAATCCATAGGAGAAATTTTTGTCCCCATTTGTTAACTAACCAACTAAAAACCTTATGATGATCCATAGATAACTTTACTTCAAATATCTCCACCTATGCTTCGGTCAATGCTCTCTTTGATACAACATATCTCTTGAAGGAAGGTTGGTCACCTATCGAAAGGCACACTAACCATTTTTGTAATCATGTGCTTTGATTTAATGTTTGGGGAATACTAATATGGATCAAAAGTCAAGTTGAATGATTGACCACTCTTGATTTTACCCTTGTTCCCATGCTTCACTTGGGAGATTATCCTTCCCTCCTAGTCTAGTGTTACCTCCCATGAGGTCCTTCCTTTAGGATGGGCACTAATAAGATGCATTGATTGATATAGCATGCCCAAGGTAATACATACTTGCCACCTTCCATGTTTTTCTTATTCTCCACCCTCGTTATTTAGGTGGATTGTCATTAGTCATTGGGACTAGAACCTTATATCCTTATCTTTGAGACAGGCCTCAAAGTTTTTCCCTAAGAGGTTGATGCAATTGAAAGAAAGATAAAAGCTTATGAATCCACAAATAGAGAAAACATAAAATACAAAAGATGGCTTGGACATAATAAGCACATGGGAAAATGCATAACATGAGGTCTACTCACCTCACTAGCCATCACTAAGTTCCTAAGCATTTCATTCTCTATCTAAAATAAAAGGAAAATATGAATGTCTGAACCTTGAAGGGTAATAAACCACTACATCTTTAATGGGTAATGGAAAAACATAAAGCAAGTTGGGTCTCCTAAGCTATGCAAGAAAGAAAGATAAATTGTTAAAGCATTCAGTATAAGCCTTATGAAGTCTTGCCAATTCCATAACCACATTTATCACATGCATATTTGGATTGATGGGGTTGGTTTTTAAATGTCCTTCCCCTAAGGGGTTTGATGCACTTAATAGGATTAATTGCATAATCAACCATAATATATAAGTGTGGTAACTTGTTTACAAATCCAAATCTAGAAAGACATTTAAATGAAAGGTTTATGTGAACTAATTTTGAGCCCCTAACATTGAATATGGTCCACCATGATACTTTAATGGTTTTTTCCCTTGGTGATGTTGATCTCACTTAATCTTGAGGGTATGTTTTTAGGTGGTTCATTACACATGCAACAAAGATTGCTTGAGGGATGGCTTAAGACCTCTCAAACACCACACAGATGATGTCCAACCCTTTTTTAAGAGCCCATGCGACTTTATAACCCCAACATTTCCCTCCTGAGATAGGTATCTATGTATTGAGGACATCTCCATTAATTCAGGCCCAGGTAGCAGATATACTGTGAAAGGAATAATTATAAGAAGGCTCACTAGAAGTTCCACCAAGTAGAAAGTTCCTATGTAATGAGATATAGAAAGATGTTATATAGAAATTGTATAAAGAAGTAGAAGTAAGGTAATGAGATATCTTATGAAGCATATTGTAATTGGAGCCCTACTCAATTGGATGCTTCCCCCTTGAAAAGACGAGTGAGAATTGTTCTCATAAATGACAATATTTCCAATTGTGGTATTTTGGCTTCCCTACAATTTCCTAATATTGTTGTAATTTCTCATGTCGGCTCTAAATCTTGCCATAGTCTATTATTTATACTTTGAAGCTTTTGTTTAAATAACCAGGAGCAGCGCTAGTGGTATAAGAGCAATCTTCCAAGCCAAAATTTTTAGGGGACCATTTTTAGGCTAGAGACATATTATGAAGTCTATACATAACACATTGATATATTGTTCGATGGGTAAATTTGTTGTCAATGAAGAATACACACATGAATACAAGTAGTTTTACTTGGTTGGACACTATTGTGACCCCTATTGGTACCTCTTGAAGTGGCACTATTCATTTGTGTACATAATTTCACTTCCACATACCATTGGGTATATCAAAAGTCCACTAGGTTACCTAAGACTATCTTTAGACGATTCAATCAACTATCTTGTTGATATGGTGAACAAAAACAACAATTAGGAATATTATTCTCTAGTACTTGGGTAATTAGGAAATGAAACTAAGGGTGCGATTGAGCTTCCTTATTTAGTGCCCTAAGATATTGGGTCAAGCATTATTGTTGGACCTTGCATGCATATCAGACATCTATAGTAGTTGACACTCCCTTGCCTTCAGAACCGTAAAAAACCTGTCCTCTATTGCTAGACCATGAATTCATACATAGATTGTTGTATTGAGAATTTAAAAATTCTATCAACATGATAATTTCAGGTTGGAGTATAACTCTGCTAGGATTTGAAAAATAAATAAATATAGTTGGTCATGTTCACAACCTTATTTGACACCTATGTTAATCAAATCCTTACATCAAGCTGATTTTTATGATAACATTGTCTAGTATGTGTTGAGATACCTATGTAAAGTTTCCGCAAACCATTCCACTTTAGTATGATTCCCCCTCTAAAAGGCATAATAATAACACATTAGAAAAACAAAACAAAATTAAGCCTCAGCAGGTGGCCCCCCCCCATAGAAATAAGAAGATGGCATCTAACATCACTTTATGGTTCAATGTTTTGTATGAGCATATGGTGTAGCAAGGAGTAACATATGGGATATTTGTGCTTACATATGTGGTTTGAAGGCCTTGTTTTTACTTACAACACTAACAATATGCATGTTCTAAAGTATGGGGAATTTATCAGCTTAGAAAGTGATATATGTGCGATTCCTTTCAGCAAATGTAGACTCTATTTGAGTCAATTGTCATGTTTGTAGTGGGTCAATCCAATTTCATTTTATTTCCCCTATTTTATTTCCTTGTGATTTCATTTCTATCATGCATGCAAAAGAAAACAATTCTTGCTACAACAAAAAATTATCGTATATGGTCTTTGCCGGGTTTGTATAGTTATTGTTTTATAAGCAAGGAATCTCATGTACACTGTTCCTTGACACTTTTAAATATTTATCACGAATTATCCTCCCCCTATTCTGACATTGTACTTCTTTGTATCACTCTAAGTGTTAATGGTGCTACTTGGGTTCGACTCATTTTGTGCAAAGAAAAATCTATTGTTAAAAAAAGTTTTGTATAGGGGTGTACAATGTTGTGTTTTCAACTGTAAGAAAATTGTTTTTGCATAGACCCAAAAGAAGCCCATATTATTTTTAACAAAGATAAACACTTTCATGGTGAAGCAAAATATTGTTGAGTTCACCCCTACACTTTGATTATTGGGTTACTGGGTACTCAAAACTCTTCATCATAGTATGAACATGCTTTCTTTTTACTAACAATATAGATATGGCTCTAAGTGAAAGAATCAGGTGCACATGTTATTATACAATACACTAAATATTCTATTATGGTTTAGCAGAATCATACATTCCATTATTTGAGTTTCACATTTCATTATTATACTTGGGTCTATTTTATGTGTTTTGATAATGATTATGAAACCTTGTAAAATGTGGATCTTCGATTGTCAAAAAAATACCCATGCATGCCCAAAGGAAAAAGGGGCCAAATCTCGACAAATCCCTTACATGGTAAAAAATCATATTCATTCCCACTCCATATTCCATCTGTTAGTTCATTGGATTTCGAGGCATTTCCTCATGGCCCACTGCAACATTACAATGTTATTGCTACTCATATGAAAGAACACAACAATTTACAGTGCTCATTACTCACAATAGAGGTCCAAATGTATATTTTTGTTTGGGGAAATCATTTGTTGATAAAGGGCATGTATTTTCTTACATGAGTCATGTTTTTTATATACATATTGCATGTTTGAAAAGTTTGATTAGCCATTCCTTTGGCTATTCAGTGACAACCACTTGTCCCATCCACTATTCCATATTATGATGTAGTAATATGCTAATCTATGATATCAAATTTCTTTTAAAACATAGTTTATTTGATTGTGAATCATCCTCTAGTCATAATTGTCACTTTACACCTCCTTATGCCAACATGGTGGTCACCTGGCTCACCTTAGAGGCCTATGTATGCATTGAAGAACCTAGTTGAGCGAGTTTACAAAATATATTGATCCACACATGCAAAATAAGCCCCATAAAAGTTCAAATATACATTCTAGTTATAGAAGTTGAAAAGACCTTTAACATAGCCAAATAACCAAATCAAGAGTATGTTATTTCTTATTTTATATTGCCATCATTAGATACTATTTCAATAAATTTAGGTGTCAATTCTCCTGTGTCCTCAACCAGATATTATAGCACAACACTCACAATTTTTTCTTCAGTTCTTTTTATCACATACATTTGGCTCTGTCACTGTGGTTTTTGATAAATTCTATTGAACATTAAAAGTAGACCATTTACTTCTATGAAAGTCAATTTATTTTGATTTTAAGTATTACAACAATGGTCAAAACTAAGTCAAAATATGCTACAACTTTCATTTTTCCCTGTATGGTCATGAAAAGAAAAATGTTGTTTTAGTTATAAGCATGGGCATTTATGTTCTAGCTATCAGTTTTACGTTGTCGTGGCCCATATATACATAATGCATTTCTTTGAATATGCACAGTTTCTTTTCCATCCATGATCAATCCTTCCCTGCATAAGTCATTTTTTTCCCTTGTGTATGTGTTTATCAAGCACCCTAGCATTTACGTAAAACTTGTTGTTAGATAAGCTTTTACTTTGTTGATTATATGCTCATGCTTTGATAATTAATGATGCATACCATATTTGCTTGGTTACATTACCCAATGAGCTTCTTTATTAGAGGTTCTCAGGGTGACCAAAGAGTTTGTGGCAGAAGGGAAAATGTGTCATGGAGGGAGAATAAAAAGAAATGTATTATATTTTCCATACACTTTAACGCGAACTCTAAAGAGTTTAATCAATTGACCTAGATATGCCATTTATATCTTGGAGGTCCTCCTCCTCATCCTTATACTCTGCATACTTCAATACATAGCTCAACCTCTCCTCACCCAACCATTATGGATATCCCAGAACCTTCATTGCCGTTACAACAACCCATGCAACATGATGGCTGGGATCCTAATCCCGGAGACCAACATCTCATTTTTCCCATTGGCCTACTGTATCTCATAACTCAGTTTCACTTTCGATTACTGCACCTCATGCACCCTCTACACTCTCTTATGTTATGTCCTCCTATGACAATCAACCAATTCACTTTCCTCCTCACATCGTAGTTGGAAAATTTCATTTGTCTACTGTCCTTGCATATTCCCCTTGAGAGGTTATATCTACACATTCTAACACTAGTGCATTAGGAATAGATGGAAAGAGGGAAATACCTTTCCAAGATATGCACCCAAAGATACAAGGAGAAGAGAGGAGTGGAGGAAAATATAAAGCAGGTTCTAGCATGCATCCTGAGTTATCTTAACAATGTAGTTATATTCTAATTTCACAGCTTAGTTTGGCTTTTTACAAATATATTGCAACTATAATTGATGCAGGGCTCTAGCCATAGGTTTTTCCACATACACATACCATAAAAACTGAACTAAAATCCACACACTAAGTATGAACATAAAAATATGAGAATAATTAATTAAAGAAAATATTTACAAGAGAAATTATGGCCCAATGATTGGCCTCTCATTCCTCACACTCACTCACACACTTCTACATCTTACATGCCTCATAGGCTCTCCTCAATTTATACAAATGGATTAGAACCCAAGTAGGTTCTAGATCCCTCAAAAAACTCCAACAATATCTCTCTTGATCCCTAAAATCTCTCATCCAAATGCTTATCCCTAGATAAGACCTAACTAATCCATAATCCTCTCAAGCCTTCCACAATACTCTCGAATCTTTTCGTATTTACAATAATAATCATTCTCTCTTAAAAGCTATAAGAAAATACAATAAATAACTAAATCCTAGCTTTCTAAACTAACTCCTCTAATAAACAATTGACCCAGGTTAGATGCTCTTGCATCACACTCTCAAATATGAAAACATTCATGATCTCCTGATCATGTGATTTCATATGCTGATGAAAACCTCCAAGGGTCCCAAAGCTTAATTTGTAATTGTCCAAATGCTCTACACCTTTGCTGTTGCTACATGTCTGCTATCTTCTAGTTCATTTTACTTTCTTCAATCAGTTTCAAATTCTGATTGATCATCCCTTCTGTTGTCAGTGGTCTCCATTTGGACTGTCTCATCATCAATTTCCATAGTTCTTCAATCACATAATCAATTTCTACTTTCCTATGGAATCCTTTTGTCTCAACAACTTGCCTGAGATACTTTCTCTACTGCACATTCATTTTTTATCTGCTGGCTGCTCTTTTCAGATTTTCTTGCCATCCATATATCCTTAATGTCTTTGAAAACATCTTCGATTGCAATTTCCATTTGCTGCTTCTTATGACAGACAATTTACTTTCAAGAAGTAAATTTTTGTCATCTTTCTGTCTACATACTCATCTACCTCTTCTTCTCTGTTAGCCAGTACATCAAAAACTTGGCAACTAACACATATCTCTGTCCCAATCAAAGCTTGAGACACTCCCTCATTTCTGACTGCAGTCACACTCTCATACTCCTGTTCTTTCAACAAATACTCCAGCAACTCAATTTCTCTTTGACACCTCACAAGTACTTCATCATGATGTTGTTTATAGTCTTCAATAGGTTCTTCTTCTTTCTTAACGTCTTTCAGTAGCTGTCCTTCCTCTTCATTCAGTCCTATGACTGTCTTCTTTTTGTCCTAAGACAAATCTGCCTCACCTCCTTCTTCAACACATTTTGCATTACTGTCTTTTTGTAAGCCCTCTTCAAGAGCTATCCTTGCCCCGTCTTCTGCCTTAGCATTCTCCCGCAATTTTTCTTCATCAATAACATTAGTCAAATTCATTGGCTTACCTCTCTGAGACAATGTTCCTTCATTCTTCATCAGAATAAGATTCTGATCTTCCATCTCCATGACAACTTCAGATGATTGTCTTCTCCCATTAAGTAACTCATCAATGAACTCCTTCTGCTACAACCATTCAAAGCCTTCCTCATCTAAGAGGTTTTCTTCATCATATTTTACTTCAAGATCTTCACCTGTCCTGAAGACATCTTCAAAAGGTTTCTTATCTCCTACAATACCTGCAATCATACACAAATTGTCAGTTTTAAAAACATAAGACCTTGCAGTCTCACTTGATGCTTCAGCCACCAGGTCTTATTGCTTCTTTGAATCCTTCATATGATTCAAAAGATCCTCTATAGATTTATCCTCTATATCTTCATTATTTTCAAAAAGAAATGGGCCATGTTTTGGTTCACATACAAAAACTTCCTCCTCATACTCATTTACTCTGAGTAACTCTTCCTTCAATTGAGAATTCAATGTACGCTCCCACTTCACTTGCAATCTATGCCATTTGAGTTTTCTTTTCATAATCGAACCATACCTTTGGTCTTCCTTATTCCTATATAACAACTCCATCAATAAATAAAGACATAATTTTATCTCAGCTTTCTCTCTGTCAATCTCTTCTTGATTCTTTCTCATGTCATTTGCCTTGGCATTTTCATTCTCCTTTCTGTGGCTTCTACTTGAACCTCTGCAGTGACTATCAACAATCACCTTCTCCTCGTCTTTGAACTCCATATGTTCACTTGTGGACTGCATTCAATCCCCTTTTCAGCAAGCCTTCATACTTTCCATCCAACAATGCAAGCTTTCTCTCTACACTTGACCTCTTGATATCTTTTGGTTCTCTGTCTTGGAACCATCTTCTAAGCAACTCTCTCGCTCCTCTTTGCTTCTGCAACTTAAATCCACTTTTCTTGAGAACACTCTTGTCCTCTCTATCCAACCTACTTTTCTTGAGAACACTCTTGTCCTGTCTATCCAACCTTCGGTTGGAACGTTTAGGTTCTTCGCCACTTTCCTTTAGAGTATCCGCTTACTCTATCTTCAAGAAGACAACTGGTTCAGAGTAGACTCCACACGCAACAGATTTATTTTATAGCAATATATTTTCTACTATTTAAAAGTGCCTATTTCCATGCTTCAACACAAATTTCCAATGTAGAATACAAATCGAATATAGTTCTTTAGCTCAGCTTGCATCAAAATACATAACGTTCCAGGCTACATAGTAGGTTCTCACACGGCTGATGCTTCAATGCGATAAGTCGACCAAGTTAAAAATAATTAATATTATTTTGTATTAATGGAGAAAATGGTTACATTGTTGTAACGTTCTCCCTAGTTTAGGATTAGTTCCTAAAGTTTAGGGGTTTGGGTGCAACTTCCTAATTCCTAGTATTGTATTTAATGATGTAATCTTTTATTGATGAATAAAAGAGTGTACGAGAGTGATTTCTCTATTTGGTGAGTGTAGTCTCCAAGTGCAGGCCACACCTGAGAGCTACATCTCTTTCTTTTCAATTCTGTTCACATTTTATCTTGGTATCAGAGCTCAGATTGGGTGAGCCTGATCTTTTGTCACCTTTGTGGCTGAAGTGCCTTTGTAGTTAGCTTACTTGTGTGGTAGAATTGTCGTGTGGCTTGAAGTGCCTTTGTGGCCGCGTGTACACAAGAGCTCTGTGCTCAATTGAGCAGGTGGACTGCAGAACATCTGGCTCGGACTTGGATATTTTTTTTTTTCTGAGGAGAAAGGATATTGGCGCATTTTTTGCGTTGACAGAAGCGCCAGGAGGGGAATTGGCACAGATTTTTTGGGATTAATCGCGCCAGAGCGCCAAAACATCCAATTGGCGCGGATTAATCGCACCAGCAAAAATATTCTAACCGATTTTTTATTGGCGCGGATTTTTCGCTCGGGAAAACGCTGATTGAGGATGCGCCAATTTTTCTTCAAGGGGATCTGCGGGAAGCCTCAACTTCGTTTGGCGGTTTGCAAGGGGTGCAGATCGACGAAGTTGCAGATCTATCCGGGAGAGGTAGATCGGATCAATTTTGATCAGATCAATTCTTCGGCTGTATTGGAAACGTCGAATTTGCTCGTTGGAGCGGGATTCCCAGACACTGTAGATCGGTGGTAGAGGTGATAGATCGATCTTACAGGTATTGTTTTTTTGTTGTTGGGTAGATTCAGAATGAGTAATACGATGGAACCTTACCTTAACAAGTCTGGTAAACTCAATGGATCTAACTTCACGAATTGGAAGTTTAAGATCCAGACCTTGCTCGAGGGTGCGAATGCTTGGTCCATAGTTACAGAGTGAATGTTATAAGAAGCAGGTTGATGATGCAAAGAGGGTCATATACAAAGTGAATGTTATTGTGGAAAGAAGGGTCATATACAGAGTGAATGTTATAAGAAGCAGGCTGATGATGCAAAGAGGAGGCAGGCAAATGCAAAGCACGAAGGATACTTTGTTGAAGAAGAAGACTTCAGTCATGAATTTCGACTGTTCACAGTCGACTGTGCCCTTTCAACATCTAATGAATATGACATTTGGTATGTCGATTCCGGAGCATCCTCTCACATGACAGGTAAAAAGGAATTTTTTGATAGTCAAATCACCAATCTTGAAATAAACACGACTATTACAATTTATTTTAAATGAGTTTTTAAATGAATCAAGATAAAATCGAAGTTGAAGAGAAGAATTCCAGTACTAGTCAGGCTACAGAGGCTTCCACGTTGTTTACAACATCGATACACTAATCGATGGCTCCTTGAAGTACTGCCAACTCCTTGAAACAATCCATCTTCTACTTTAATTCTCGAACATATGCAGTGACACAGTACCTTGCAATTCGACCCTTATGTCGATGTAATGATATGCAATCTCCTCTGTATGATTTTATTCCACACGGTATCTCCACAAATCAACTCAATTTGATAATTTATGTTCTCTGGTGGCTCCTCAATCTCGTTTTCATTCCTGGGTCAATACCTCACCTTTAGCATATTTCCTTCCTACACATCCAGTAAATCTTGTTGTCAAAATAATTTGCAAACTTCATCAAAACAAAGATATAATAGTCGAAGGCATCTGGATGCTTCAATTTTTTTTCTTGCTCTCTGCAGACGTTGGTAGTTCATCTATCACGTGGGCTATTTCGATAATTCATTATTGCAGCAGATAACCAGGAAATACAGCATTGCACGGAGATGCACAAGCATGATCCGACAACTCCAAAGCAAATTCAAACCAGCTTCGATCGATTGCCCCTCACTCACTTATCATCCAATATATTTTGCGTCGGCTATCTAGATCCAATGCTCATCATATGCTCCAACCCCTGGCTCCAGCCTCACTCTCCAGCTCTGTCCACAATCATCTCTCATGGTAAGGAGGGATAAACGCAGAGACTGTCAATGGATCTAACAACAACGTAGACGATCCGCCATTCAAATAAAATTTCCAACACAGTTATCCACAACTCAACAGTCGCAGTTGTCCTCACACAACAAGGCCACAATCTTCGACTTTTGTCCTCGGTACAACAAGGCCACAATCTACGATCCATGAATTTTTCCAGGTCGCTCCAACAATCCACACAACGGCAACACAAGGAGCTTCTGGACTAGATCCACAACTAGCTCATCCAATTTCTGGGTCATGTCTTCCACTGCAACAATGGTCTTTTATCTTTGTTGCAGTCCTTTTCGTAACTGTAGTCCACCAACAAGGTAACCTTTTGCCGCTAAATTAGAAGAACCCTTCAATCAATTTTGTGCCTTAGAGAATTCTGTTGAGATTTTCTGTTTGTAATGAAATAGGAAAAATCTCAGCTGGTGACAACAACAGGAATTCAGTTCCTAGATTAGCTCAAGTTTGTTGGGAGGGAGTTAATGCCTCCTATATTTGATGTGAGGGAGTTAATGAGGCTGTTAGATTCTCTATGCTATATAACAGGCAACCATTCAGATGGTTTGCGGAGAGGGTGAGAGTTTTATGAGGTTTTCATTGATGTAATCTCCAATTTGATTAATAAATTCCTGATGCCTATGTTTGGTGGACGTAGCCCAGATTGGTTGGGTGAACCACGTTAAAAACTGTCTCTTATGTGCTTGATTGTTCTGCTGTGTTAATTCTGCTGTGTAAATTTATTTAAGTTTACCGTGCACCTGTACCAACAATTGGTATCAGAGCATGTTGGAGGTGCTGAGATTGCGTGCTGGAGCTGTATTGCTGGAGACGTGGATCGTTTTACTGTGCGTGGAGGCCTGTACATTGCTGTTGGTGCGTTTGACTGGAGAACAGCATTGATACAGCGTTGTGCACACCAGATCAGCGTGGACCTGCGTGGAGAAATTACCAGCGCCTGCGTGGTGGATTAAAAGACTGCTGCGTGGATTTGAAGCCGATCTGGTGCTGGTGCGTGGTGGTTTAAAGACTGCTGCGAGGATTTAAGAACGGATCTGGTGGAGGTAACTTAAATTGTATTGCACGTCTGAATATATCGCCTGGTTTCATTCAACACAGAACCGTAAATTTTAAATTGCACATCGAAAATTTTAAAACTGTAATTTGGGTCTCTGTGGTTTTCGGAATCATTGTATTGTCGGTGACGCCAATCAGCAAGAAATGTAACGCTCCTTTAAGATGCCGACGACATCTATGAAGGTCTGTCTTTTAAAATAATTTCGTTGGATAATCCTCCCTATACATTATAGATGCAGTTAGGCTTTATATATATATTTGTTGGTTGATTAAGTCTGTTGCGCTATCTGCTGTGCGTGCAATTGGTTCTGCGTGGGTTTATAGCCAGCGTTCAGGTTCATAACAGTTTTTCTTTTTGTTTTGGGAAGTATTGAACACACTAAAATCGCACCAAAGTCACCATTTAGGAACAATCCTTGGCGTGAAAGCACGTTAGTGTTTATCCAGTGTGGCATTCCTGCATGTCTATGTGGAAGAACATTTGGTCTCTGCGTGAATATTGCAGATTTCTTTTGTTTGAGACAGAAGTTAATAAAACAAAATTTTTGTTTCTGGCGGTGGTCTTTATATACTGTAATTTTTTGCACAACAATAAGTCAGTTTTTTTTTAAAGGACGTCTCTTACTTATTTTGAGAAGTGCATATGGCAGAAAGTTGTTTTTTTAATATAAGTGCAAAGGGAAGTTTTTTGTTTTAAAGGCAAAGGCAGAAAGGCATAGGAATTTTTTTTATTGCTAGTTGGATATTGGATATTATTGTGTTTTTTGTTGATCCAAATGGCGAAAACTCAAAGTGCCCGTTTTAAAATTGAGAAGTTTAATGGCAAGAATAATTTTGAGATCTGGAAGGTGAAGATGCACGATCTGCTGGTTCAACAAGGTGTGGCGAAAGCACTGTTGGGGAAAAACAAAAGGCCTCCTTCCATGACGGAGGATGAATGGGATGAGATGGACAATAGAGCTTTAAGCGCAATTCGGTTATGTCTGGCGGACGATGTTCTTTTCAACATTGTGTCAGAGAAAACCGCCGCAGGCTTGTGGTCGAAGCTTGAGAAGCTCTATATGACGAAATCTTTGACAAATCGGATTCTCCTGAAACAGCAGCCTTACGGTTTGCGGATGAAAGAAGGTACCTCAATTGCTGATCACCTAAATGTTTTTAATACCTTGTTGGTGCAATTAGACAGTCTAGATGTGAAATTTGATTCAGAGGATAAGGCAATAACTCTATTATGTTCTTTGCCTGAATCCTGGGATCACTTTGTTACTTCCATAAGCTTTAGTACATCAGAAATCCTTGAGTTTGACGATGTTGTTGGAGCCTTGTTGGCTGAAGAGACGAGGAAGAGGTCGAATGCAGACACCTCTACATCAGAGGTAATGATGGCCAGAGGTCGCTCAAGAGAGAGACACTCCGGGGGAAAGCATAGCGACTCTCGCTCAAAGTCCAAAGGAAAGAAGCCAAAGGTGAAGTGCTGGCATTGTGGCAAGGCTGGACATCTGAAAAAGGATTGCTGGAAGCGGAAGCAGGCTGCTAAAGAAGGCTCTTCGACAGAAAAGAAGGAAGCCAACACCACAGATACAGGTTCAGTATCAGGTTCAGGTATGAGTGATGAGGTATTGTCTGTTAATGTTTCAAAACATGATCAACATTGGTTGTTAGATTCCGGGGCATCTAACCACATGTGTATTCATAAAGATTGGTTTAAAACATATAAATCAATTGATGATGGTGTTGTGTACATGGGTAATGATGTAACATGTAATATTGTGGGAATTGGGAGCATACAACTGCAAATGTTTGATGGCACAACAAAAATATTAACTGATGTGAGGCATGTACCAGATTTAAGGAAAAATTTGATTTCATTAGGAGCACTTGATTCAAATGGATATAAAACTGTAATTCAAGGTGGAGTTATGAAAATCTATAAAGGTATCTTACTAGTAATGAAGGCTAAGAAGGTAGGAAATCTTTTTCAGTTAGAAGGTAGAACTGGGTCAGATCATGTGTCTGTGTCTGAACATGACAATAGTTCCATTCACTTATGGCATCAAAGATTGGGGCATATGAGTGAAAGAGGATTGAAAATTTTGGCTGACCGAAAGTTACTTCCTAATCTAAGATCTAGAAAATTGGATTTCTGTAAACATTGTCTGTTTGGTAAACAAAGTAAACAAAAGTTTAAAACAGGCAAACATACTAGTAAAGGCATACTTGATTATATCCATTCAGATGTTTGGGGTCCAACCCCTACATCGTCATATGGTGGCTCGTCATATTTTGTATCTTTCATTGACGAGCCACCATATGACGCTGTAGGGGCTGGACCCCAATACTCTCAATCTTCTCCTATTTACAATAATAACCATTCTCTCTTAAAAACTATAGGAAAATACAATAATAATTAAATCCTAGCTTTCTAAACTAACTCCTCCAATAAACAATTGACCCAGGTTAGATGCTCCTACATCAATAATACATACTATATATTTTTTGGACAATAAATTATTTTTTGATCATGCTATATTTTGATGATGCTTCTATTTATGGGAGTCATAAGGTTGTTTCATATGGTTGTTGATCTTTGATGATGGGTGACGTGATGCTTCATGTGCACATTTTTGATGGCTATGATATTTCTTTATGACGTCATAACTACATGTGTATTATTTCTCAGGGGAGTCATGAAAGTGACGAAAATACTTTATGAAGATAGACATAATCACGGACCCCACCTAACAACATAAATTAAATTAATTCAATACTCCTAAAAAGCTCTCTCCTGAATTTAAAAGAAAAGTTTAACATAATGACGAAATTAATTACAAAAAAGTTTATCTCGTAGATTGCCCAAGGAGGATACAAAATAAGCAAAGGGAACTGAAGGAGGGGGATAGAAAAAAATAGTGAGTAGAGGTATGCATAAGTTATAAGTTGTCAATTTCTCTTGATATATTTATTCTTGAGTACAAGGGTTTACCTGTTTTGGTGAAAATAAAATCTTTCAAGGAGTGACAAGAAGGAAGGAAACACATCAATTTCATATTGATTTGATTATGGTTGTTCTTTATTTTTTGCATAATATTGTGTTGTTAGAAGCTCTGATATATATATTATATCAGTGCTAACTGATGCACCTTTTGAATAATATCTTCCTAAACCAATCTTATCAGAAAGGTCCAAGCTTTCCCAACCATATTTTCTTGCTTATTTTTGGCATTCGAAAGTCCAAAACATCTTAGACATTTCAAAATAGATTTCTGGTCTAAGTTCTCGCAGGAATCGGGCAAAACAATATGTCATACTTTTACATTTTTTAATAAAATGAACATTTGACAACTTTCATTTTTTGACATATATCTATGAAAAATTGACTTGATATTTCTTGAAATTTATGAGCATATATGCTAACATTTATTGTTGAAACTTATTGGTTAATTTCTACCCGTTCATCACATACTCATTTGGTTTGGTGGCATATGAAGTACTATTATGATTATGCTTATTAGATTGTTATACACTACTTATTTTTTAATTTGTCTCTACTAAAAATTGTACATGTCGTATATATATTTTCTTTATTTTTAATTTATTGCCTTGTGCACATAATTTTCTCTTTTATTTGAGCACATTTACATACTATACATAGTCAAAATTAAAACACACATAGGGCGCTAAGCTATTGAGCTTTTGTCCCATTATCTCACTCACCCTGTGAGAGTTGAGGGGGTTGTCAGCAAAGCATAAGAACTATAGTTGTAAACAAAGCTTTTAGGTGACCATATTGATGATCAATTGATTCATCTCCAATTTTCTAAGCTTTGCTTGCATACAACCACACAATCTGCTAACCATATTGACCTTCGTAACCATCTAGACTATCAAAGAAATATTTCTCATTTATTATTCAATTTTATAACTGATAGCTCCAATTCCCTTTTCGAATTCAAACAATCTTGGGTTGTAATAGTTCAGGATATGATTTGTAGGAACGAAGAGAAGCCCTTGAAAAGTGTCTCTAGGATAGTGCTACTCAAAGGTAGCTAGTTTATTACCAGTGAATCTCATTCTTCTAGGCGAATTTATGGTTTGATTCCCAAATTTAAACTACTTAACAAAATCCAAAGACGAAAAGTTATCCTTGGTACTCAAGTTCATCTCAAAGTCTATTAGGATCATACTTTCTATTCTAGAAGTACTTCTCCTTCACGCAAAGTCATGTGAGGAACTCATTCTTCAACTCAATCTACTTCCTCTTATTTGCAGTCTTCATTGACTGCATCATCATCCATTCAAATTACTAGTTTATATTCATGTTTTAATCAAGTATAATATACTACTAACCTTGCTAAGGTGATAAGTATGGTTTATTTCAATCTGACGAAGATGTAAACGCCACCCCGTGGAATGTACCTTATCCAATGAACTTATCACCTGCCAATATGTTGTTATCTAAATTTAAATATCATTTTCCCTAAGTTCTAGACAAATAATACAATTATTGCAAACGAACATATAATTTCCTTTTCTAACATGTGTCATAACATTGGCATAATGATAATGACATTTGTATGCATTTATTTGATAATTTTTTAGAAAGAAAGACAACGACCAAATTTTTTGAACTTCCTCCTAAGGACTTTTCTACCTGGACCGAGCTCCATTATTGGTTCAAATCTACTTATGGCCAAACACAAAGTCCAATTGATCTCCTTCATGAATATAACCATGTTACCTTAATGAAAAGTGAATCTATCAAATCATTCAATCTTCAATTTACTAAATTATAGAATCAAGTTCTAGAGATCATTAGGCCAAAAAACCAAGTAGCCATGATGCATTATTACAATACTTTTCCTTGTGCTTACTGCCATAGGTTAGATGAAAAAAATGCTAATAATTTGGGGCCTACTTTACAAATATGTTTAGAATATGAAGAATAGTTGCATCAGACTAGTATTCCACTGTAATACTCGGCTAACCAATCTAATTCATCTTTCTTCCTTCAACTTATGCAAGACATGAGAAATTGTTTAATATCTTTCGAAAAGAAGGAGGTGACACAACCTCAGCTTGAGGATTTTACCTCAGCCCTCATAAGAAATCCTTCCCAAACATATCAATCGAATTCTCTCCTTTCTCAACCATGGTGAAAATTCTATGAAGAGTACCATGATGAAAAAACATACGAAGATAAAAACAACACTCTATAAAGTATCTTTGGTAAAAGGACAAAGTCCATGATTACAACCTTGGATTGGGCTGATGATAATGAAATACGATGGCTGAAACAAGGAGTACTTTTAGAGCTATAAATGTCAGTAATCAACCGTTTAAGGAAGTTGACAATTGAAAGATTCTTGATGTTGCACCCTCATGTGCAAATGTAAATTCTATCATCCCTCCCTCTTTGACTGTATCTCGATCTAACATTCTAAAACAAATGTCCAACATCTGACCCTTCATTGCTTGACATTGCCACTATCCTTGAGAAATAACAACACTTAAAGAGTTTTCTTGAAGGGAAAACACTTGCTCCTATCCATTTCCTCGAGGTACATCCATAATAGGAATCTCGTGAAGATAAAGTCTTCATTGTAAATAATCCCATTTTTTTTTAAAGAAAGACCCCCGTTTATATATTTCTTTGAAGATCTGCGAGAAAATAGCTCACTGTTATCTAGTTGACGGTAGGTTAGGTCTTAACGTTATTCCTAAGATAATCATGGAGGTGTTCGAATTACAATGCTCCGGGAAAATACCCAAGAAAATGGTATCCTACAACAATTCTCAACAATCAACTATTAGCGAGCTCAAGGATATCACATTAGTCTTGTGTCCCCATCTTGAAATCAGAACCACCTGTTATATCCAAGTAATGGATATGCCATTTATTAAATATTCAATGATTCTAGGTAAATATTCACAAACTAGAAGAGGTGGATATATGTATTTAGATGACACTCATATGACCCTCCCTAGATATGGTAGAAATATATTTGTTTTGAGGGAAGGGATAATCTCACATTATATTAAGAATTTACCTCAGCCCCATGTGAATTATATTGAGGAAGACCTAGGGGTTTACTCTTTCTTCACTAATGAAGAATCACCTCCTCCTCCTCATATTAATCAAGATTATCGAGTTTGGCACATGCACTTTGATGATGCATCTTCAAATGAAGGGAATGACATCAGGATCGTTCTATATTTGCCCCTTGGTGAGATGCATCAATATTCTTTTAGAATTGAATTCGAATGTACAAAAAATGTTGTTGAGTTTGAGGCTTCACTTTTGGCTATTGAATGATCCCTCAACTTGGCTTGTAAACACCTAGCTTCTTTCAGCAACTCTAAGATTATTTTCAATCTAATTAAGAAAGTTTATTCTCCATCAAATATATTTATTAAGAGATATACTCAAACATCTTGGCAGTTTCTTTTTGAATTACTTTCCTTTAATATTACTCATTTTTGCAAGGAATTGAATGCCTTAGTTGATCACTTGGTTGTATATGTTGCTACTCCTTAAAGACAACTTATTTCTAAAATGCCTTATTGCATTTTGCAATCATTATATTGACATCATATCCCAAATAATGAGGAGGATTGGAAAATATTTTTGAATGACGAAAGCATTTTGTCATTCATCCAAGATAAACCTTCCAATAAGAAGGAAATAATTTCGCTTAAAGACAATAATTATCCTAAAGGACTTTCTCCTCTTAAAAGTTCTTTTTCATCTAGTGATGTTTCAAGCAATAAAGAGGGACATAATGAGTAGTAGAAAATGTAAATACATGAAACCATACTTTTGGATATTGGATTCCCATGAGACCCAAAGGTTTTATAGATTGGTTTATAATGTTTTGAAGATAACAAAAAAAAAAAATTATTGTTTTGTTTCATGAGTTTAATGATGTCTTTGCTTGGTCTTACAAATATATACACGATTTTGACTCTAATATTATCTTGTTACACAATATTTTGTCATGCCTCCTGCACTTCCCTGTGACATACTTCGAAGTGCCCGAAACATGACCATTATATAGTATACTCATCTATGTATACAGATCAGATCCCTCCTAAGACTTTGATTGAGATTTCCCTGAAGAAATAACTCTTAAAACCCTAAAATGAGAGTCATCATTCTTATGAGGCACAAAACCACGATGGTCACCTGTTGCACTGTACTTGACCAGTGATGGCATCAATATGCTCCCTTGCATACTCGAGATGATCCCAAAGAGGTAATTTTCCCAAAGAGGATGAGAAGCTTCGTGATCTAGAAGCTTCTAGAGTGACAAGATGGAGGTTGTTTTGCATAGATGAGGTCGAATCCTCCCAACTTGGCCTCTTTGTCTTATCCCTATGAGCTACCTCCTTGAGATGAGGGCCTAATCCTATCTTTGGAGAAGTCCTAACTCCCTTTCCTAGTCTATAAATTCATCCTCTCCCATTCCCAAATGGTTGTTCTATGTCTATTTGCACCCTTATGCTGAGATTGTGCCTAAGGCTATTCATTTGACTTGGAGAAGGAGTGCTTGGAGAGTTCTTGGCTTGGACTTGGATTACCACTCAAGGAGAGCCTTTCAACATCAAGGCTTTGGTTTTAATATTCCATTTATTTCCTAATAATATACAACTACTGGTTCATCTTCCCAAAATATATATGTTCATGTATTATTTAGCTTGACATTCCTTGATCAGTTAAGTAGGTTGTTATTGGATTTTCTATTGGTTTTGGCATGCTTTATTGTCTCTTGATCACTTGTGCAGGTACATAAACATTGAGAGAAGAAGGAACAAGTCCGTGACACAAGCGGTTCGAGGCCCTCAATAAAGGAAATTAGAATAGCATTAGAACTAGGTCGGCCATCTCTTTCGTTCTACTTTTCAATTATAACCTAGGAAGATGTCTAGTTGATTGTCACTTCAGTTTCTAGACAAACTAATTGGGCTAGAGGGATCGTCTCTGTCCGCAGAGAGGATTAACTGTGTCAACAATCCAACATGATATTTCAATCAAGGAAAATGTCGATATCGTCAAGAAAATACTAAAATATATTAGTCCTCCAACTGAAACAACAGTCAGGAAAGATCTAAAAAATTATCGCTTGCTCATATCATCTTTCCTATTGAGTACTATAAATAAGTCATACATCAACATTAAAAGTAAGTTTCCTTCTTCTCATATGGATAAAGGATGAAATAACATGATTCTATAGCCTTTCTTATGCACAAAATTCTGCTTCCCTTTGAGTTTTTACTCTTTTTTTTGCATTGCTTTTATTTCAATTTTCTCTCTTATCTTTTGTTTTTACTGATCATGATTGAGTATAGTCCCATATTCCTTGTGTCTGGACCATTATAATATGATTTTTGTATGTTATTAGTTCCATAAATTTGTACTAATCCCTGTTAATAATCTAATCTATTAAAGAGTAAGAAAACAAGATGATTTTAAGTTGGTGCACAAGATGATGTTGCTATAGTACTCTTCGTTACCTCATCATTTCTTTTTCATAAAAAATAACTTGTGATGCATAGTCCCTTTTTCTTGTTCCCCTTGATTCCTACCCCTACATGACAAATTTCCTACCCTCTTATGCTATTGGAAGTATTATTTACCACATGATCCCAAAGATTTTGAGTTGAGGCATGTTACATACAGCCCTCCCTGTGAAGTTACCAAATGTTGAGCTTCCTTAACAAAGTTGTGCAAACCATTATGATTCCTTCTTTGAAATACATAATAACAACAAATTAAAAATAAAATAAAAAATCAAGTGTTAGTAGGTTGGCTGCCCCCTGCTCTAGCAATAAGAATATTACATCTGACATCACTTCATGGTTCAATGTTTCGTATTAGCATATGGTGTAACAAGGAGTAACATATGTGATATTTGTGCTTACATATGTGGTTTGGGGGCCTCGTTTTTACTTACCACACTAACGACATGCATAATCACTATGTGAAAATTGATAATTATAGCATGGCATGGCATTACTATGGAAAAACTTTTGTTGCACAAATATGATATCAATTTCTTGATCATTATAATTTATTTCGGATTTTGATTCGAAAAAGATAATAAACGTAGAAAAAACAAATTACCTTGTGATGCAATCATGCTTTGAAATGAATCAAAATGGCACTTTGATGCATATTTGTGAATATGGAAAGTAATATACAATGAAGCTCCAAGTGCGTAAAATGACAACTGTTTCAATAAAAAGTCTTGAATATATGAATAATATTAATTTCAACGCTTATATAAACACAACCTTATGAATCATATAAGAAGTGTGGTATGTAATTCCCATGATATAATGTATAGTTGTAAGCCAAATATTGCAGAGAAGGTGGTAAGTGTGGTTTTATTTTGATACAACATGTGATTAATGCATCGGATCTCGAGGCGCACTTCAGGACTCCCAACTACATGATGTTAGTTGGCAAGGAGGCCACCAACTAACCTTACTTTGCATTGCCAAATTTGGAGTTGTTTTCGATGATAAATTCCATCATAACCCTAGTTCAAAGCTTTGGATCATTGGGAGGAATTTCTAATAACTGACTTTAAACTCCACTAATACCATATAGGCGATTGTTTTCAGGTATGGGGAATTTCTCATCTCATAAAGTGTTAGATGTGTGATTAATTTAAGCAAATGTGGCCTTTTTTTGAGTCTTTCAATGTTCTTGTAGTGGGTTAATCGCATTTTCATTTTATTTCCCTTGTTTTGTTTCCTTGTAATTGCATTTATTTAGTGCATGCAAAATAAAATAGTTCTTGATACAACCAAATATTATTGTATATGGTCTTTGTTGCATCTGTATAATTATTGTTGTATAAGCAAGGACTCTCAGGTATATTGTTCCTATGCAATTTTAAACATCTATCACAAATTATAATTCCGTGTTCCGACATTTTACTTCTTTGCCTTGCTCACAATGTTAATGAGGTCTCTTGGGCCTGGATCATTTTTCCCAAAGCAACATTCTATTGTTAAAAAGAATTTTGTATAGGGGCATGCGATACTTGTTTTTGACTGCAAGAAAAATGTTTTTGCGTAGACCCAAAAGAAAACCCATCTTCTCTTTTACAAAGAGAAAACCTTTCATGGCGAAACATAATAGTGTTGATTTCTCCCCTACACTTCGAATGTTGGATTACCAAGCACCCGAGACACCCCATCATAGTATGAGCATGTTTTTTTTTACTGATAATGTAGTCATGGCTCTAAGTGAAAGACTCACCACATGTTATTATATAGAGTTGTTAAGATTCTATTATTGTTTAGTTGAAACATACATTCTATTATTTGAGTTTGGCATTTCATTATTATACATGGGTCTATTTTACGGGTTAAGAATAGCATCAGAACGAGGTAGGCTATCTCTTTCATTCTACTTTTCAATTATAATCTAGGAAGATGTCTAGTTGATTGTCACTCCGGTTGCTAGACAAACTAATTGGGCTAGAGGGATCATCTTTATCCACAGAGAGGATTAACCATGTCAACAATCCAACATGATATTTCAATCAAGGAAAATGTCGCTATTGTCAAGAAAATACAAAAATATATTAGTCCTCCAACTGAAACAACAGTCAGGAAAGATCTAAAAAATTATCGCTTGCTCATATCATCTTTCCTATTGAGTACTATAAATAAGTCATACATCAACATTAAAAGTAAATTTCCTTCTTCTCATATGGATAAAGGATGAAATAACATGATTCTATAGCCTTTTTTATACACAAAATTTTGCTTCCCTTTGAGTTTTTACTCTTTTTATTTTGCATTGCTTTTATTTCAAATTTCTCTCTTATCTTTTGTTTTTACTAATCATGATTGAGTACAGTCCCATATTCCTTGTGTTTGGACCATTATAATATGATTTTTATATGTTATTAGTTCCTTAAATTTGTGCTAATGCCTTTTAATAATCTAATCTATTAAAAAGTAAGAAAACAAGATGATTTTATGTTGGTGCACAAGACGACGTTGCTATAGTACTTTTCGTTACCTCATCATTTCTTTTTCATAAAACATAACTAGTGATGCATAGTCCCTTTTTCTTGCGCCCCTTGATTCCTACCCCTACATGACAACTTTCCTACCCTCTCTTGCTACTAGAAGTATTATTTGCCACATGATCCCAAATATTTTGAGTTGTGACATATTACATACAACCCTCCTTGTGAAGTTACCAAATCTTGAGCTTCCTTCACAAAGTTGTGAAAACCATTGCACTTCATTATGATTCCTTCTTTGAAATACATAATAATAACAAATTAAAATAAAAATAAAAAATCAACTTCTAGTAGGTTGTGTCCCCCCCCTATAGCAATAAGAAGATTACATTTGACATCACTTCTTGGTTCAATGTTTCATATGAGCATATGTTGTAACAAGGAGTAACATATGTGATATTTGTGCTTACATATGTGGTTTGGAGGCCTTGTTTTTACTTACCACACTAATGACATGCATAATCACTATGTGAAAATTGATAATTATAGCATGGCATGGCATTATTATGGAAAACTTTTGTTGCACAAATATGATAGCAATTCCTTGATCAGTTTCATTTATTTCGGATTTTGATTCGACAAAGATAATAATTGTAGAAGAAAAAAATTACCTTGTGAAGCAATTATGCTTTGAAATGAATCAAAATGGCACTTTGATGCATATTTGTGAATATGGAAAATAATATACAATGAAGCTCCAAGTGCGTAAAATGACAATTGTTTCAATAAAAAGTCTTGAATATATGAACAATATTATTTCATTGCTTATATAAACACAACCTTGTGAATCATATAAGAAGTGTGGTATGTCATTCCCATGATATAATGTATAGTTGTAAGCCAAATATTGCAGAGAAGGTGGTAAGTGTGGTTTTATTTTTATATGGCGTGTGATTAATGCATTGGATACCAAGGCACATTTCAGGACTCCCAGCTACATGAGGTTAGTTGGCAAGGAGGCCGCCAACTAACCTTACTTTGCATTGCCAAATTTGGAGTTGTTTTTAATGATAAATTCCATCGTAACCCTAGTTCAAAGCTCTCGATCGTTGGGAGGAATTTCTAATAATCGACTTTAAGCTCCACTAATACCACATAGGCGATTGTTCTCAGGTATGGGGAATTTCTCAGCTCATAAATCCTTAGATGTGTGATTACTTTAAGCAAATGTGGCCTTTGTTAAGTATTTCAGTGTGCTTGTAGTGGGTTAATCCCATTTTCATTTTATTTCCCTTGTTTCGTTTCCTTGTGATTGCATTTATTTCGTGCATGCAAAAGAAAATAGTTCTTGATATATCCAAATATTATCATATATGGTCTTTGTTGGGTCTGTATAATTATTATTTTATAAGCAAGGACTCTCGGGTATATTGTTCCTCTACACTTTTAAACATCTATCACAAATTATAATTCCTTGTTCCAACATTTCATTTCTTTGCCTTGCTCACAATGTTAATGATGCCTCTTGGGTCTGGCTCATTTTTCCCAAAGCAACATTCTATTGCTAAAAAGAATTTTGTATAGGGGCATGCGATACTTGTTTTCGATTGCAAGCAAAATGTTTTTGCTTATACCCAAAAGAAAACTCATCTTCTCTTTTACAAAGAGAAAACCTTTCATGGCGAAACGTAATGGTGTTGAGTTCTCCCCTACACCTCGAATGTTGGATTACCGAGCACCCAAGGCACTCCATCATAGTATGAGCATGTTTTTTTTTTACTGACAATGTAGTCATGGCTTTAAGTGAAAGACTCACCACATGTTATTATATAGAGTTGTTAAGATTCTATTATTGTTTAGTTGAAGCATACATTCCATTATTTGAGTTTTGCATTTCATTACTATACATGGGTCTATTTTACGGGTTAAGAAAATTATTATGAAACCTTGTACAATGTGAATTTCAATTGTCAACAAAATACCTATGCATGCTCAAAGGGAAAATGGGTCGAATCTCAACAAAACCCTTGCATTGTAAAAAATCATATTCATTCCCACTCCATATTCTATCTGCTAGTTCATTGGGTTTTGAGCCATTTCCTCATGGCGCATTATAACATTACAATGTTATTGTTACTCATATGAAGTAACACACCACTCTATAGTACTTGTTACTCAAAACAAAGGTCCACGAACATATTTCTGTTTGGGGCAATAATTTGTTGATAAAGGTCATTTCGGGTCTTATATGAGTCTTGTTTTTTATATATTTGTCACGTTTGCAAAGTTTCATCAACCACGTCTTTGGCTATTCAATGGAATCCACATGTCCTATTCATAGTTCCATATTATGACATAATAATATGCTTATCTCTCATACTGAATTTCTTTTAAAACACAATTTCTTCGATTGTGATCCCTCTTCTTATCATAATTATCACTTTACATCTCCTTACTCCAACATGGCATTCACCTAGCTCACCTCAGATGTCTATGTATGCATCGAAGCACCCAATTGAGCGAGTTTGAAAAATACACTAATCTGCACATGCAAAAATAAGCCCCGTAAAATTTCAAAAATCCCTTCTAGTTATAGAAGTCAAAAAGCCCTTTAGCATAGCCAAATAACCAAACTAAGAGCACATTCTTTTCTTAAGTTGTATTTCCATCAAATGATGCTATTTTGATATACTTATGAGTTATTTCTCCCATGCATCCTTAACCACATATTATAGCACAACACTCATAATTTTTGCTTCATTTATTTTTATCGTATACATTTGGCTTTGCCACTAAAGTCTGTAATAAATTATGAGACCTTTGAATGTTAAAAGGAGACCATTTACTACTGTGGCAGTGATTTTATTTTGCTTTAAAATTTTACAACAATGGTCAGAAATGAGTCAAAAAATGCTACAACTTTCATTTTTCCTTTATGTTCATAAAAAGAAAAATGTTGTTTTAGTTATCAACACTGTTATGAAACCAGCTCACAAAAAGATAGAAAGATAGATCAACAACTTGAAAATCAGCCTCTTCGAGGGGGCAACCTCCTTTACATTACACAAATGAAAAATTCTTCGATGATACAAATGACAAGGCCTCCTTTCTATATATAGGAGTCTAAGGGGTCCCAATACAATTAGAGCCTACATAACAATAATATTGTAGGGGCATAACAATAACAATAGTTGGCTTCTATGGGGCATAATAATAACAACATGGGGACTATATGGGCACAATAATACAATAAGGGGGTTGTACTAATAACAATAAGGGGTTACAATATTAGTATAGGGACCTAACATGCTCCTCTCCTTCAAAAAGTGTTGTCCTCAATGCTTGAGTAGTTCTGGATGCTTCTGTATAAAATTCTCATCCTCCCATGTGGAATCTTCAGTGGGTAAGTTCTTCGAGTTGATGAGATACTCTAAAATTGATCGATTTCGTAGATATCGATTTCTTGTTTTTGTGACTTCTTTCGGTTCCAATATGATTTTTCCTTCCTCTTCAAGTTCTGGAAATATTGTTTGAACTAGGATCTTCTCACCTATAACTTTCTTTAGGCATGAAACATGGAAAACCGGGTGCACTCGGGAAGATGAAGGAAGCTCCAATTTGTATTCCATAGTACCAATATTTTGTAACACCTTGTACAAACCATAATACTTTGGTGAAAATTTAATATCCTTCTTAGCTTGCTTGAGGGACATTTGTTTGTATGACTGTAGTCGTAGAAATACCCAGTCAACTAAATCAAAACTTCTTTCACTGCGATGTTGATCTGCCCATTGTTTCATTCTATTCTGTGCCAAAGTGAGGTTATCCTTTAAGAGTTTGAGAACATATTGTTTATGCTTGATGTGATCTTGCACTGCTTGAACCTTAGAATTTTCTTTTAAAGATGATGTGATGGATGTGGATGATATCCATAAAGTGCCATAAATGGGGTCATTTTTGCTGCAGTATGGAAGGAAGTGTTATACCACCATTCAGCCAAAGGAAACCACTTGATCTATTGTATTTATTTATCATATACAAAGCAACAAAGATATCCTTCCAAACATTTGTTCACTATCTCAGTTTTCCCATAAGATTGAGGATGATAAGATGAACTATGAGCTAATTGAGTACCCAAATATTCCACCTCTTTTACTCCAAAGAAACATTTGGAGCTTTTTGCATAGAATTGTTTCTCCTCCTATAGTTTGAGCACCCTTTCAACATGTTGAACATGATCCTTCGAAGACTTGTTGTAGATTAGTATATAATAGAAAAATACTAACACAAATTTTCTAAGGGTTTGAAAATGGAATTCATCAAACCTTGAAATGTAGAAGGTGCATTGGTAAGGCCAAAAGGCATGACCAAAAATTTATAATGACCCTCATGAGTTCTAATGTTGTTTTTGGAATTTCTTCAGTCTTCATTCTGATTTGATGATATCCTGAACAAAGATCCAACTTGGTAAAGTAAATTGATCATGTAATTCATCCAATAATTCATCAATGAAAGGAATGGGAAATTTATCTATAATAGTAATATTTTTGAGCTCCCTATAATCTGGACACATTTGCCATGATCCATCCTTCTTGTGTACCAATACCACTAGAGCAGAGAAAGAACTTTGACTAGGTTCAATTATACCAACCTCTAGCATTTTTCCAACCATATGTTCAATTTCACTCTTTTGGGCATATGGATACTTGTAAGCACTGATGTTTAGGGGAACACTTCCTGGAATCAAATGAATAGCATGATCATGATCACAAATAGGTGGAGGATTTTGGGAGTCTCAAATACCTTGGAATGATTGTCCAAAACTTTTTGGATATATGGATAAATAGATGATTTCGATGTGGGAACCTCTAGTGAACATAATTGTGCAATTACACACTGTTGTTATTTTTTTAGAAGCTTTGTCATGCTGTTAGAGCTGCTTATCTTTTCTGGTTTCCCTGCGATACCCCTTAATTCAACTTCCTTTCCTTCCCAATTTTTTTTCAAGAAAAGTTCTTGAAAAATAAAAGCTATTGTACCCAAAGATTTTAGCCATTGTACTCCTAGTACAACATTTGCACCACCCATTGGAATGGAAAGCATTGGACTATTCAAAACATATTCTCCCATGGATAGCTTGATATTATGGCACTTTCCAGAGCAATTTATGGTTCCTCCATTTGCAACCATTACTTGACACTCTGGTGTCAGATATAGGAAAATTCCTTGGCTATCTTACAATGAATAATTATGGGTACTACTCGAATCAATCAACACTATTACCTTTTTCTTCTTGATATGCCCTTCTATCTTGAGAGTTTGAGGAGTGTTAATTCCTATCAATGAATTACAAGATATGGTCAGATTCATTTCTTCTTTCTCTGGGATTGGTTCTTGGTGTATATCCTCTTCTTTTGACGTTTCTTGTTCCTTTTCTTGCTCCTCTTCCCCATCTATGTAAATTAATTTATTCTCAGCACACTTATGACCTTTAGTGTATTTTTTATCACAATTATAACAAAGCCCTTTTTCTCTTTTTTCTTCCAATTGTTGTGGTGTCAACCTTGTAGGTGGTGAAAGGCTAGGAGCAAAAACACTTCTATCTTTATAGTTATGTTTATGAGTGGTAGGCTTCCTTGTTGCCATAATTTTTCTTTTAATTTTTCTTGCCAACCTGTATGCCTTCTCTAATGAATCAAGTTCCCAAAGGTGAACCTCATGTTGGATGTTATCATTTAAAGTCCCTATGAAGACTTCAATCCTATGCTTCTCTGGAATATCATTTACCCTTATATTCAATTTTTGGAAGTCCTCAATGTGCTCTGCCATTGAACCCTTTTGTTTGAGATTTATCAATTGGCTAAAGAAGGTGTTGCTCTTTGTATCCTCATAATGTGCTATCATTTCCTCCATGAAAATTGACTAGGTGACAAGTTGTTTACGAGAACAAATCCCTCTATACCATACAAACTGATTCGGTTCTAAATATAAAGATGCAATATGTACCTTTTGTGGCGGTTGCACATCATGTAGATCAAAATATTGCTCCATCTGTAGTATCCAAGTTACCGGATCCTTGCCATCAAATTTCCTCATATCTATATTTGGAATATGGTGGGTCTTCAATCCAACATTAGAGTCTATGAAATCATGATTAACATTTCTTTTGTTCTCATCATGAGTTTCCTCTACTACCTTTTCGGCATTAGGAAGCCTTTCTTGTAGTGACTTTGTCCCACCTTCCTTCAAACCTTCCATGTATTTCTTCAAATATTCCATGTTTCCATTCAATTTTTCTTCTATACCATTTATCTTATTGATCATATCTTCAATCACATTCTTCAAATCATCCCTCCAATTTTTCTTACTAGGTGTTTCTATTTTCTTGATTTGATTCATTCTTTTTCTTGCTTTTAGGAGCTTGATCTTGAATCTATTGTATCTTTGAAATTTCGGATCTCCAAGGTTTGAAATTGTGAACTATGGTAGCCCTCTACATCTTCTTTCCAATGCCACCATTCTGATCGAAATTGGATTATCCAAGGAAGAGTTATACCCAATCTCCCAAGATGACCTGATTATATACTTTTTCAGTAGAGCGAATTTGTATGAAGTGCCATGTGTCACTGTTTTGACCTTCAGACCTAAAAACAACACACATAGAATTAAATTTCATCCTATTTCTGTAACTTCTTACGAAATTGCAATTTGATGCTCAGAGAGAAAGTTATGATGATTTTCCCAAATTCACCTATTCGGGATGTAATTTGGGATCCTGCAAACAACCCTAAATGTCTTGGACCATATATCCGAAAATATAGCTAAACAAGATCTGAAATTCGGGTCTGAGCTTCATAAATATTTCGGCTCAAATGGATTTTAATTTCAGAGTCTGAAACTTCGTAGAAAAAAATTAAAGCGAAATTCCACGATGGCCTGTTTGAGATGGAATTCTAGAGCTTGCAAAAACTTTAACTTCCTCAGATCATATCTCCAAAAATATAGTGAGACAAGATTTGAAATTCATACCCGAGGTTTAAAACAATTTCGGCTCAAATGAGTTTTTTTTAGCTTCTTAAATTTCGTAGAGAAAAATTTATAGTGAAAATTCCACAATGACCTGTTTGGAGCAACAAAACCCTAGAATCCAAAGCTCGATACCAAATGTTATGAAACCAGCTCACAAAAAGATAGAAAAGATAGATCAACGACTTCAAAATCAGTTTCTTCAAGGGGACAAACTCCTTTATATTACACAAATGAACAATTATTCGATGATACAAATGATAATACCTCCTTTCTATATATAGGAGTCTAGGGGGTCCCAATACAATGAGAGCCTACATAACAATAATATTGTAGGGGCATAACAATAACAATAGTGGGTTTTTATGGGGCATAATAATAACAACATGGGGACTATATGGGCACAATAATACAATAAGGGGGTTGTACTAATAACAATAAGGGGTTACACTAGTAGTATAGGGACCTAACAAACACGGGTATATATTTTCCAGCTATTAGTTTGACATTATCATGATCCATATGTACTGAATGCATTTCTTTGAATATGTACATTTTCTATTGCATGCATGATCAGTCCATCTGATTGCATAAGTCATTTTTTCACCTTGTGTATGTGTTTATCAAGCACCGCATCATTTGCATAAAACTTGATGTTAGACAAGATTTTACCTTTTTTATTGTATGCTCATGCTTTGAGAAATAATGGATGCATAACAAATTTACTTGGTCACATTAGACAATGAGCTTGTTTAATAGAGGTTCTCAGGGTGACCGAAGAGGTCGCAACAGAAAGACATATGTGTCCTGGAGGGAGAATAAAAACAAACATATCATATTTTTCATACACTTTGATGTTGACTTTGAAGTGTTCAATCAATTGATCTAGACATGCCATTTATATCTCAGGGGTGCTCCTTGTCCTCCTCCTACTCTGCATGCTTCATAGAACTAACCTCCTCCATGCCCTATCATTATGGAGATTACCTAAAGCCTTATATGCCACTACAATGACCCATGTACCATGATGGTTGGTATCTCAATCCTGCCAGACGAACATATGGTTTTTCCCATTGGACCACTATATCTCATCACTCATATCCACCTTTGCTTACGACACGTCATGCACCCTCTGCACTCTCTTAGGCTATGTCTTCCTGTGCCAGTAAATCGATTCACTCTCCTCCTCAAATTGTAGTTGGAAAACTTCATTTGTTTGTTGTCCCTGCATATTCCCCTTAGAGCCTATATCTACACACTCTCACACCAGTGCATTAGGAACAAATGGAATGAGGGAAATTTCTTTCCAAGATATGCACCGAAAAATACAAGAACAAGAGAAGGGTGGAGGAAAATGTGGAGGTTCTATCGGGCATCTTGAGTTATCTTGATAATGCAGTACTATTCTAATTTGACCATTCAATTTGAATTTTTTAAAATACATTGTAGCTTTAGTACATGCTATGTTTTTTTTGGATAACATATTATTTTTTAATCATGCTATATTTTGATGATGCTTCTATTAGTGGGAGTCAAGGATGTTTCATATGAATGTTTATCTTTGAATATGGGCGATGTGATGCTCTCATGTGCACATTTTTTATGGTGATGGTATTTCTTGATGATGTCATAATTACATGTGTTTTATTTTTCATATGAGTTATAAAGTGACCAAAAAACATTATGAAGATAGACATAATTAGGGACCCCACCTACCGACATAAATTAAATTAATTCAATACTCCTTAAAATCTCTCTCCCGAATTTAAAAACAAAAGTTTAACTTAACAAGGAAATTAATTACAAAACGACTGAACTCTCCAACTACCCCAAGAGGGTACAAATCAACCGAAGGGCACAATAGGAGGGGGATGGTGTAACAACCCCAGGTTGATTTTCCATGTAAATAAAATAAGACCAAGGTTATGGGACACATATTCCAAGCTGAATGATGGGAGAAACATTATAGTGGGCATTGCTTGTGGTTTATTAATGGATATGGAAATTGGCAAAGGAAAAGAAGCAATAAATGACATTTAATTATGAAAATAAAGGAAAATAGGAGAAAAGGAAGGTGAAGAGACATAAATTTGCATGCAAGGGAAATTAGAGAGAAAATGAAGGAAAATTAAGAAAAAGGAGACATCAATGATAAAAGGACATCAAATAAATAGTTCAAAACTTTTGGCTTAGATTTTTTACACTTTGGAGTTTAACACTTGTTCATTCTCTCATATTCTTGCACACTTATAGCATTCTTGGAGCATTCTAGCAATCATTTAGATTGGAGAAAGAAATAAAATGAAAGAAAGGGAGCATAAGGAGATAGTTGGATCTACAACTACAACATGATTACTTTGCAGGTAACAGGTTGCATGTGTGATTTCCTTGTTGGTTTTTGGATGCATGGTATATGCATGTGGTTCCTTGGTTATGTGTTTTCATTGGCATGGATATTTTCCTAGATTGACAGTGGTTTCAACCTTGCCTTGCCATTTCCTAGATAGCCATGGTGTATTGGTTTTTCTGATTGGGTCTTAGGTTTCTTATGGCTGTGGGTTGGAACAAATTCTCTTGAGCCTTAAAACGGATTGAGTTGCCTGGAGGTTGTGGGTTGAGTTACTAGTCCTTGGAGCCTGTGGGTTGGAACAAATTCTGTGGAGCTCTGGAACAACTTGGGTTCCCTGGAGGCTATGGGTTGAGTTAATGGTTCTTGGAGCCCTGGATAGTTTGGGTAGAGACCAATATGGTTGATGTTAGTGATTTATTGACTGTATAAGTAAGATCATTGTGTTTGATGGTTGAGGTGGTTTGGCCTCTGGAAACTCTGGTTTCTTCTATTTTGGTTTAACACTTATGATCCCACATTCATGCTTGGAATATGGTATAGGGGTGATTGGTTGAAAGATATATTTGATTCAGCCCAATCTATGGTCAGATGGTACGTGGAAGTCCTTGACTTGGTTGGAATTTTCATATGTTAATGTGAGCTATTTTCGTATTGTTGTCTATGAGCACTTGTACTGGTTATTATGGTAATCTTATGGACGATTTGTCATAGTTTCTATTCTAGTTATATGCATGGTTCTATTATGTGCTCTAGTTATGGATCTTATTCATGATTTGATAAGTTACTGGATGGTTGATGAATGCATGGACTAACAAGTCTTATTGCAGCTATCTAGAGAGGGTATAGAGCCTTCTTAGTGATTTTTAGATGAAGTTTAGAAGTTTATGATCATATATGCATTCATGACTCGTAGCTTATATGTTTACTATATGTTTGAAGAAATTTATATATGGTATTAGGCATGTCTAGGTCAAGATCTTGCTCAAGATTTGATTGTTTAGCATTGTTATCATCATTGCCATGATTCTAGAAAGTTACATATAGTTTTGGGCGTGGTATGGAGGTTAGCTCGAAAAAGTGGCATAGATCTCAAGACTGCATGCAATGAACATGGAAATTTTATGTCATAACCGCATGAATACAGGCCTAGGGGTGCGGTTATAGCCTCCCAATCGCATGCATGAAGTGTTATGGGTGTGGTTATGATAGTGAAAAAGAGTTCAAACTTAGGGATTGATCACCTGGGGTGGTCGGTAGGCTCATGAGTGATTTGTAGTCTTTGAGTAATGTCAGTTTACTTTTGGTTTGTAGGCCCCACTTCCATAACTAGAACTTGGAGGTCGGGTCATATCATAGTGACAACTAGATCATGTTTACCTTGGATAACTTGTCAAATTGGGTAAATGTGGGAGGGGGAGTTACAAATGGAAAACAATAGTGAGAAGAGGTATGCATAAGTTCTAAATTGTCATTTCCTTGATACATTTATTCTTGAGTACAAGAGCTTACATATTTTGGTGACAATATAATCTTTCAAGAAGTGAAAAGAAGGAAGGAGGCACATCAATTTCAGATTTATTTGATCTAGGTTGGTTTTTATTTCTTGCATAAGTTTGATCATAGTTTCTATTTTGGTTATATGCATGGTTCTATTATGTTCTCTAACTATGGCTCTTGTTCATGATTTCATAAGTTACTGGATGGTTAATGAATGCATGGACTAACAAGTGTTATTTCCATTAGCTAGAGAGGGAATAGATCCTTCTTGGTGATTTTTAGATGAAATTTAGAAGTTTATGACCAAATATGCATTCATGACCTGTAGCTCATATGTTTACTATCTTCTTGACGAAATGTGTATATGATATTAGGCATGTCAAGGTTAATATCTTGTTCAATTTTTGATTGTTTAGAATTGTTATCATCATTGTCCTAATTACGGAAATTTACAGGCAGTTTTGGGCAGTGGTCTGGAGGCTAGCCTGAAAAAGTGGCACAAATATTGCAACTGCATGCATTGAACAAGGAAATTTCGGTCATAACCGCATGGATACAGGCCAATGGGTGCATTTATAGCCTCCCAACAACATGCATGAAGTGTTATGGGTGTGGTTGGGTATTAAACCTAGTGAAAAAGAGTTCCATCCTAGGGATTGATCACATGAGATGGATGATAGGCTTCTAAGTGATTTGTAATCTCTGAGGAATGTCAATTTACTTCTAGTTTGTAGGCCCCACTTCCATAACTAGAACTTGGAGGTCGGGTCATATCACAGTGACACTCAACTCATGTTTACATTGGATAGCTTGTCAAAGTGGGTAAATGTGGGAGGGGCCATTACAGGGTGGTATCAAAGTGGGCTTCATTTTCTTTGGGTGATATCTAATACCACAGAGTGGTATCAGAGCTTCCAGGTTCAAACACTTGGACTGGATGGGCTAAATCCATATGGTTATGCATGCATGTTAATTGTATATGTGTCTACTATGCATGCATGTTAATTGTATATGTGTCTACTATGCACACATTGTGATGGTTATGGTTATCATGCATTATGGTGGTCATTATTGCAATTTTGTGTTATCGTGCATGATGTTGATATGTTTATGTCATTATATATCTATATTATGCTAATTTGGATTGATTGTGCAGATGAGATAGCCTCCCCTGAAACACATAGAGGTATGAGTTTGATTATGTATTCTATTTGGTTTATCTAACATGAAATATTTGTAGGATATATATGATCAAAGATGAAGAGTATAATGGTAGATTACAGTTCATATGAATCGCTTTACAGGTGTGATGTGAATACTATGGAATGTGAAAGGTCAGTTGAGAAACTAGGAGAAGAGTACTCTCTTAATTTATCAAATATGTTCAGAAGTTTGAAGGTAGGGATCAAAAGTTGCAAGGAAGATAATAATAGGCCGATTGAGACACATGAAAGCCTTGCAAGAGCTTAGGAAAAGAAAGCATAATTTAATGAAATCATCCTTCAGAGCCTTTTAGATTTGTAGAAGAAGGGAAAACTGAGGATCAATCATGGAAAAGAGGAAAATATAAATGGGGCATATGACATTAGGTCTCATAGAGGACATATGTTGGACAAGGATGACACATTCAAAGGTGGCAGATCTTTTGATACACTTGACAGGTGAGCTATCACTCATGGATTTTATTCCAACTCTAGTTCTGAGAGATATCATCTTTATTACTGCCAACATCCTTATAGGAGAAGTGACAAGAAATATATGCTAGAGGAGTTCAAGAAATCCAAGACTCCCACTTTTGATGGGGATTTGAAGAAATAATAAGATAAAAAAAAACATGGCTACTTAGGATGAAGAAGTTCTTCATATTATATGATTATTCAGAGAATATCAAAGCTAAGATAACAATCTTCATTCTCAAGGGAAAATAATATATCTGGTGGGAAGATGTAAATTGTGTCAAAGGCATCAGGGTAGAGGCGTTGAGTTGAAATGAGATTAAAAGACTCTTCAAGAAGAAGTACTTGTCTGAGAGATATTATGATGGAAAGGGCAAGGAATTATATCAACTTAAGATGGGTTCCATGAAAAATGAAGAGTACATGACCAAGTTTTTGGAGCTGTTCAGGTATGTGCCCTACCTCAAGGATGAGAAGACAAAGGTCCAAAGTTTCACCAATGGACTTCCTTTAGTATTTGAAGATAAGATTGAGTATGATGAGCCTCAGTTATTGGAGGAAGTCATCAGGAAGCTAAAGCATTGTTATGAGCATTCAAAGAGAAATTTTGAGCCTAAGCGGGATTGGAAAGGTAATGAGAAGACTAAAGGAAAGTGGGCTAAGAAGCGAGGAAGACTTTAGGATGCAGGTGACAAGGAGAACGTAGCACCTTATAAGAAGTTCAATGTAGTTGACAGAGGACATGGATTTTAGCCCAAGGAGCAGAATAAGGGTAATGGCAGGAAGCCTTTGAGGTGTTGGACTTGTGGTGGAGATCATCACAGGACTCAGTTCCCATCACACCAGGGTGGCAAACCTTAGATTTACAATGCTTAGGAGGCACAAATAGTTGGGGATGTTGGTCAGAGTATTCCTCGAATTTATGTAGCAATGGATAGCAGGCATATTGATCATCAATTTTACATTATCGAGATGGAAGGTAAGGTTTGTGATCAAGTTGTTTCCGTTTTGATTGATCTTAGATCTAGTTATAGTTACATTAGTCCTGACCTGGTGGATAAGTGTTGCTTGAATAGAGAAGTGCATGCAGAATATTGGTTGGTATAGCTGGCTACACGGACCAAGAGAAGAGTTCATCGTTGTGTGACATATTTTACATTTGATATGAATGGTATGCCTACATTACCACATCTAAATGTGATTCCTTTGGGTTCATATAATATGCTTTTGGGCATGGATTGGTTGTTCATTCACATGACTAAAGTGGACTACTATGATAAGGCTATTGAGTGCCTGGATGATGATGGGGAAATGAGAGTTTTGTTTGGAAAGAAGAAGCCTATATTAGTGAGAATATTTACATCTATAAATGCAAAGTGCAATTCCTGGATGACGACGGGGAAAGAAGAGTTTTCCAGGGAAAGAAGAACCTTATATCAATGAGAACAGTTATAACTATAAATGCAAAGCGTAGTTGTCGAAAAGGATGTTTATTGGTTGTAGTGTTGTTGACGGTGCTGAAAATTCGTCAACCAAAGGGGTCTCCCCAATGTGAAGTCCCAATTAGACCTCACACAGTTTTGAACAGGATCCCCATACAGAGTATCGACCTAGTTGCCATATTTTCTTATAGATTTTCCTTGGATTTAACTGTCGGCAACAGAGAGAAGCGTATATCTGCCTTTGCGAAAAGCAAGTAAGTATGCCTCGTGAATGTTCGACTATAAGTGTGTCAAGGTTCTTCTACTACGAAGGTAAAAGATAGAGAGCCTCTAAGAGAGAGGTAATAGTACCACTCTGGTAGAAACACACAAATGAGAGATATCCACCTAACATCCTATGGAATAGTCCACAGAGATGCAATGGACATTGCAACCACTACAAGAAATTCTCAATATGATAAGCACTAAAATAACAAAAATAGTTCAACTACTTTAGTAAAGGTGAAAACAATCATGAATCATAAACATTCACATAATAGTATTATTAACATTCATAATCCATGCATGAAGAACGTGTTGGCCATCAAACTTCATATATTAAGTAAAAGTCCTCGGACACATGTATACAACGAACACCACTAGCTCCAATAGTAGAGCGTTGGAGTCACTACTTGCTCCCCAAAAGAACTAGCTTGTCTCTCTGATCCCTTACGAGGGGAGCCAAGGTGAAAATTCCTTTTTTCATACAATGAGGGTGTATATATAACCAATGGGGTGATGCTTCACCTCCCTTGTGACTCTTTGACTATCCTCATGACTGTGTTAATTTTTATGACTTATCGACTTTACATGACTCTTCATTTTCTGTACATGTACTTTGGACTTCCACTTTACAATAAATTTTCGAATTCGAAATTACATAATCCACAAGAATGATGTGGTATATGATGAATCATAACATGAAATAACATGACGTTGCTGATATGGAATTCTTGATGACATGGAAATGTCAAGACATTATTGCTTCTCCTTGCTATGTGTCTTCTTGGGAATTCTCTTTTATCCACGTCCATATGGCTTAGAGGTAAGGAGCCTTTAGTGATATCAGGTCTTGAGTTGCGGTCGTAAACTGGTGTCCTTTTTCTTTCTCTTGATTGATCAGCGTGCATAATAAGCTACAAAGATGTGTTCTAGCATATTTCCCTTCTCCATCTCCTTCTTCATCATCATGTCATGGTATGATAGAGTAATTGCATCTAAAATTCACTCATGACAAGACACCATCAGTTTGATAAACCCCTATTCTAAGGTGTTTCATGTTGATCCACTAACTGAGCCAGAACTGGGTGGAAGGTTGAGGGAGAGGCTCAGTGACTGCGTAATTACACAGCTCAGGTAGTCAGGGGTGAAGCTTGAGCCTTGAGACTATGCAATGCGCAGTTCAGGCTAGATTGAGCAAGAAGATTGCAAGTTTTGGAGCTCATTGAGCCAGGCTGAAGGGTTGAACAATGATTCTTCCTATTGCACAATTTTCAAAGGCAGAGTAGCTGGGTAATTATGCAATTAGGTAACAAAGGAGCTCAAGGGTTGGGCTTGAGGTTAGATACTACACAAGGCATAGTTGAGGCTAGGTTGGAGGGTTGAATTATGCAGTTTTAGTGGCCAAGATTTGGGCTTGAGCACTGAAACTAGGCAATGCGCAGTTCTGGGAGGAAGGAACTATGCATTTTACAGTGCCAAAAGGTAGGGTTGCATCTAGAGGGATAAGACTACACAATGCACAGTTTAGGTGGGCCAGATGAGGCTAAGTTGTTGATTTTTTTTTCGAATTTAGCTAAGTGTGGGATCGATGAAGCTAATGTGAACAATGATATGACTTGACTGTCATCACACACTTAGAACACTTGATGACACAAGAACATAGATTATCCAGGACACATGAAAAACATATTTCCCTTAGTTTGAAAAATTTATGATGACATACAACAAGTGTGACACCAAAGATACACTTTGCAATGACCGTGATGACACTTGTGCGACAGTGCTAAAAACTTTGGAAATGAGTGTGACAAATATTTACATGGTAAGATAAACTCATTTTCACAAAGATAACCCCTTGAAATCACCAAATAAATCTTATATACATTGCGCGACACTTAACATGCAAAATGACGATATTTTTCTTTTCTTGCAGAAGGGACCAAAACACTTAGAGAAAACACATGCAATGGATTTCAATATTTGTGACGAAAATATGAAAGAACAAGGTAGGCTCTGAAATTTAGTGCAGGCCAAAATTTTGGAGTGTGTTATAGCAGTGAAAATAAGTGCATATTTGCAGTGGAAAAGGGAAGGATGTTGATGATGATGAAGTCCTAAAGAGGTATCCTATTTTGCATCAGTTTTAGATGTGTTTTCTACATATATTTTAGAGTTGCCTCTTCATAGGGAAGTAAATTTATCTATTGAGTTGGTACTAGGAGAGGGACCAACATATAAGGTGTCATACAAGATGAGCACTCCAGAGTTGGTGGAATTAAAGTTGCGGCTTAAGGAAATGCTTAATAAGGGATACATAAGGGAAAGTGTATCACCTTAGGGTGCACCAATATTGTTTGTAACAAGGAAGGATAGTACTCTCAGATTGTGCATTGATTACTGATAGTTGTGTTAGTGTCAGTCTTCCCAGCCTTCCTCCACTGATCAAACATTCTCTTACAAAGTGATTTTGAAGTGTCAAGGTCAAATTTTGTCATTTCAGTGAGTCTTCAAGCAAAATTTGGTCAATAGGCATTAGATCTAGGGTTGCTTTCATTCTTTTCAAAGTTGCCCAAATGTCAATCTATGTCACGATTCAGCTGAGTCTATCATTATTCATAGGGTTTTCATTATCATGTCAGTGTCTAATGGGTCATGTTACACCTTGTTCATGCTTCAGTTGCGCCTAGGTAAGTTCATTTCCCTCTCCTAGGGTTTTGAAGGCAATTTCTCTTGGGCGGCCAAATCATCGGCAAAACTTGTATCCTGATGTTCATACACCTTCCCCTATCCTTAAAATACCTTACCAAATGCTTCCCATCACTGAGATCCCCCAAATTCCTCATTTTTGCACAAACCCTAGTTTCTAGCTACAACCTGGCAATTTTCTAGGTTGGGCCTGTGTTTTTCCCTTTTGGACCCCTTCCCCTCACTCAATCTCTGAGATTCCACTTTCCCTTGCTTCTTAACATCCCTCCCTACTTCCAAAAATTTCCTCAAGAATTTAGAAGCCCCCTATCCCCTTCATTTCGACAGAATTCCTTGTTTCACACATCGGGATAAGTTTCACTCAAAAGATGTTTTAGAGAAATAAAAGATGAATTTTGGGAAACTGAGAGAGGTTTTTGTCCAAAACATGACAAAGAAGGAAAACCTCTTTCACTTTTTTCACAGGTGTCATGGTTTGAGAGAAATGTCAAGAATACCGTTGCCTCAGGAGAATCAAAGACACCTCTGAAGTGACCTTGGGAAAATCAAATTTTCTCCTAGCTTGGTTGGCCAAATGACTTTCTTGATGGGTAAAATGATAACTAGACACAAATATATTTCCAATGAGCTATCATGAGCTCAATTTGGGGTTGAGGAAGGCATTCAAAATTTGACTGCAACAACATTCTTCCTTGAGGTAGCCTCATTTGGCACATTTTGACCAGTCTTGGGATATTTGATTTTTGACAGGGAAAATGAACTCCAAATTGAAAAATTATAGTTGGGTTGGAAATTAGACTCAAATACCTTTCCAACGAGCTATCCTGCGCCCGATTCCGACACTGGGAAGGCCTCCAAAAGCCTCCTGAAAAAGCGCGACCCGTTGAGCCTGGCGCACGACCCGTCAGAGGCGCGCGACCCATTAGGCTGCCTTTTCCGGTGCAAAATTTACACAGGTGCGACCCGTCAGTGGCGCGTGACCCGTTGGCAGAGGCGCGCAACCCGTCAGGCAAACTTCTCCAGATTTCAGTGTACAACTCAGAAAAACGCAGTTTGACCCTGTTTGACTTTTTGGGGTGGATTATTATCCTATTTGATGTAATTATTGTACTTTATTGACACTTTTACTCTTATGTACCTCTTCTAGAAGATTCATTCATGAAAAAGGTGAAAATTAAATGAATGAATTGGTTTCCTAACTTATAGAGGCAAGTTGTTTTGACTGCCTAGTTTGTAGTGCTTAGTTTAGAAGTGGTTGAAACAACTCCTAGGATAATGAGCTCGACCCATGGAAGCAGGGAAAGAGGTTAGATGATCTATATTATGTACTTTCTTGCTCATTTTCATGGTTGGACTCTTGAGGGAGAAGCTATCATTGTATTATTCACTGTATCTCTGCAATTTTTGGTTAAGGAAGACCAAGGTTTTGCAGTCTTTTTTGGGATTCTTGTGGTTACATGTATTGATGGTGTGTTTCTCTATGTACCTGTAAGTGTGTTATGTGAAGCATTTCCTTTCTTTTCCTTCTGCACATTAAGCAAACGAAGTGTTAAAGTAATAATTCATGACTGTCATGCTCTGCTTTTAAGTTTGTTTAATTTCAATGTTTTCTACTGTTTAAGGAGAATTCAAAGTTATTGTTTGCTCTCCTTAGCTCCTCACCTGCCATTCCTGACCATCCACCTCAATCAAAGGCATCAATATTGTCTCCTACCTCGCCCCAAATAACCCCCTGCAGAAACTGTGTCCAATCCCCGCACCCAAAATTGCCATCCCCTCAATTTGCCACCAAAAACCCTAAAAATCCTAAATCAACCCTTTTGATCAGTTTACTAGCCTAAAATCAGTGTTACCCTATTGGTTATCTCGCCCATTGAAGATCTTTATCGAGATAGACCGGAGAGAGCCCTCTCCCACCCCATAGGGCTAGCTACGAGGCTAAGTGGTTTGATGTTGCCTTGAGGTTTACCTTTCTCAGCCTGAGGTGAAATTTCAAGCGCTAACATATTGGCGACCATACTGGGGAGAACAAACTTATTTGTGGATTGATGTGTTTGTTTCATAAGTCTTAGACGGAGCCTGAAGTTACGCCAGGTAGCCTTCGAAACGCTTTTGCTTTGCATAAGCGGAAGTAGATAAACGTTGCTTCAGTCAATCTCCGTGAGCTTGTGAATATGGCACTTCATTTGCATTTCACCCCAGTACATGTATCAAGTTCAGATCTGATTGTTGATAATGGACAACGATCAGACACTTGCAAGGCTGAAATCATTCACTTGGCGACTCTAAATCAGTTTCGAGATCAGATCCAAAGACTCCACTGGAGGATGATCCCGACCAGCAAAAACATGAAAGGACAATATGGACATATCAGGTATTCAAGTTGGAATTTCATCCAAGACATTTTGTTCTTTGTCATAAATTATTTCTTCTCTTTTCCCAAGAATGTCAAGAAGGCTTTGCAAAGTATATTGTATTTGAGAAGAGATCCTCAGCCTGCAGTTGATTCTTTCCCTTTGAAAAGTGTGAATACCAAAGATTTGCATGCCTTTGAGCTTGATCAAGATCCTTTTTCCGAATTTTGTGATGACCATCTTCAAATTGATGAACCCCAAGAGACCAAGACCGATTCTATACTTGCTGTACATACCCCTACACCTTGTAAAATTCCAGATCGGTATAAACCTCTTGTTTTACCTCCTGTTCTCCATCCTTTCCCCAAAAACTATGATCTATACTTGCTGAGGTTTGATGGTGAAAGTAAGAATGTCAACGCTGAGCAACATGTGCAGAATGTTGAGACTTTTCTAGATCTTTTTGAAGTTGATGATGAAGATGTTAGTATTAGGCTTTTTGCTCTTTCTTTGCAAGCCAAAGTGAAGAGTTGGTTCAAAACCCTGCCTGATGCAAGCATTTTAGATTTCCAACAGTTTGTCAAAAATTTTCTCGACAAGTGGATGATCGGGAAGAACCTTTTCTTGATTATAGAAGAGTATAACCAGCTGAAAAGATTGCCAGGGGAGACAGTACAACAGTTTTCAGCCAGATTTAACCAAGTTTATTATTCGATGCCAGTTGATATAAGACCTTCTCCTAGATCTGCTCTCTTGCACTATCCGGGTGCCTTTGACCCGGAGATGGAGTTTCAGCTGAGAGAAAGGGATATTGCAACACTTCACGAGATGCAAAACAGTGCAGTAAATGTAGAAGCTCATCTGCTGATCTGAAGGGCAAGGTTGAAGGAAGAAGAGATGAGAAACATAGATCCAGCCGAATCGACATCTCTAGAGGTGAAGCTTGATATTTTGGTAAGTGCAGTGGAAAAAATGATGGACAAGATCAACGCAAGAAATGCTTATGATGTTCAAGCTCATGGCTCGCTGATTGAAGAAGAACAAGTTGCTGATTCAAATCATTTTCTTTCTGATGCCAATTGTTATAGATTTGATGATGATTGTCTTATTAATCATCTTGGAGAAGAGAGATCTGTTGATATGACATGCATGCTTGATGATGTGTTTTATACTGATGATTTGCCTCATTTTGATGAGTATGACGATGATTATGTTCTCCAAACAAAAGCTAATCTTACAGACAAACCAGCAGTTAGTTTGTGGGTGGAGGAAGTTCATTTTCAGCAGCTCGAATACAATGTTCAGCCATCACATATCAGCTATGACAGTGATGAGGAAAGTGCAGCAAAGTTTGAAGTAAGTGAAGGATCTTTGCCTTTTTGTTTTGATTCATGTCAGTTCATTAGAGACAACTTCCATGAAATTAGAAATCAACTGTCAACAAGTCTTGATCTAGACCATCTTGAAGGCAATAAAAACCTTGTTCCAGACTTCTCATATTCAGATTTGCAGCCCCCAAATGCCATTGGTTGTCAAGTTGCAGATGAAGGCATGGAAACTGACATGTTTGATCATATGATACAAGAAGGTTCCCTACCATTTTGTTTTGAATCATTTCAGTATTTGAAGGGAAATTTGCATAGTCCATCTTCAGTGAAGAATGAGCAACATGTAGGCAATCATGTAATCACAATGGAACCAATAGAAATGGGATTGCAACAGTCTTTTCAAGTTTTTCATGATCCAATAGCTAATGTTTTGGATGAGGTTTGCAGTCAAAGTCTTTCTCCATTGACTACATGTGAGCTTGAAACATATGTTGATATGAACTTGATCCGGCAGCCAGTTTCTTTGTCATTTCTAGCAGAGGTCTCATCACAAGGCTCAGATCAAAGTTTGCATTCATGGTATGAGGAGAAGAGTAATCCATTGGATGAGCTAAGTCCCAGTGTGCATGAACTTCAAGATCCTTATGCAGTGTTTTTGGAGGCGGATAGTGAATCCATATCATTCAACGGATCTGTTTCCAAGTTGTCATGGGAGTTGCCTTTCAGTAGTTCTCTCTTCTTGGTCATAAGTGAGCACTTGTGGAGAATTCGAACAGCAGATGGGATACTTACTTGGTTGCATTAGTTGTTTCATTTCACTTGATCAGGTGATGAATGAAATTGTTAGAGTAGGTTTTGATGAATAAGCTCCCCTTTGAGCATCATTTTCAGTTTGTCGGTTGTGTTCAAGTATCGAGTCAGTTTTTAGTTGAGTGAGAGTCAATTTATGTTGTCAAGTCCTCTATTTTCAGTCATGCATTTCAGCTTGAGTTTTTGACTCCATTGCCCAATGATTGTAAGACACTGGTCTGCTCTCCCAGAGGTCTAAGGTTCTTGGCATCTCCAAGGAGCTACCATCCCCATTGGAGCCAATGTTAGTGTCAGTCTTCCCAGCCTTCCTCCAGTGATCAAACATGCTCTTACAAAGTGATTTTGAAGTGTCAAGGTCAAATTTTGTCATTTCAGTGAGTCTTCAAGCAAAATTTGGTCACTAGGCATTAGATCTAGGGTTGCTTTCATTCTTTTCAAAGTTGCCCAAATGTCAATCTATGTCACTATTCAGCTGAGTCTATCATTATTCATAGGGTTTTCATTATCATGTCAGTGTCTAATGGGTCATGTTACACCTTGTTCATGCTTCAGTTGCGCCTAGGTAAGTTCATTTCCCTCTCCTAGGGTTTTGAAGGCAATTTCTCTTGGGTGGCCAAATCATCGGCAAAACTTGTATCCTGATGTTCATACACCTTCCCCTATCCTTAAAATACCTTACCAAATGCTTCCCATCACTGAGATCCCCCAAATTCCTCATTTTTGCACAAACCCTAGTTTCTAGCTACAACCTGGCAATTTTCTAGGTTGGGCCTGTGTTTTGCCCTTTTGGACCCCTTCCCCTCACTCAATCTCTGAGATTCCACTTTCCCTTGCTTCCTAACATCCCTCCCTACTTCCAAAAATTTCCTCAAGAATTTAGAAGCCCCCTATCCCCTTCATTTCGCTTCATTTCGACAGAATTCCTTGTTTCACACATCGGGATAAGTTTCACTCAAAAGATGTTTTAGAAAAATAAAAGATGAATTTTGGGAAACTGAGAGAGGTTTTTGTCCAAAACATTCCAAAGAATAAAAACCTCTTTCACTTTTTTCACAGGTGTCATGTTTTGAGAGAAATATCAAGAATACCGTTGCCTCAGGAGAATCAAAGACACCTCTGAAGTGACCTTGGGAAAATCAAGTTTTCTCCTAGCTTGGTTGGCCAAATGACTTGCTTGATGGGTAAAATGATAACTAGACACAAATATATTTCCAATGAGATATCGTGAGTTCAATTTGGGGTTGAGGAAGGCATTCAAAAGTTGACTGCAACAGCATTCTTCCTTGAGGCAGCCTCATTTGGCACATTTTGACCAGTCTTGGGAGATTTCATTTTTGATAGGGAAAATGAACTTAAAATTGAAACATTCCAGTTTGGTTGGAAAGTAGACTCAAATACCTTTCCAACGAGCTATCCTGCACCTGATTCCGACACCGGGAAGGCCTCCAAAGGCCTCATGAAAAAGCGCGACCTGTTGAGCCTGGTGCGCGACCCGACAGAGGCGCGCGACCTATCAGGCTGCCTTTTCCAGTGCAAAATTTACACAGGTGCGACCCGTCAGTGGCGCGCGAGCCGTTGGAAGAGGCGCGCGACCCGTCAGGCAAACTTCTCCAGATTTCAGTGTACAGCTCAGAAAAACGCAGTTTGACCCTGTTTGACTTTTTGGGGTGGATTATTATCCTATTTGATGTAATTAATGTACTTTATTGACACTTTTACTCTTATGTACCTCTTCTAGAAGATTCATTCATGAAAAAGGTGAAAATTAAATGAATGAATTGGTTTCCTAACTTATAGAGGCAAGTTGTTTTGACTGCCTAGTTTGTAGTGCTTAGTTTAGAAGTGGTTGAAACAGCTCCTAGGATAATGAGCTCGACCCATGGAGGCAGGGAAAGAGGTTAGATGATCTATATTATGTACTTTCTTGCTCATTTTCATGGTTGGACTCTTGAGGGAGAAGCTATCATTGTATTATTCACTGTATCTCTACAATTTTTGGCTAAGGAAGACCAGGGTTTTGCAGTCTTTTTTGGGATTCTTGTGGTTACATGTATTGATGGTGTGTTTCTCTATGTACCTGTAAGTGTGTTATGTGAATCATTTCCTTTCTTTTCCTTCTGCACATTAAGCAAATGAGGTGTTAAAGTAATAATTCATGACTGTCATGCTCTGCTTTTAAGTTTGTTTAATTTCAATGTTTTCTACTGTTTAAGGAGAATTCAAAGTTATTGTTTGCTCTCCTTAGCTCCTCACCTGTCATTCCTGACCATCCACCTCAATCAAAGGCATCAATATTGTCTCCTACCTCCCCCCAAAGAACCCCCTGCAGAAACTGTGTCCAATCCCTGCACCCAAAATTGCCATCCCCTCAATTTGCCACCAAAAACCCTAAAAATCCCAAATCAACCCTTTTGATCAGTTTACTAGCCTAAAATCAGTGTTACCCTATTGGTTATCTCGCCCATTGAAGATCTTTATCGAGATAGACTGGAGAGAGCCCTCTCCCGCCCCGTAGGGCTAGCTACGAGGCTAAGTGGTTTGATGTTGCCTTGAGGTTTACCTTTCTCAGCCTGAGGTGAAATTTCAAGCGCTAACAAGTTGAACAAGGTGACTATTAAGAACATGTATTTATTATCATGGATTGATGATTTGTTTAATTAGTTGAAGGGAGCTGTAGTGCTTTCAAAGGTCAATTTGAGATTAGGATATCATTAGGTGCGGATCAAAGAAGAAGACATATACAAGACTATTTTCCATACAAGGTATGGACATTATGAGTTTGTGGTGGTTCCTTTTGGTATTATTAATGCTCCAACCACTTTCATGTGTTTGATGAACAATGTGTTGCATCCTTACTTAGACAAGTTTGTGATAGTGTTTATTGATGATATATTGATATACTCCAAGAATGAGGAAGAGTATAGAGAGCACCTGGAAGCATTGTTGAGAGTGTTGAGAGAGCATCAATTTTATGCCAAGCTCAGTTAGTGAAGTTTCTTTCAGTCTCAAATTCATTACTTGGGAGATGTTGTTTCCAAGGAGGGGATATTAGTGGACCCAAAAAAGATTAAATCTATCATGGAGTGGCCAACTCCTAGGAATGTGGATGAGGTCAGATCATTCATGGGACTAACAAGTTATTACAAGCAGCTCATCAGGAACTTCTCAATGATTGGCTATCCTACTATATCTTTACAGAGGAAAGGGAATAAGTTGAGTGGACTCAGGAGTATGTAGCTAGTTATGAGAAATTGATGCATTTGCTTACAAATTCTCTGGTTTTGAACATTGCAAATCTCGATAAAGAGTTTGTGGTTTATACAGATGATTACAAGGAAGGACTTGGTGGAGTCCTAATGTAGGAAGGGAAAATGGTATGCTATGAGTCAAAGAAGCTGAATGAGCACGAGCGAGACTATGTGACTCATGATCTTTAGTTGGACACTATCATTCATGCATTGGATATGTGGAGATATTATCTTCTTGGTAGGAGGTTTGTCTTGATGAGTGATCACAGTGGGCTGAGGTACTTGTTTGACCAACTCAATCTGATTACCAAACAAGATAGATGGTTGGCCACCCTCAGTGAGTTTGAATTTGAGATCAAGTACATCAAGGGAAAGGAGAATAAGGTTGTAGATGATCTCAGAAGGAGAGTGCAGGTGAATCTCATTTCAAGTGTGAGCTCTTATGGGATAGATTTGTAGGAGTAGATCTTGCATGCAGGGTAGCACGACGATAGGTATCAACAACTGAAGCATAGGTTGTAGCAACAAGGTGAAGGTGATAGAGATGAGGAGTATCACCTCATCACAAATGGCTTGGTTAGATTCAAAAATAGGATTCATGTGCCAGATAACAATGAGCTCAAGAAGCTTATCTTGAAGGAGTTTCATGTCAAGTCATAATAAGGCCACTTGAGATACCAAAATAATTTGACAACTGTTAAGAAGTTCTATCATTGGATGAACTTGAAGAAAGAGGTGGTTTAGTTTGTTGTGAATTGTTTGTACTGTCAATAGGTGAAAGTAATGTAAGCATCCAACTAGTTTGTTGCAGCCTATTTCGGTTCCAAAATGGAAATGGGGGTCATTTTCATAGATTTCATTACATGTTTACCGAGGACATCGAGGTAGCATGATTCCATCATGGTTGTGGTTGACAGGTTGAGTAATGTAGCTCACTTAATTGTAGTGAAGTCTACTAATTCAACTAGTAAAGTAGCTCAAATATTCATCAAGGAGATAGTGAGGTTACATGGTGTTCCCATGAATATTATATTAGACAAAGATGTCAATTTCGCTTCCAGGTTTTACAAGGATTTGTTTGCAGGGTTAGGGACAAAGTTAGCTTTCATCATAGCTTATTATCCAGTGACAAATGAACATACATAGAGGGTTAACAAGATTATTGAGGATATGTTGAGAATGTATGTCATGCATCAACAAAGGAAGTGGGAGGAGTATCATCTACTGGTAGAGTTTGCATATAACAATGGCAATCAGGATTCCTTGAGGATGAGTCCATTTGAGGCTATTTACGAGCAAAGTTACAATACTCCTATCAACTGGAGTGATCCAATGAACATGGTGCTAATTGGACTCAATATGTTGGCTTAGATGGAGCATGATATGCAGGTTATTAGAAAGAATTTAAAGGTAGTGCAAGACATATAGAAGAGTTATGTAGATCAACATAGAGCATTCAAGGAGTTTCAATTTGGGGAGCATGTGTACTTGCACATCAAGCCCAAGAGGAGATCCTTGAGGATTGGATCATGTGCCAAGCTGGCACCTCGGTATTGTGGGCCTTTTGAGATCCTTGAGAGGATTGGACCAGTGGCCTACCAACTTGCACTGCTGCCAACAATGAAAGTCCATGATGTTTTCCATGTTTCATTGCTTAAGAGATATGTATAGGATGTTGATCATGTGATTGATTGATCTGTATTGCAGGTGGAACCAGAGGGAGAATTCCAGCCAAAACCTCAGTACTTTTTGTAGAAAAATCAACTCATGCTCTAGAACCGAGCAATTGAGTAAGTTAAAGTGCAGTGGAAGCACTTTGGGCTTGATGAAGCTGCATGGGAGATGTCTGATCATAAGCGAGCTTTGTATCATTCTTTATTTGCTAGTTGAGAAGATGTGTTTGGTTTATGTGTTTTAGTTTATATTTATATGCATATGTGTATTTTAAATACTGAAATGACTTGTGTTATAAAGCTCACATAAGAAGTATGTTGTAAATACTGCATCAAATTGTGTTATAAAGCTCCAATAAGCAATATGGTGTTCATGGTTTAATCAATTTGGTATGATGTAAATATTGCGTCGAGCTATGTTATAAAGCTCCATGAGAAAAATGTTTTTCTAGTTATAAGCATCATTGAATACCAAGGATGGTGTTTCCCAAAGGGGGAGGGGTTTGTAACAACCCCTAGTTTATTTTCCATGTAAATAAAATAAGACCAAGGTCATGGGATATGTATTCCAAGCTTAATGGTGGGTGGAACATTATAGTGGACATCACTTATGGTTTGTTAATGACTATGGAAATTGGAAGAGACAAAGAGGCAATGAATGACATTTAATTATGAAAATAAATGAAAATAGGAGAAAAGGAAGGTGAGGAGACACAAATTTGAATGCAAGGGAAATTGGAGGAAAAATGAAGGAAAATGAATAAAAAAGAGACATAAATGATAAAAAGGCATCAAAGAAATAGTTCACAAATTTTGACTTAGCTTCTTAATAGTTTGGAGTTTAGATCTTGCTCATTCTCTCATACTCTTGCCCACTTAAACCATTCTTGGAGCATTCTAGCAACCACTTGGATTGGAGAAAGAAAGCAAAGGGAATCAAGGGAGCACAAGGATACAGTTGGATCAGTAGCTACAACATGATTATTTTAGAGGTAACATGTTGCACGTGCGATTTCCTTTCAAGTTTTTGGATGCATGGTGTATGCATATGGATCCTTGGTTATGTGATGTCATTGGCATGGATATTTTCCAGGATTGAAAATGGTTTCACCCTTGCCTTTCCATTTCTTGGATACCCATGGTGTAGTGGGTTCCCCATTTGTTTTTTACAATTAGTTCTCGGGTTTCCTATGGCTGTGGGTTGGAACAAATTCTCTTAAGCCCTGAAACAACTTGGGTTCCCTGAAGGATGAGGGTTGAGTTACTATTCCCTGGAGCCTGTGGGTTGGGACAAATTATATGGAGCTCTGAAACAACTCGGTTTTCCTGGAGTCTATGTGATACCGGGAAATCTAGTGTCTATTCAGCGTTGCTAGTCCCACTAAGATAGGTAGCTATCTTAGAAACAAACATATTAAAGTTATTTGTTTTTCCTTTATGAGAGAGAGATGGGAAAGAAGCAGAGAGTACCAACCTCAGTCTTCCGCTTGGCTCCTTGCTTGTTTCCTTTCCCCTTTGATAGAATCTCGCCACTGCTTCCTTACTTGTCCCGCTTCAAAGAGCACCTGTAGATTCACAGCAGCATAATACCATCAAAGCATAGAGATCTTTCATTGTAAACAATATAGGATCAGATATATATTGACCATACAAATGCATATACCAACACAATATTCAGAGATACACAAGAATATGGAGGAAAACTCAAATAGCTTATTAGTAAAACTAGTAGAAGAGAGGATTACAACCACTTGGTCTGACCCAGCGCCATACTCCTAGCTTGAAAGCCCTCTTCACCTCACACAAAGCAAGATCACCCAACAATGTCTTCAAAGAGAAACCAACAACACCTCTTTGCAAATTACCAAATTCCAACCTCTGGATCTCTTGGATGAGGGATCCATTTATAGATATTTGCAGGGGGGTGAGTCAACTTCTAGGATTTTGATTAGTGTCATCTCTCTGATAGTTCTTAGTTCCACATGGAGATTTTAGATCTCTTACTCATCCCTGCGCGAACTCAGAGAGGCAAGTGTCAAATTAGCAGTTTCTAGAAGATTCTCTGGGTTTCCACCTAGCAAACTGCTTGTGCCATTTGTTTGCTCTCGCTCATCGGACCCTATAGAAGGGCTTTCCAGTATGCATCGCACTTTTTGCATGTGGCAGGTGAGATGCATCGCACCTTTAGCACTGGGAAGTCTGTATGGTCCTGCTTTGACTAGTTCTGAGTAGCTTTTCATGGAAAACTTCTGGGAGATGATGTAATCAGCTGACCTTGCTCCTTTAGGGTATGAAACAACACTTTTAGGGACTTAGAAGCCCTTGGTTTATGGACACATGTGATTGGGGTTGTAGTGCCCAAATATGTCTATAACACTATAGATTGAGTTACTGGTTCCTCGATCCCTAGATAGTTTGGGTAGAGAACAATATGTAGGTTTTAACCCCGTACAAAAATTACCTGCATATGAATTCTAAATCACAGAAAAATAAACAATGCAAGAGCATAACAAATAAAACACATATACACAGAGATTTTCCCCTGGATCCAAAAACCGAGACTTCTAGCTTGATTTTTCATTATATTCCTTTCAATGTTACAATACATATTTATACATGCCGAAGCATCCAATACCATGGACCAAAAACCATCACGTCCAAAATCGTTGACTGAAAACCATAAGTAGGTTTGCCCAACCTAATATAGGGTCCAAATTTTTTTTTCCCGGGGCGCTGCCCCGGACCCTGTAGAGGGGGGCTACCCGCCCCCCTCAAACCCCTCGGACAAGGGTGGTTGCCGCCCCCCTATGACCCCCGCGCTGCGCAATTGGTGCAACGAAGGGGGGGCTCTGCCCCCCCTCCAACCCCCCGGTTCACTACGTAGTTTAGTCATGGAAAGAATATAACATAACCCAATAATCTCCCACTTGTTGTTTTCTTTCCACAGGGGGCCACATGAGAGCTTAGTCATTTTTACAGCCCTGAAATGCCCATTGTTTCTCTACACCAAGAGAACTTCTCAGAGCTCACATATTTTGTCAATGCATCTGCAGTATTCTTCAAAGTGTCCATCTTTACCAGCAACACTTTTTTGTCTTTTATCATATCCCTCACAAAGTGATACTGAACATCAATGTGCTTTATATTTGAATGATAAGCAGGGTTCTTTGCCAAGAAAATTGCACTTTGGCTGTCACAGTCTATTCTTATAGCTCCCTGTACTAACCCCATACTTGAACACAATCTCTGCAACCAAACTGCTTCCTTGCTTGCATGAGTGGCTGCCATGTATTCTGCCTCTGTAGTTGATAGTGCCACTACAGATTGTTTCTTACTCATCCAATTGACTGCACCTCCAAATAGGTTAAACACATACCCACTTGTAGATCTTCTCTGATCCAAATCTCCAGCCCAGTCTGCATCAACAAAGCCACGAATATCCAACACTCTGTCCAATCCTAGTCTTCCTTGGTATCACAAACCATAATCACTAGTGCCACGCAAATACCTGAAAACCCGCTTCACTGCTGTCCAGTGCTCCTTCCCTAGTTTTGACATAAACCTTCTCAATACTCCCACTGCATATGCAATGTCTGGTCTAGTACAGACCATTGCATACATCAGGCTACCGACTGCACTCGCATATGGAACACGGGACATGTCCTCTTCCTCTTCTTGTGTCTTGGGACACTGTTCAGCAAATAACCTCACACCTACAGGAATAGGAACCTTCACCGGTTTACTATCCTGCATATTAAAACTCTGCAGTATTGTCTCGACATACTTCCTCTGGTTTAACCAAAGCTTCCTCTTTGCCTGATCTCTTTTAATTTCCATGCCCAAAATATAGTTTGCAGCACCAAGATCTTTCATGTCGAATTTGGAGGACAATTGGGTCTTCAAATCCTGGATAATTTCTTTGTCATTTCCAATCAACAACATATAATCCACATACAAGAACAGATAAATAACACATCACCAATTAATTTAAAATACACACAGTGATCTGCTTTGCTTCTGGTGAAGCAAAGTCCCCGTATAAATGTATCAAATTTCTTATACCACATCCTTGGTGACTGTTTTAACCCATACAGAGACTTCTTTAACTTGCATACCAGTTCTTTCTTACCCTTCACCGCAAAGCCTTCAGGTTACTTCATGTAGATTTCCTCTTTCAAATCCCCGTGAAGAAATGTTGTCTTCACATCCATCTGTTCTACCTCAAAATCAAAAGCAGCAGCAACAGATAAAAGTAACCTAATAGAAGTTACCTTGGCAATAGGAGAAAAAATATCACCAAAATACATTTCCCGGCACCTGGGAATAACCTTTTGCTACCAACCAAGATTTGTATTTTGTCCACCTTCCCTTCTGCATTTGTCTTCTTTTTGAACACCCATTTGCTGCCAATGGGTTTCCTTCCAGCCGGCAACTCCACCAGATCCCAAGCCTCATTTTTGTGCAAAGATGCCATTTCATCAACCATGGCATCTTTCCAGAGTTTTCCATCCTCTGAATCCACTGCTTCCTTCACAGTTCTGGGATCATCATCAATGACAGACAAAGCAAAATTTGAACAGAAAGCAAATGGACTATACCTTTCTGGCTGCCTTCTTTCTCGAATTGATCTTCTCAGAGCCGGAGTTTGTGGCTCTTCATCTTCTGATTCCTCCTCTATTGTAGAGTCTGATTCTTCCTCCTTTAGCTCAAACTCTATCTTCTTAGGTTCCTTTGGTTGGACTTCATGTTTAATAACATCTTTTACCTCTCTTAACACCACATCTCGGCTGTACACAACCTTCCGTGTGACTGGGTTCCAAAGCTTATAACCCTTTAAACCATCCTTATACCCAATAAAGATGCACTTTTCAGATTTACTATCCAACCTGGTTCATTTCTCCTTTGGAACATGTACATATGCATCACATCCAAATACCCTTAGATGTGAAAGAGAGGGTTTCTTACCAGTCCATACTTCTTGTGGAGTCTTATCCTCCAACGTTGATGAAGGTGACCTGTTGACCAAGTAACATGCAGTATCCACCGCCTCTGCCCAGAATTCCTGTCCTAACCCGGCACCACTGAGCATGCTTCTTGCCCTTTCCATCAACGTCTTGTTCATTCTTTCTGCGACTCCATTTTGATGAGTTGTATATGGAGTAGTCTACTGCCGTGCTATACCACACTTCTTACAGAATTCTTCAAATTCCTTGCTGCAAAACTCTCCACCATTATCTGTCCTCAACACCTTTATCTTCTTCTCTGTCTAATTTTCCACCAGAACCTTAAATTCTTTAAACCTGTCAAAGACTTCAGATTTCTTCTTAAGGAAATATATCCATGTATTCCTTTAGAAGTCATCTATAAATGATACATAGTACACAGACGTACCCAGTGATGGAACCTTCACAGGTCCAAACACATCACTGTGCACAAGCTCTAATATCTGTTTCGCCCTCTTAGCACCAGAGGGGAACCTCACCCGATTCTGCTTCCCATATACACAATTTTCACAGAAATAAAAATCCAGAGAGCTATTACTCATACCTTCTACCATACCTTTACCATGAAGTATTTGAAGGTCCTTCTCTCCAATATGTCCAAGCCTTTGATGCCACAGCATGGTCTTCTCTCCAGAGACCACTAGATTTTCAGCTCCACTTTCAGGAACCACAGAACTGTTGCACCCATCAACAACATGCTACCTTGCAGCTTGTACATAGTTCCAGTCCGAACTCCCCGGATCAATACCAATGCTCCCCGAACCATCTTGCAGGTATCCTTCTCGAACACTGTTTTTACACCTGCATCATCCAACTTGCTTACATAAATCAGATTTCTGGCCAATGCAGGAATATGCAGAACACCCGGAAGTGTTCTAACCCTTCCACCTTGCAACTTCAACTTTACTTTTCCGCGACCAATGATTCTAGCCTTCCTATCATCTCCTAAGAAGACATCACCACCATCGTATTTCTCATACTCGCAGAACCACTCTCTATGGGGAGTGAAGTGAAAGGATGCACCTGAGTCAATCAACCATGCCTCATGATCTACATGTGTACTTGAAGAAGCCAAGTACACATCCCCACCTTCATCTGAGGTGGTTTTCGCCTCTGCAGAAGGAGCATCATCAAATCCCTTTCCTTTATCAGGAGATTTAGATTTACAGTCCCTTTTGAAGTGCCCTTCCTTTCCGCATTTCCAGCACACCACCTTTATAGGTTTTCCTGGAGATTTGGATCTCCCTCTAGATTTAGATCTCCCACTTAATGAATTATTTTTGTTTCTATTCTGGGACCGTCCTCGTATAGACAAGGCATCACCATTCTGGCTCTCCATATTTTTCCGTCTCATCTCCTCCGTCAGCAAGGCTGAGACTATTTCATCAAATTGCAAAGTAGTTGCATTGCTACCTATTGCAATAACCAGACTATCCCACGAATCTGGTAGAGAACACAACAAACTGATGCACTTATCTTCATCTGAAATTTTAATATCAACAGACGCTAACTGACTTACCACAGTATTAAATGCATTCAGATGCTCTGTCACCGAGTCTCCATCTTTCATCCTCAGGTTATAAAGCTTTTTCCGCAGGAACAGTTTATTCACCAGAGACTTAGATTGGTACAAAGTCCCTAACTTGTCCCACAAAGCCTTCGCCGTAGCTTCCCCTGATACATTCAGCAATATTGAATTTGAGACACACAATCGTATTGTGCTCTTTGCCTTCCAATCCAACTTCTTCCATTCTTCATCGGTCACTCCCGTTGGTTTAGTACCTGGATCTACCACGATCCACTGATCTTTATCCACCAACAGATCCTCCATCTTGAGTTTCCACAACTCAAAACTCTGACCATTGAACTTCTCGATCTCTATCTTTCCACTGCTTGCCATCTTCTTTCACCACCAGAATCGATCTCGCAGATCTCCCACTGAATAGGGTCTACCATAGGTCCGAGTGAAACCCCTCAGCAACAAAGGCGTCCCCTTGAAGGCAAAACAACTCTGATACCAAATGTAGGTTTTAACCCCGTACAGAAATTACCTGCATATGAATTCTAAATCACAGAAAAATAAACAATGCGAGAGCATAACACATAAAACACATATACACAGAGATTTTCCCCTGGATCCCAAAACTGGGACTACTAGCTTGATTTTTCATTATATTCCTTTCATTGTTACAATACATATTTATACATGCCGAAGCATCCAATACCATGGACCGAAAACCATCACGTCCAAAACCATGGATTGAAAACCATAGGTAGGTTTGCCCAACCTAATATAGGGTCCAAAATTTTTTTTCCCAGGGCGTTGCCCCGGACCCCGTAGAGGGGGCTACCCGCCCCCCTCAAACCCCCGGACAGGGGGGGCTACCGCCCCCCCTGTGACCCCCCTGCTGCGCAATCGGCGCAACGAAGGGGGGGCTCTGCCCCCCCTCTAATCCCCTGGTTCACTACATAGGTTAGTCGTGGAAAGAATATAACACAACCCAACACAATATGGTTGATGTTAATGATTTCTGGACTGTATAAGTAGGATCGCTGTGTTTGATGGTTGAGGTGGTTTGGCCTCTTGAAGCTATGTTTGCTTCTATTTTTTTCTTAACCCTTACGATCCCACATTCATGCTTGGACTATGGTATGACGGTGATTGGTTGAAAGAGATATTTGGTTCAATCCAATTTATGGTCGGGTGGTATGTAGAAGTCCCTAACTTGGTTTGAATTTTCATATGTTAATATGAGCTATTTTCCTATTTTGGTCTATGAGCACTTTTACTAGTTATTATGGTGATCTTATGGATGATTTGTCATAGTTTTTATTCTAGTTATATGATGGTTATATGGATGGTTCTATTATGTTCTCTAGCTATGGATCTTGTTCATGATTTGATAAGTTACTATATGGTTGATGAATGCATGGACTAACAAGTGTTATCACAACTAGCTAGAGATGACATAGAGTCTTCTTGGTGACTTTTAGATGAAGTTTATAAGTTTATGATTAGATATGCATTCATGACCTGTAGCTTATATGTTTACTATATGTTTGACGAAATGTCTATATGGTATTAGGCATATCTAGGTGAAGATCTTGCTCAAGTTTTGATTGTTAAGCATTGTTAGCATCATTGTCATGATTCTGGAAAGATACATGTAGTTTTGGGTAGTGATATGGAGGCTAGCCTGAAAAAGTTGCATAGATCTCGCAACCAGATGCACTGAAAAGGGAAAGTTGGGTCATAATTGCATGGAGACATGCCTATGGGTTTAGTTATAGCCTCCACATGCATGAAGTGTTATGGGTGCGGTTGGGGAGTAAACCAAGTGAAAAATAGTTCTAGCTCAGGGATTGATCACCTAGGGTGGTTGGTAGGCACCTGAGTGATTTGTAGTCTCTGAGTAATGTTAGTTTACTTCCGGTTTGTAGGCCCCACTTCCATAACTAAAACTTGGAGGTCGAGACATATCATAGTGACACTCAACTCATGTTTACCCTTGATAGCTTGTCAAAGTGGGTAAATGTGGGAGGGGGCATTACAAATGGAAAACAATAGAGAGGAGAGGTGTGTGTAATATACCTAGGGGGGATATTATGGGGTATAGGGGGAGGTACCCAAGGGAATAATGTAATAATGTGATGGGTCATATTTAATAAATAAAGTGGTTAACCCACATCATGTAAGGGACCACAAGTAGTTAGGAATAATGTGATAAGCCCATGGTAATGTATATATGGTGTTGAGAGACCCATGGTAATGGCCCATGGAATTATATGTATGAAGCCTATATAGGGGCTAGAGACTCCCCATTGAGGATGTCAAGGATTATTTTATTGGAAAGCATATGGCTTCTGGAGTGATCTCCTTCCTTAAGGAGTAACTGTATGGTGTTATCTTACCTCAAGGGTTTGATATTAATGAAGACGTATTTATATTTCTATCCTTGGATCGATCTTGATATTTCTGGGCAATTTTCTATTTTCATATATTTTCGTATATGTATGAAGCCTATATAGAGGCTAAAGACTCCCCATTAAGGATGTCAAGGAATATTGTATTGGCAAACATATGACTTGTGGAGTGTTCTCCTTCCTTAAGGAGTGATTGTATGGTGTATGGAGTGTTCTCCTTCCTTAAGGAGTTACCTCAAGGGTTTTGATTAATAAAGAGAAGCACTTCTATATTTTGATCTTGTTATTTCTGGGCATATTTTCTATTTTCATATATTTGTAGGTCAGGTCTACTACAGTGTGCATAAGTTTTAAATTATCATTTCCCTTGATATATTTATTCTTGAGTACAAGAGCTTACATATTTTGGTGAGGGTAGAATATTTCAAGGAGTGACAAGAAGGAAGGAAGCACATCAATTTCAAAATTTATTTGATCTAGGTTGTTTTTTATTTCTTGCATAATTTTGTGCGGTTGGAAGGTGTGGTATATATTATATCAGTGCTAACTAGTGCACTTTTTGTAGAATATCTTTCAGACCCAATCTTATAAGAAAGGTCCAAGTTTTCCTAGCCATATTTTCTTACTTATTTTTGGCATTTGAATGTCTATGTTTGATTCCATATCATCTTAGGCATTTTAGAATAGATTTATAATCTAGATTCTCAAGGAATCGACCAAAACAATATTTTGTACTCTTACAATTTTTAATAAAATTAGCATTTGCCAACCTTCATTTTTTGGAATATATCTCTGAGAAATTTATTTGACATTTCTTGAAATTTATGAGCAGATATGTTGGCATTTATTGTTGAAGTTATTGGTTCATTTATGCTAATTCATCACATACTTGCGTGGTTTACTACTATAAATCTGCCTATAATTTTTCTTATTAGTTTCTTTTACATTTCTTATTTTTTAATTCATCTCTACTGAAATATGTACATGTTCTATATATATTTTCTTTCTTTTTAGTTTATTTCCTTGGCGTACATAATTTTCTCATTTATTCAAGCTTATTTACATACTTTACATAATCATAATTAAAAAAGATTTAGGGCATTAAGTAATCAGTCTTTGTCCCATTATCTCACTAACCCTATGAGATTCGAGGGTTTGTCAGGGAAGCATAACAACTTTAGTTCTCAATGAAGATTTTTGGCGACCATACTAGGGATTGATTGATTTTCTAAGCTTTCCTTGTAGGTGACCATACCATCTCCTAAACATCTTGGCCTTCATAACCATATAGACAACAAAAAAATATTGCTCATTCATTGTTCAATTTCATATTTGATAACTCCAATTCTCTTACCAAATTCGAACAATCTTGGGTTGTAATAGTTAAGGATATTAATTTGCAAGAACAAAGGGAATCCATTGAAAGGAATCTATGAGATCATGTTTTTTTTTTCTCGGTAAAGACTAAATCTATTAAGAAAAATCAATATGGTACAAACAGGAAAGGCAAAAGACCGTCAGACCGGAAATGATAGATACATCAACTTCGGTCCCGGAAGAGAGATACAATCACTGAGCTACAGGAAAGACAAAAGGCCGACAGACCGGAAATGATAAATTCACCAACCTCGGTCTCGGAAGGAAGAAACAAACTCTGCTACACCTGAAGATTCGATAGCAAATACTAACTGTCAGGCTGTTACCCCAGCGGGACAGTGATTACACCACAATGTTTTTTCCCTTTCTTTTTGTTAACTTTTGTCCAGCCCTCATGAGGAGGATGGGCAAGAACAACTTGGAGACTGGAGTTCTCTATCATTGGGGACTCCTTCTCTGAGTCAGAGGAGGAAGTCTCATGGGGACGTTTCTGGGAATTTGCTGAGACATGGGTGTGCTCCATAATGTTCGTGGGCGGATCCATCGTCTGCGGCATCTGATCTGGTTTTGACTGATTTTCCTCCTTTTCCATACTTGGAACCTTTTCCATACTAGGGGGGCTGAAGCTTCCGGTTGGCGGCGGTGGGCAGGGGGCCCAACGCTTGGGCTTAGTATGAGCAAAGAGGCCCTTTTTTGCTCTTGCTGACAGCGATGGGCAAGAGATATGTAGGTGCCCTGTTTGGTGACAATGACGGCATCTGAAGGCAGTGTTCTCGTACTCTAGAAACTGGGTCCAGATAGCGTCCTTGATCTTGAGATTGATGTACTCTGGCAGTCCCTTACTAAAATCAAGCTCCACACAAACTCTGGCGTATGTATAGAGACCCTGCCTCTCTCTCTGGTAGTCTCCCTTCCAAAAGCTACCCAGGGCATTGCCTATTTGCCTGTATACTTCTGTACGCCACAGGTGAACTGGGAGATTTGGAAGCCTGATCCATACCGGAGCCTTGGTGATGACTGCTGAAGCTGGGTCAAAGTCGGGAAACCATGGAGTTAGGAAGAGACCAGCTGAACCCATGAACCAAGGGCCTTCGTCTAGGGCATTGTAGCAATGCTCTAGGTCATCGAACATCACTATGAAATATCCTTTTGCACAGAAATAAACCTTACAACGATCAGTCCAGTTGTCTTTGATCCAGTCATAAAGATCCTGTGAGCGCGGCCAGAGCCCATTGAATCTGCAGATGATGGCTCTTTCAGCAAATTTCTGGGTTTCGTCTTCAAGATCAGGGTAGGAGATTTCAACTGATGGGATCTCCTCCACTTTGTCAACCAAAAAGGGCTTGGGTGAAGTCTGTATTGGTGGCTCTGTCTTTTCAGCTTGCTTGCCATGGACTGCATCTTTGTACGAAAAAACCTTAGCTGAGGAAGGCTCTCCCCCAGCTCCTCCTCTAAGACGAAGGGAAAGGATAATAGATGCGTCTTTCTCAATGCCATAAAAAGAAATAGGAAAGAGATCCTCAAGATGTTTACCTTGGTAGAGAAGCCGTTGGTCTGCCGAAGGGATTCCCAATTTGATGTCCAATGCATGCTTGAGATTCCGCACTGGATCCGCCTGGCAAACCCATTGAAGCATAGTTTTTCCTGAAAGAAGCCTGATTTGAATCTGGAAAGCTGCGGATGATTCTGAGGGCTTTTTTCCCCTACCGATCTGAGGAGCAGGAAGGCAGATGCCTTGATAGAGTTTCGAATCCGGCCTTGGTCTAGTGTGCAGGGGCGGCATGCATCTGATTAGTGTCGTCCCTTCTTTTCTGGAAGCGCTGGTCCGAGGATAGGCTAAGGGAGCCGCACAATTTTCCTTGTCCACTGCTTCAGCCGTCGAAAGGGGGCTGCTCCGTCGCGCCGTGGAAGCAGGGGGACGGGGCCATGTTTTCCCGGAGCTCTCCGATAAGAGGATAGCAGGCTCTTCTAGATCTACAACCCCAGTGATCATGGCATGGAGATCTTGAGTACCTGCCGATGAGAGAATACCCCATGAACTTTGCCCAGATCTCTTCAATCCCTTCGCGGTCGGAGCGATTTGTGACCCAACGGCGGCCTGGGGCCTGGAAGCATCAAAGCTGGGGTTCGAGCCATTGAAAATGGCGTGGCCTTGTTGCTGATCTGCAGCAGAGAGACAGCCCCGGAGTCGATGCTCCGATCTCTCAAACCTTTTCTCACGCAGCGCAATCCAGGAGCTGACGGCGGCCGAGGGCAAGGAGATGGGGGAGCTAGGGTTCGCCATTCCGAATCCAATGGTCTACAATCTATGAGATCATGTTGCTTGAAGGTATCTATTTTATTACCAGTGAATCCCATTCTTCTAGGAAAATCCATGGTTTAAGTTCCAAATTTAAACCTTTTGACAAAATCCAAAGACAAAAATCTGTCCTTGCTACTCAAGTTCATCTCTCAAAGTCTATCGGGATCTTACTTTCTCTTCTAGAACTACCTATCCTGCGCATAGAGTCATGTTAAGAACTCAATATTCATTTGAATCTACTTCCTCTTCTACACAATCTTCATCGACTGTTTCATCATCCATTCAAATTGGTAGTTTATATTCATCTTTTAATCTAGTACAATATACTAGTAACCCTACCAAGGTGATCAATAAGTATGATTTATTTCAATTTGAGGAAGATGTGGATGCCACCCCCTAGCATTTACCTTCTCCATTGAACTTAACGTCTTCTGATGCATTTTTACTTAAATTTAAATATCATTTGCTAAGTTCTTGACAGATGTTACCATTACAACAAACAAACATCTAATTTCCTTTTCTAATGCATGTTATAACATTGACATTAATGATAATAATACTTGTATGTGTTTGTGTGTTAATTCTTTAGAAGGAAGGGCACCGATTGACTTTTTTGAACTTCCTCCTAAGCTCTTTTCTACTTGGAATTAACTCTGTTATTGGTTCAAATGTACTTATGGCCAACCACAAAGTCTAGTTAATCTCCTTTGGGAATATAACAATGTTATCTTTATGAAAAGTCAATCTATCAAATCATTTAATCTTTGATTTACTAAATTATACAATCAAATTATAGATATAATTAGGCCACAAAACCAAGCACTTTGCATATTTCTTACTTCCAAAGGTTGGAGGAGAAAAATGCAAATAATATGGGGTCTATTTTACAAATATATTAAGAATATGAGGAACAATTGTGTCCAACAGGTATTCCACTAGAAGAATCGACTAACCACTCAAATTTATCTTCCGTCCTTCATCTCATGCAAGACATGAGCATTTTTTTAATATATTATGAGAAGAAGATTGAAGCGCAACCTGATGTTGAGGATTCTACCTCATGCCTGATAATAAATCCTTCCCAAACATATCAATCGAATGCTCTCTGTTACACAAAAATATTGTCACCATGATTATTTACAGTCAGTATGGGTCTATCATCACTTGTACTGTCCTCCTAAGCAAGTGTCAGACCTCAGCTCTTCAAGTCAAGCTTTGGAAATGAGAGAAAGACATTAAAAATCAATGTAACTCTGGTTCCGCACTTTCTCTCACTGTCACCTGCGGTCTCGCACCTTGTGTGTACAAAAACTGCGGACCTGCCCGCTCTGTCCCTAACAGTGTAGGTGTGGACCCCTGTGAAAGTCAAAAGGCGCAAGTTTTATCTTAAAAAACTCACTTTGGGTTAATTCTAGAGGATTCTAGAAGGAATTTTGACGTGGATTGTTTGCTCTGAGGTGGTTCATGCATCCCAAAAGAGAAGGAGCTAATCCCTTGATGAGAGGAGCTATCCCTTTGAAGGAGGGCTTTATCCCTTTGAAGGAGGACTTAGTAACCTCCCTCCATGGCACTATAAATACAGGCATTGGGCTGGTTGCTGGAGAGGTTAGAAGCTGAACATTTTTGAGGGTAAATGCTGGTGAAATCAAGACTTCCTAGTTGAGCTTAAGAGGAGAGATCACATACCTTTTTGGCTTCATTGGGGAGTGAGTGAAACTTGTCAAAGTAGAGGAGACTTCTTGCTGGACCGTGGGAGGAGCTTGTACATCGTCAAGGCAAAGGTTGTAAAGTTCTTCTTCTTTTGAATAAATACAATCAAACTCATTTTTCTCAACAAGTATCTTATGTTATTTGTTTCATGGACTCCTTGACTTTCATGTTAAATATGTTTTATGATTTTGGCTTTTCAGGTGCTATTTAATTTGTTTGCCTTGTTTGTGTTTTCAGATTTGCGACAAAGGAGCTCATTTGGATCAAAGGAGCGAGGGCATCCACAAACTTGCGTTGGACCTAAGGTAGGCCCTAAAAACACTTGTTTGCCATTGTTTATTAAAGCATATTTAGAGAAAGATAGTGTATGGTTGGTTTGCTTGTCATTAGGTCTTCTTTAGATTCTAGGAAGGTCTATCTTGTCCGCAAGATCGACTTATTCCGTGTGACACTCCTTTCTCAAGCATGTTGCAACTTCTGTGAACAAGACCATGATGAAAAAACCTACGAAGTTAAAAAGAATGCTAAAGAATGATATTTGGTAAAAGAAAAAATTCCACTATTGCAACCTTAGACTAGATAGATGATAATGAAATAATGATGGTTGAAACAAGGAGTGCTTTTAGAACTATAAATTCCAATAACTATCCCTTTAAGTAAGCTGACAATAAAAAAAATACTTATGTTACACCCTCGTGTGCAAATGTAAATTCTTTCCTCTTCGATTGTATCTTGATTTAATATTATAAAATAAATGGCCAAAATTAAAGTTGATGCTTCATTGCTTGACATGGCCACTATTCTTGAGAAACAACAACATTTAAAGAGTTTTCTTGAAGGGAAAACACCTTCTTCTATCCATTTCCTTGAGGTACATCCAAAAGAGGGCTCTCCTGAAGACAATTTCTTCATTGTAAATAGTCTCAAAATTTTTGTAAAAAAGCCTCCTTTTTATGTTTCTATGAAGGTATGTGACAATATCGTTCACTAATTTCTTGTTGACAATAGATTAGGTCCTAACGTTATGCCTAATATCATCATGGAGGAATTCAAGTTATAATGATACGAGAAAAAACCCCAAGAAAATGGTAGCCTACAACAATTTTAAACAAGAAACTATTGGCGAGTTCAAGGATGTCATGTTCATCTTGTGTAACCATCCTTAAATTAGAACCACCTATAATATCTAGGTAATATACATGTCAGTTAGTAACTAATTGATGATTCAGGTTAGATATTGGAAAACTAGAATAGGTGGATATATGTCTTTAGACGACACTATATGACCCTCCCTAAATATGGTAGGAATATAACCATTCTGAGGGAAGGAAGAATGTTTCCTTATATTCAAAATTTAACTCAGCCCCATGTGAATTATATTGAAGAAGACCTAGGGGTTTACTCTCTCTTTGCCAAGGAAGAATCGCCTCCTCCTCATCTTATTGATCAAGATGATCAAGTCTGACACATCCACTTCAATGGCACATATTCAAATGAAGGGAATGTGTTGTCTCTCTAGCAAACACCCTCCAAATTTTTTCCTACACTCGAATTTTGGAGCCTATTGCGGATCTTGTGATCCAAGTCATTCCATAGTCACTTCTTGGTTAGTTGGTACTTTTGAGCTCCCTTCTTGCATTGTAAGTGTCGCGGGTACTTTCTCACACATGCTCAATCCGAAACAAGTTCATGAGCACATTATTTCATGCAATATTGAAGAAGTATATCAAAATCCATCAAGACCATGCCTGTGCGATGTCCAATCCATGTCAACAATCAGTGCACATTGACATTGACAGTTTCTCACTTCTAGCTGTGTTTGTACTTCTATTTTGGTGAGTTTTGAAAACTGTCACTTTCATGAATAATTGTTTTCGTGAGTTTCTTTTTCATGTATACGACTATCTCTTAAACTTACTTTCACTCTAATTAGTATTATTTTCATGTTATCATCGCTCTAGCATGTGTTGCTTTCACTGTTGTTCACATATCGTAAGTGTCATTTGCGCTTTAGCACTTGTCGTCTTCTAGCATGTTAAGTGTTACAAAATGTACATAAGCTTGTTTTGGTGGTTTCAAGAGGTTCTCCTTACGTAAAGGAGTCTATCTTACCATGTAAGCCTCCGTTACACTCATTTCCAAAGTTTAAAGCATTATCATACAAGTGTCATCACAATTTTTGCAAAGTTTGTCTTTAGTGTCACACTTGTTGTAAGATGTCGTAAAGGTTGTCAAACTGAGGGAAGTATGTTGTTAATGTGTTCTGGATGATCTATGTTATGTCGTCAATCACTCTAAGTGTTTGATCACGGTCAAGTCCTATCACTATTCACATCAGTTTCATTGATCCCACACTTAGTTAAATTTCAAAATATTATCAACAACTTAGCCTCATTTGGCCTTCCTAAACTGCACATTGCACAATCCCAGCCTTCACTCTACAACCCTACCTCTTGACATTGCGTAATGCACAATTCACTCCTTTCAGGACTACACACTACACAATTTTAGTGCTCAAGCCTAAGCCTTGGCCTCCAAAATTCCACAATTCAACCCTCCAACCTAGCCCAATTGTGCACTATGTAGTCTCTAAGTTTAAGCCCAAAACCTAAGCTCTTGAAATATGAAAATGCACAATCACCAGGTCTTCTCTGCCTCCTAGAATTGCACAGTTGAAAAAAACAATGCGAAACCCTACAAACTAACTCACTGAGCCTCGAAACAACACAATTTTTCTGCACAGTCCAACCTGAACAATGCATTGCTCAGTCTCAAGGCTCAAGCCTCAACCCTAAGCTCTTGAAATGTGCAACTGTGCAATCACCAGGTTTTCTCTACCTTCCATAACTGCACAATGGGAAAAATCATTGTTCAAGCCCTCAACCTAGCTCCCTGAGCTCCCAAACTGCACAATTGTTTTGCTCAATCCAAGCCTAAACTACGGATTGCAGAGTATGAAGGCTCAATCCTAACTATTCACTGCCTGAGTTGCACAACTGCACAATCACTGAGCCTCTCACCCGGCCTGCCACTTGGTTCTAGCTTAGCCATTGGATCATCATGCAACATCATAGACTAGGGGTTTATCAAACTGATGTCATCTTTTCATTAGTGGATTGAAGATGTAAGAACTATATCATGCTATGGAAAGATGATGAAGAAGGAGATGGAGAAGGAGGACATGCTAGAAGACACCTAAGAAGCTGAGGAGATAAGATGATCATCAAACAATAAGATGAAGGAACATTGGATTACAATGGAAGACCAAATATTAGGACCACATGAATACTCCACCCGACTAACAACCCTTGGAGGGTAGATATGAAGAACAAAGCATATCTCTCATGAAAATGAAGCATTGGGTACATCACTTATTGAAGATAGAAAGAAAGAAGCAACAAGAAGTACATCTTGGCATTGCCACATCATCATGCAGTTCATGTGATCAGTGTCATGTCATGTCCTATCATGAGTCATCATGTGCCACATCATTCGTGAATTATGTAATTCTATATTGGAAAATGTAATGTGAAGTGGAAATCCAAAGGACAGATACAAAATATGAAGAGTCATGTAAATTTGAAAATTCATATAAGTCAAACCATCATGAGGATAGTCAAAGAGTCACAAGGAGGTGAAGAATCACCCCATTGGTTATATATACACCCTCATTGTATGATCAAGGGAATTTTCACCTTGGCTTCTCAAGCAAGGCATTAGAGAGACAAGCTAGTTCTTTTGGGGAGAAAGGAGTGGCTCCAACGCTCCACTATTGGGGCTAGTGGTGTTCGATGTATACATGTGCCTTGTGACTTTTACTTAATAACATAAGCCTCATGGAAAGTTTTTGGGGGATAATTTTCACAGGCAGGCTAATTTTCCATATTTTTTCCAAAAAAAAGATTTGCCAATTTCCATTTTTTATAAAAATGATTCGCCGAAATTTTACAATATAAAATCCTTTTAGCTTAAAAATTGCCACCATTATATAGAGAGTATATATAAAATCATTATAAATTTGAATAATTTTACAAATACATCAATAAATTTTTTATAGTTTGCATACTAGGGACTAGTGAGATTCGCTAATGTTTTTAAACTTTAAAATAATTTTCCATCCTTAAAATTTTCCCTGATAAGCCTCATGGCAAGCACATTCTTCCTCCATGAATTATGAATATTTATAAGACTATTCTGTGGATGTTTGTAATTCATTTTTGCTTTCATATATGCTAAAGTAGTTGAACTATTTTATTTATTTTAGTACTTATAATATTGAGAATTTGTTGTAATGGTTGCTATATCTGTCACATCCTTGTGGATTATTCCGCTGGATGTTAGACATATATTTCTTGTTTATAATGGTTGCAAGTATTGTCATAGCTTTGGGGACTATTCCACTGGATGTTATATGGATATTTTCTGTGTGTGTGTGTGTCTACTAGGGTGGTACTATTACCTCTCTCCTAGAGTCTCACTTCCCTTTCCTTCCATAGTAGAAGAATCTTGACACACATACAACTCAACACTCACTAGGCATACTCACATGCTCATCCGAGATTACCTGTGCATAACTCTCTTGTGCTAAACTTTATATCCAAGAAAAACATATAATAATACATGGCATCTAGGCTGATATCCCAGATGGAGCTCCTATTCCAAACGGTGTGAGGTCTAATTGGGAATTCACAATGGGGATACGCCCTTGGTTGACAGATTTCCAACACTGTCAACAAAATGGCGCTAGAAGGAGGGACAAATGAAAATTTGAGCCCTTTGAGTCTATTTTGAATCTCTTATCATAAATGGCACATCCTCAAATATTACTCCTTTTTCTAACCTGTCCCTTGGTGAAATTTCAATCCCCGATGAGTCTCTCCATGACTTGTGTCAACTCAACTTTGATGGTGAGGGTGATACATCCTTTTCCAAGAATGCATCTCTTTTTCTTAAGTTCTGTGAATATTATGAAATTTTTTGTGAATATGTGGCTTGTATTTTTTTTCCTCACCCTTGAAGGTTGAGTTAGCCGATGGTGTCACACTCTACCACCTGCTTCCATTTATTCTCTTAACCATCTCGTAGAGGAGCTTCATTTAGAATTTGATAGGTATGATTATCGAGATGTTTATAAAAGAATCAATCAGTTTATAATGGAGCCTGATGAATGAGTTGAGGATTTCTCTAATCAATTCCTTCACCTTTGTTATGAATTTCATGAAGAAGATATGGATTCAGATTTCTTAAAGCAAAAGTTTGAGCATCTGGTTTATATCTCTTTTCACGGTGAATCCAAACCACATGATGTCTCTTTTTCCCCAACTCTTGTAAATCAAAATATACCCCTAATTTTAGAGGAGGAATTGACTACTCCTTTTGTTCCTTATCCCCCTCCTTTTTTAGTTCCGATGAAGGTGCCTCCATGTGATTATAGTAAAGTTTGGAAATATGCACATGAAATTCTTAATCCACATTCTCATCCTCCTACTTTTCATGATTCAAATCCAATAGAGGAAATCCTGGAATGCATGATACATACTTTGGTGAAAGCTAATTTTTCCATTCTTCTAGATGGTATCAACATTTATAATTATGGTCTTGAATTTGATTTGGTTTTCCATCATTATATATCATCTACATGCAATGAATCTTTGTATCGTGATTCGCTTGATCAATATGCTCCACTAGCTATTTTTTCACACTCTCCTAGATTTCAATTTGTTGGTCCAAATTACGATCAGGGTCAAGGTAGTCACATTACACAGGTAGAGGAGTAGGAAGGTGAAGATTCTTTCATTCTTTCTTCTCTTTTTTCAAAATCCTCCTTGTCAAGATGATTCTCTTACATTCTCGGATGATTTTCAAACTTATTTTCTCGGTAGTCAATTAAATGAAATCAATTTGTTCAGTTTTGTAGTCCTGGGAAACAATCATTTTGATGATGGTGATTCTACTAATGTATGCGATGAATAATTCCCAAGTGCACCAACTGATTTTTCGTTTCCTCCAAAAGATGTTGACCTGATAGAATCATATCTAGGATTTGATCTAGCCGAAGAAAATGTTCTTATTGAAACTTCCTCTTCATCCCACTATCCCTTATGCTCACCTATTTGCGATGGATCTACATGTGATGAAGATACTCCATGCTCTTCAAGTTCCTCATTGGATGAGGTCAATTCTCAATTGACACAAGGTAACAAGGTTGTCCATGACAAAAGAGAAAATAATCAGATCATTAAGTATCCTTTCCATCCCATATCATCTCTTGTTTTGCATGATGACAACTCTTCAAATAAGCTTGCTCATGAAATTTTTCCAGTTCATACATCTCTAGACTTGCAATCAGAAGAATCTTTTGATTTGGGTAATCTAGTTGTCAAAGTTGTAAAATCCAACCAAATCATTGTCAAAGATGGTTTCCATCCAATTCATAGTGAAAGCAGATGTCCTCACACCATGCATGATCTGGTTCAATCTTCAAAATGCAATTTTACATCCTTGAAAGTTCTGGGAATTTTCAGGGAGTTGAGGCACTTCAAATTCTGTTGATGATTATGTCAAGACCTCGTAACTCTAGTAAGATCTCTGAAGTGAGTTAGGTTTAGTTTCCTCATAAAATTATTCTTTCTGCGTGATTTTTCTCCATGTAAATTCCTTGTGTAAATATGTTTTGCATTGCGATATAATATTTTAAACTTCCAAGATTCGATTTCAAATCAGATTCAAGTTTCTATTTTAGTAGATTCATCTACATGCAAAAATATTGCTCTTAACCCAAGTTTGGGGAGTGTGTCCCTCACAAAAACATGGAATTGTAAAGTTTATTATTCTAAAGATCATCTTTGGCCAAGGAATTCTTTCCCATCACATTATTTTGAAAATAATCAGCTCATGATCCTTCTTGTGAATATTCTGATGCTAATGTTTTTCTTCATCACGCCTGAAATCCTCTTGAGCGCTAGTGAATGCATCGATTATTCAACGAATCAAATTCTTCTTCACTCGTTTTACCCTAACTGGCTTCACGTGTTTGCTATACTAGCATTCCTTTTTACTTCTTTCAACGATTACGATGCTAGTGTAGTGTATAATGAATTACAATAAAATGGTTTGTTACACTCATCATGCGAGGAAGATGATTCTATTATGCAGAGTTTTTGTGAAACTATTCAAGCTAATTTATCTTTGCTAATTACAAACTAGGAGTCTGATGCTTTAATCAACTCATCTCGTCATGATTTTGTCTCTAATTACTATTGTTCCACTTCATATTTTCCCATTAGCACATCCAATGAAAATTATTTTACACCCTTTGATATTTATGGTTTAACATCTCACTATCTGGGTACTTGTCAAGCAGTTGAGGCACTTCCGCACTCACTGATGGTTATGTCAAATCCTCACTGTCTTGACATGTTTGCAGAATATGATCAAATATACTTTCCCTTGCAAGATTCTCACTATAATCCCATGCCTCTTTTTGAAAATACATATTTTCAAATATTCTGGGGTTTTCAAGAGGATTGTCATGAATTTTACGATCTAATCGCTGAATGGTTGGATCGATCTTACCTGGCAGGCTCTGTCACAAATAACAAGTCTCGATATTTCTACGTGCTTGCTAAGGATTTCGGTGTGGTTGAAGACATATTCGCAAGAAGCTTCCGAGGGTTGTCGAATGATGGTTTTCATAAAAAAAGGTAAGATTGTGAACTGGTTAGAAGTAGTGGTTATGGGCTATCTTTCTGCTAACAAGAAAGACCTTCAAGTTTTTGTGCAAGTTATTCAAGTCCTTATTTGTTCTGTTGCACATTGATTTATATCAGTTTTAATTAATTACATCTTTGTGAATGAAGATCAAAGGCAGTTATGGTGGCTTCATTGGAAATTTCATTATACGTGACACCAACCTTTAAGATGATTAGGTTAGGAGTAGGTCTAGTTGCATATTAGTTTACCTGCACATTTGTCCTGCATTGATTTTCTGTAGTTTGTCTTGTGTTTTCTCATTTTGGTTTCTCACCATCTTTTGGTTAGCCTCCTTTCGTTTTGTCTTCTGGTTTTGTTTCCTTGTTGTGTGGTGTCTTTTCGTTTTTTTTTAAGACCTTTCATGAAGATTCTTTGTTGGCGCAAAAGGAAATGTGGAAAAATTGAAAAGGATTTTGTGACATTGCAACATTTAGCTAACTCTATGTCCTTATTCCTAGTCTTAGTTACATCTTTTGGTCGATCATATTGCGACGGAAAATACGATCATTGCGTTAAGAAATACTTGTGTCAAACCATGATCTCCATGTTTGTTTTGGAAACCTCATGCCTACACTTGGGTTTTTATGTTATGGTGATTTCAGGCTGATCCAACCAAGTACAGAAGGAAAGGTGGAAAATATAAACAAGAAAACCAATATCAAAGGTCTTATATATGATTCTCTGAAGGGACAACCTCTTATGCTATCAATAAGTTAGGATCCATCTTCTGCCCATAAAATGAATAATTTCCTATGAATAGTCCTATTTAAATATATATAAAAAAGGTGAAAGAAGAGAATGGCTTCCTGCGTAGAGAGGTGAAGCAAGCAACTCCATCAGGGGTACTGTCTAGACTCGCTAGGAATGAAGAAATGTTTGTGTTCCTATAGTGACTCTGTCGGGGTATTGTCCAAGCCTACTGGTAGTAGAGAAACACTAGAGATGAAAAACTATACTCTAAAAATCTAAAGCTCGCGAACTTCATTACCTAATCCTGATTCAAAACATTGTGTGATCGTTGATATTATGTTTGTGTTTAACCTAGTAAAGGAATGAAGGTGACTATGTTTATGCATGAGGTAAGTGGGGAAACCATGGTAATAGGAATGATGAATCAATACTTCCTATTATCTTTGTTGTATAATCAGGATTTTTTAAAGTTGGGGGCCACTTTGTCCGTGGTCATGCTAAAAAAGGGGGCTTATAGTGGTTACCCTCACCTTCCCCTCTACCTCGCTCACCCTCCTTTTGTCTTAACTTCCTATGTTTTTTGTTGAAAATCATATTAAAAGCCCTTGTCAAAGCCCCAGGTGTCTACACAAAACCTTATAAAAACCCCATATATCCACAGGCCTTCGCAAACCCTCTGTCGTGACCTTAACCGTTGTTCTTCGTCATCCCCAATCCAACATTTCACTGTCACCTCCGACAAAAAACATGCTTGATTGAACCTCCACCGCCCGATCACCTTCGCCACGATCGGATGACAATCGCTCTCCCCACACCCGCAAACCGACAACATGTTAATGCACGATGGGAAGGTGGTTTTCCCTTTCCCCATCGCCACACGTCACGCTCCGAGTGGTATCGCATGCCAATGTACGTTTACCACCCAACCCCAACACCGGTGCGAGAAAATACCACTTACCGCTCAGACCTATTCTCCCAATTGGCAATGCCCCCGCATCTTCGATGCCCGGCGACCATTGGATCTGCCCGCCCGAGATCCAACGGCCTGTGATCACCCCGCTCCCGCCTCCTCCGATATCCCTGTTGGCTCATCTCCGCCGTCTATCCACCCGATCCAATGACTGATATTGCTCCGCCATCCGACTACTCCACCCACTATGCAATCCACGTACTGTAACCATTCTATGCTCCCGAAAGGATGAAGGTAATCAATTTTAGGTACCAGATGTATTTCTTCCTCAACAACTACATTCCATGAACAACATGGACGAGAAGGAAAAGGATATAGTCGAGCAGGTAAATGCATTCAATAGTTATGGGACTTCATCCTATATAACACTCCACCTACCCGAGAAGGACAACAGAGCGCCCAAGAAGATCAAATCATTCACTGAAGCAGGCAAATTGCACCAGAAACCCCATAGGCAGTTAAAGCGGTTGGTGATCAATTATGGCCCCTCCATACTTAGAATGGCCGAGTGCCTTTGTAATGAAACTCTATAAATACCCAGAAATAAGATGCAATCAGGGTTGATGGTTGTTGTTTTGATGTAAGGTTCAACTTCTGGAGACTATAACTACTTTGATACTTGCAGCGTCTCATCTTAATTTTCAGCTAATACAAGCTTCTTTTGCTGTTAATTGCTCACTTTCCATTTCTATTCTGTTCTAGGCTGTGCCATGATATGCAGCTTTCTTGAACTCTTGATGTTTAGCACTAGAGGAGCTGTCATCCTACCTCTGTGGTTAAATATTGCATGTATCTGTGAATGTGTTAATCAGTTTTCTTTTCACTTAGTGATAGAGAGCTGTCATCCTGTCTGTACAGTAGGGAATTAGATTTGTAGACCTCTTTACTGGTTGCAGCCGGCCATCACAAGGTCTTGTGCATTTGCTGGTGTGGTCAGTATTCTCCGTATTCACCCAATCTCTGAACTGTGAGTAATTGGTGGTCTAAAGCCTTGTAGTCTAGGGGTGTTCACGCATGTCTAGACTTAAGCATAGTAGAAGTGGTTATCTGGCTTGAACAAGCGTCATTCCTTCCATTCATCCATTTCCAACATTAAGTTGAGTTTGTAATGTTACCGAGCATCTTTGAGCTACAACCTAGGAGAGTTTCGTGGGGTGATAACATTAATTGGTGCCGTTGCCAGGGAGAGGAGATTGAAGCTCAGCTTCCCTAGGAGAACGAAACAGTTCCAGCTTTGATGATAGACAAAGTTTGGACACATTTCTGGTTGTAATCATCTATCTGGCGACTCTACTGGACAACCAACCTAGTGGCGACTCTACATTATAGTTCTAGCTCAGTTTGTGAGGCATACCCGAAGAAATCCTTAGAAATCACTAGCTGACCCAGTGCCTGACCCTGAGAAGATTGCTAAGTGAGGGAAAAAATCACAGAAAGGAGCATCAGGATCAGGTAAGCCTAAGAAAACTTATGCATCTTTGAAAGAGAAGGTTATAGCTGAGGATATACAAGTTTGAAGATTTGGAGCCTAGCATTGTTAGTAAAGAAATACCTTCAGAGATTCATAAAGCTCCTTGTTCAGTCATTTCCCCTTTGGATGTCAGTCCAAAGAAAGCCTCCCATACAGTCCATCATATTCCTTCGTGTCTGTCATCTATTTCGTTACTTCCTACCATTCAATCTGCTAGTATCCTTCCATCTATCCCAGCCATGGCAGGCCAACAAGCACCCACGAAGATGGAAAGAATCGTAGCTGCTAGGTATGGACCCTTGGTCTTGCCTGTTCCTTTGAATGCCATGCCTCCATAAGAATATCAGAAATATATGCCCAAGTTCACTGGTACATAGGGAGTAATAGCTCAAGAACACCTTGAGTCTTTTTATAGTTATGCTGATAACCTGGATATCAGTGAAGATGATGTGTGGATGAGAGTGTTTGTCTAGAGCCTTGATGGAGAGGCTAGAAAATGGTTCAAAGATTGCCCCATAGGTCCATAGTAGACATCGAAGCATTAGATGATGCGTTTCTGAAGCAATGGGGGGATAGGAAAGATTTTCTCTATTACCATACAGAGTTTGGAAACCTAAAGAGGGAGAATGGGGAGGCATTGCCTGATTTTAATAAAAGATTTAACCGTATGTATAGTACGATACCAGCGGAAGTAAAGCCCACCCCTACCTCTGCCAAACTCACGTATGCCAATGGTTTTGACTCTGATTTCTGCCTGCTTTTGAGAGAAAGAAGATGTGCCACTCTAGCTGAAATGCAAGACGCAGCCCTGGAGGTAGAATCTAATATCATGGCTGCAGAAAGGCTTAAAAGTCATGCTGACAGAAGGAGGCAGAGAGGTGAGGCTTCTTCTTCCTCTACTTCATCCTCAGAACCCAAATTAGATAAGATGACTAAAATGATAGAGTCATTGGCTGCTGAGATATCTAAGCTGAAGATTGAGCAGAGCTTAGGAAAGGGAAGGCTTCCGAGCACTTTTGCTCCAAGAAACCCAAATCCATTCAGAAGAGCAAATGAACAGTTGCAAATCATTCGAAGGGGTAAAGAAGAAAATGAAGAACAGAGAGTTAAGGTTCCCTTCCAAAATGTAGTCATGGAGGAGGAGTAGTTTGAAGAAGAGGATGAAATCCATTGCATGGAAGACAAAGGCAGTGCTGCCTTTTTGACATTGGCTGCATATGAAGAATCATTACTCCAAGAACAAACCAGTCAAGAGTGGGACAGAGAGACTGTTCTGCAGACCAGTGAACAACAAAGATATAATCTGAGGTCAAAAGAAAACAATGTCAAGGAGAACCCTGCCCAAAGAGCTGTTGTCCAAACAAAGAAACATAATAGTAGACAGAAGAAGCCAGCAACTGATCCAGTCATCCTCAAAGCACCAGCACAAGAGGTAAGAGGTCCTGATAAGTCCCCTTCTCCTTTCAGTTTTGAGTCAGAAGTCCAAAAGTTAAAAATATATGTGCCTCTGATAGAACTTGTAAAGAGTGAAGTGTTTAGGAAGCCTATCCTTGAGGCCCTTGAGTTGAAAGCCACACAAACCTCCACTGACTCTATCAATTTGCAAGATGATAAGCCTGCAGCTGTGCTTAGCTCAATGACTGAACTTGCTAATGATAATTCCCCATCATTTTATGTCTCCTTGACCATTCATGACAAAATCCTCCACAATTGCCTACTAGACACTAGGGCTAGCCACAATCTGATGCCAAAAGCTGTCATGGAAGAGTTAGGCCTTGATATCACCAAACCATATCATGATTTATTCTCTTTTGATTCAAGGAAAGTAAAATGCTCGGGATTGATTAAAGACTTGGCCATTACCCTAACTCAGCTGCCCATGAAGAGCATGATGATGGATATTGTGGTGGCAGATATCCCTCCTAATTTTGGTATGCTGTTGTCTAGAGGATGGATCAAGAGACTAGGTGGGACATTACAAAATGATTTATCTTATGCCGCTGTCCCAGTTTTTGGAGGGGAAAGCAAGAGATTGTACAGAGAAGCATAACTGGCCTACATCATCAGTGATGAGAGGAATCCTTCTAATCATCCCATATATGTTGTGGACACTGATTTTGGAGCTTGTATTCTCCAAATTGAAGACTCCTAGAAGGCCTCAATACAGATCAAGAAACCAGTGAATCAGGCCGAGGGAGAGCAAGGAATTCAGGTTTGGGAAATGTTCTTTGATGGAGCATGTTCTAGGGAGACTGCAGGAGTAGGGGTGGCTCTGATATCTCCAGAACAAGAAAGCACACAACTGTCTTTTAAGCTAGCTTTCCAAGTCACCAACAATATAGCAGAGTATGAAGCTTTGATATTGGGTCTCAGTGCAACTAAAGACAAAGGAATCAGGAGCATAAATGTGTTTGGAGATGCTGATCTTATCATTAAGCAAGTGAATAAAACATTTCGAGCAAAGCACCCAAGGCTGAAAGCATACAGAGATGAGGTATGGAGACTTAAAGATTCTTTCGATAATTTTTGTATCTCTTATATCCCTAGAGTAAAAAATCAGCTTGCCGATTCCCTTGTTGTGTCTGCTAGCATGTTTATCCCTCCCATGCCTCCTAGACTAGTTTATGAAGTTCAGATGACATACAAACCATCCTTGCCTGATAATGTCCAGCATTGGAAAGTTTTTGAAGACGCTGATGAAGTGAATAGGTTTCTGCAAGTCATTGATGAATTTTCTGAAATGCAAATTGACCAAGAAAATGAAGCCTTGGAAGAAAACCCCTAGTCCTAGCTTAGAAACAGAATTGGTAAAGATAGCACTGTCCAACTGCCTAGCAACTATATACCTAAGGGTCTGGTTCCATTAGAAAAGTTGTTTGACCAAAATGATGTGCCTTACGAGGCTGCCCAAAAAGAAGACCAATCTGTAGTCTATAAGCATAATATATGGAATCCATATCATCCAAGATATATAAATCTGTCTAAACATTTGTCTGCTGTCCAGAGTGCTGAATACTGCAATTTAATGAAGCAATTTGCTGATGTCTTTGCCTGGGAGTATAGTGACCTGAAAACATACGACAAAAAGATCATCTAGCATAAAATCCCTTTAGAGAAAGACAACATCCCTTTTAAGCAGAAGCTGAGACCAATAAATCCTTTGCTCCTTCCTCTAATTGAAAAGGAAATCAAAAAGTTACTGGTTGCCAAAATCATAGTCCCTCTCAGATATTCAAAATGGGTAGCCAATTTGGAGTGGTGAGGAAGAAAAGTGGAGAAATTAGGCTATGCGTTGATTTCAGAAACTTGAACAAAATGCTCTAAAAAAGACAACTACCCTCTACCCAAGATGGAGCATTTACTGCAGAAGGTTTTAGGGGCCAAAGTGATGTCTTTCCTGGATGGATTTTCAGGGTATAATTAGGTTGCTGTACATTCAGATGACCAAGAGAAGATTGCATTCACCACTCCTTGGGGCACTTTTATGTATTCCAAGATGCCTTTTGGACTGATGAATGCTGGATCCACCTCTCAGAGAGCTATGGATATAGCATTTGTGGGGGAGAAGGATAAGTTTGTCCTTATCTACCTAGATGATATAATAGTGTACTCTAGCAGCCATCAAGGCCATTTATAACATTTGAAGAAAGTATTCCTAAAGTGCAGAAGGTTTGGGATTTCAGTCAATCCTAAAAGTCATAGTTTGCTTTGGAAGAGGGCAAGCTGTTAGGACATGTTGTGTCCGCTACAGGTGTAAAAATTGACCCATAAAGAGTAAGAGAAATACAGACCTTGTCTGTTCCAAGATCAAAGAAAGATATTCAGTCCTTCCTGGGCAAGATAAATTTTGTGAGGTTCATCCCAAATTTTGTAGAACTTGTAAAGCACATTACCTCCATGTTGAGAAAGGGGTCAGAGATCAAATGGGCTAAGGCAGCAAGAAAATGATCATAATGCCAGCACAGATGGATCTTAGTAGCCACTAATTACTTCACTACGTGGATTGAAGCAATCCCTTCCAGAAAGGCTGATCATCATGTGGTCATGAGGTTCTTGACAGAGAATATCTTCACGAGATTTGGTTGTCCACATAAATTGATCACGGACAATGCAATAGGCTTCAGGGCAAAAGAATTAGTGGACATGTGTGACTCAATGGGCATTACGCTGGTTCATTCCACCTCATATTACCCTCAAGGAAAGGGTCTAGCAGAATCTTCCAACAAAAGCCTGATAGGGATAATTAAAAAGCTATTGGAAGATAACAAAAAGATTTGGGATTCTAAGCTCAAATATGCATTATGGGCTGATAGAGTGACCACCAAGAAATCCACAGGGAATTCTCCATTCAAGTTGGTATATGGCACTGAAGCTGTATTCCCGATTCAGTTAACCCTCCCTGTGGCAAAATTCTTGCAAGAAGAGCAGGATGAGGAAGAAGACATGGCAAAAAGGATCACTGATTTAGCAGAGGTACATCAAATCAGAGAACAGCTGGTTGAAAGGTCAGCAACACATCAGTAGAGAATCAAGGAAGTTTTTGACAGAAGGACAAAAACAGATAATTTTCAGGTTGGGGACTTAGTTCTTAAGTGGGATGCCCTAAAAGAGAAGAAAGGAAACCATGGGAAGTTTGATGCTTTTTGGACAGGGCCTTTTATCATCTCTCAGATCCAAGGGAACAATACTTTCATGCTGCAAAGTATGGAAGGGGAAACAGTTTTTGGAGGCCCAGTTAATGGGCGTTTTCTGAAAGTTTATGTTATTTAAGGTCTTTGGCCTTAAATTTGTAAATATGTTGTTTTATCAGTTTAATGTAGGCTCAGTTAGACTCCATGCCCAGTGGAACACTAGGAAATTTTGTTTATTTGGTTTGAAAGGAAAGGCAATGATCTGCAGTTCTTGAGACCTCACAGGGAGGATCTCATCCCCAAAAGGAGCCAGTGTTAGCTCTATTGTATAATCAGAATTTTCTAAAGCTGGGGGTCACTTTGTCCGCGGTCATGCTAAAAAAGGGGGCTTATAGTGGTTACCCTCACCTTCCCCTGTACCTCGCTCACCCTCCTTTTGTCTTAACTTCCTGTGTTTTTTGTTGAAAATCATATTAAAAGCCCTTGTCAAAGCCCCGGGCGTCAATACATAAAACCTTATAAAAACCCCATATATCCGTACGCCTTCGCAAACCCTTTGCCATGACCTTAACCGTTGTTCTCCATCACCCCCAATCCAACATTTCCCTGTCACGTCTGACAAAAAATCTTCTCGATTGAACTTCCACCGCTCAATCACCTCCACCACAATTGGACGATGATCGCTCTCCTCGCACCCGCAAACCGACGGCATGTTAACGCGCAATGGGAGGGTGGTTTTCCCTTTCCCCGCCGCCAAGTGTCGCGCTTCGAGTGGTATCGCACATCAATATACGTTTTCTGCCCAACCCCAACGTCGGTGCAAGAAAATAACACTTACCGCTCAGACCTATTCTCCCGATCGACAACGTCCCCGCATCTTCGACACCCGACAACCGTTGGATCTGCTCACCCGAGATCCAATGGCCTGTGATCACCCCGCTCCCGCCTCCTCCAATATCCCTGTTGGCTCATCTCCGCCGTCTATCCGCCCGATCCAATGGCCGATATTGCTCTGCCATCTGACTACTCCGGCCACTGTGCAATCCACGTACTGTAACCATTCTATGCCCCTGAAAGGACGAAGGTAATCAATTTTAGGTACCGGATGCATTTCTTCCTCAACAACTACGTTCCACGGACAACATGGCCGAGAAGGAAAAGGATAGAGTCGAGCAGGTAAATGCATTCAACATTTATGGCACTTCATCCCATATAACACTCCACCTGCTCGAGAAGGACAACAGAGTGCCTGAGAAGATCAAATCATTCATTGAAGCAGGAAAATTGCACCAAAAACCCCATCAGGTAGTTAAAGCGGTTGGTGGTAAATTATGGCCCCTCCATACTTAGAATGGCCGAGTGCCTTTGTAATGAAACTCTATAAATACCCAGAAACAAGATGTAATTAGGGTTGATGGTTGTTGTTTTGATGTAAGGTTCAACTTCTGGAGATTGTAACTACTTTGATGCTTGCAATGTCTCGTCTTCATTTTCAGCTAATACAAGCTTCTTTTGCTGTTAATTGCTCACTTTCCATTTCTATTATGTTCTAGGCTGTGACATGATATGTAGCTTTCCTGAACTCTTGATGTTTAGCACTAGAGGAGTTATCATCCTATCTCTGTGGTTAAATCTTGCATGTATCAGTGAATGTGTTAATCAAGTTTCTTTTCACTTAGTGACAGAGAGCTGTCATCCTGTCTTTACACTAGGGAATTAGATTTGCAGACCTATTTACTGGTTGTAGCCGGCCATCACAAGGTCTTGTGCATTTGCTGGTGTGGTCAGTATTCTCCGTATTCACCCAATCTCTGAACTGTGAGTAATTGGTGGTCTAAAGCCTTGTAGTCTGGGGGTGTTCATCCATGTCTAGAGTTAGGCATAGTAGAAGTGGTTATCTAGCTTGAACAAGCATCATTCCTTCCATTCATTCATTTCCAACATTAAGTTGAGTTTGTAATGTTCCCGAGCATCTCCGAGCTACAACCTAGGAGAGTTTCTTGGGGTGATAACACTTCCTAAAGAAATAGACCCTGCATGAAAGAAATGACCAAGGAAAATAAGCTGGAGTTCTACGAGTGTATCGCCAAGTGTTGTCGCTACGGAAAACACCCTCTAAAATTTTGTCTACACTTGAATTTTGGAGCCTACTATGGATCTTGCGATCGATCATTCCGTAGTCACTTCTTGGTTAGTTGATGCTTTTGAGCTCCCTTCTTGGATTGGAAGTGTCGAGGGTACTTTCTCACACATGCTCACTCCAAAACAAGTTCATGAGCGCATTATTTTACATAAGCTTGAACAAGCATATAACGGTCCATGAAGACTGTGCCTATGTGATGTCCAATCCATGTCGATAGTTAGTGCACACTGACATCGAAAATTTCTCACTTCTAGCTGCGTTTGTACTTCTATTTCAATGAGTTTTGGAAATAATCGCTTTCACGCATCTTTTTTTTCGCAAGTGTCGTTTTCATGTACTCGATTGTCTCTTTTGATTGCTTTCACTCTAATTAGTATCCTTTTCATGTCATGTTCACTCTAGCATGTGTTTCTTTCATTTTCATTCACATATTGCAAGTGTCGTTCACACTTTAACACTTGTCGTCTTCTATCATGTTAAGTGTCGTACAATGTACATAAGCTTGTTTTGGTGGTTCCAAGAGGTTCTTCTTGTGTAAATGAGTCGATCTTACCATGTAAACCTCCATCGCACTCATTTCCAAAGTTTTAAGGATTGTCGCACAAGTGTCGTTAGTAATCACGGTCATCACAAACTATATCTTTAGCGTCGCACTTGTCGTAAAGGTTGTCGCACTGAGGGAAGTATGTTGTTAATGTGTTTTAGATTATATATGTTGTGTCGCAAAGCACTCTGAGTGTGTGATCAAAATCAAGTCCTGTCACTAGTTTCACTAATCTCACTCTTAGCCAAATTTCAGAAAATTCCCAGCAACTTTGCCTCATCCAACATTCCTGAACTGTGCATTGCACAGTCCCAGCCTTCAAGAGGCAACCCTTCCTCTTGGCATTGTGCAACATAGTTCTTGCCTTCCAAGACCGTGCACTACACAATTTTAGTTCTCAAGCCCGAGCCTTATCCTACATAATTGCGTAATTCAACCCTCCACCCTTGCCCCAACTGTGCACAGCATAATATCTGAGCTTAAGCCCAAACCCTGAGCTCTTGAAATGTGTAACTGCACAACCACCAAGTATGCTCTGCCTCCCAGAACTGCACAGTTGACAGAAACAATGGAAATCCCTCTAACCTGACTCACTGAGCCTCAAAACTGTGGAATCTTCTTGCACAACCCATCCTGAACTATGCATTGCACAGTCTCAAGTCTCAAGAATCATCCTTGAGCTCTTGAAATATGCAATCACTGGGTCTTCTCTACCTTCGAGAATTCACAATGGGAAAAATTAGTTTTCAACCCCTCAACTTGGCTCTCCAAGCTCCCCAACCGTGCAATATTTTTGCTCATTCCAATCCCGAACTATGCATTATGCAATCTCAAGGCTCAAGACTGAACCTTGACCACCTGAGCTGCGCAACTACACAATCACTGAGTGTCTCCCTCAACTTACCACATGGTTTCGACTTAGTCAGTGGATTATCATGCAACATATTAGATAGGGGTTTATAAGACTAATGTCGTCTTGTCATGCGAGGATTGTAGATGTAGGAACTTTATCATGCTTTGGAAAGATAATGAAGAAGGATATGGAGAAGGAGGAAATGCTAGAAGACACCTAAGGAGCTAAGGATATAATATGGTCATTAGACAAGAATATGAAGGAACAATAGATTACAAAATAAGACCAAATATTATGACCGCATGAAGAATCCATGTTATTCACAACCCTTGGAGGGTAGATATGAATAAACAATCATATCTCTCATGAAGATGAAGCATTGAATACATATCTTATTTAAGATATAAAAAAATAAGAAGCAAGAAGGATAGCTTGGCATTGCCACATCATCATGTAGTCCATGTCATCAATGTCATGTCATGTCCTGTCATGAGCCATCATGTGCCACATCATTTGTGGATTATGTAATTATATATTGGAAAATTTAATGTGAAGTGGAAGTCCAAAGTACACAGAGAATATGAAGAGTCATGTAAAGTCAAAAATTCATAGGAAGTCAAAAAGTCATGAGGGTAGTCAAAGAGTCACAAGGAGGTAAAGCATCACCCCATTGGTTATATATACACCCTCACTGTATGAGTAAGGGAATTTTCACCTTGGATCCTCCCGCAAGGCATTAGAGAGACAAGTTAGTTCTTTTGGGGAGAAAGGAGTGGCTCCAATGCTCTACTATTGGGGCTAGTGGTGTTTGTTGTATACATGTGTCTTGTCACTTTTACTTAATATCAGAAGACTCATGGCCATCACATTCTTCCTCCATGGAGTATGAATATTTTTAAGACAATTATGTGGATGTTTTTAATTCATGTTTGCTTTCATCTGTGCTAAAGTAATTGAAATATTTCAGTTATTTTAGTACTTATCAGATTGAGAATGTGTTGTAATGCTTGCTATAACATTCACATCCTTGTGGACTATTCCACTAGATGTTAGACAAATATTTCATGTTTTTAATGGTTGCAATGACCGTCACATTTTTGTGGACTATTCTACTGGATGTTAGACATATATTTTCTATGTGCATGTGTCTCTACTAGGGTGGTACTATTACCTCTCTCCTAGAGGCTCACTTTCCTTTCCATATGTAGTAAAAGAATCTTGACACACATACAACCGAACACTCACCAGGAATACTTACTTGATGATTTGAGATTACCTATGCATAACTCTCTTGTGATAAAATTTATATCCAAGGAAAACCTAGAAGAATACATGGTAGCTGGACCGATATCCTGGATGGGGCTCCTATTCCAAATGGTGTGAGCTCTAATTTGGAATTCACATTGGGGAGGCCACCTTAGTTGACAAATTTCTAGTACTGTAAAAAAATGGCACTAAAAGGAGGGCTAAATGATAAGCTGTGCCCTTTGAGTTTGTTTTGAATCTCTTATCGTAAATGGATCATCCTCAAATCATACTCCCATATGTGTTTTTATAACTTATCCCCTGGTGAAATTTTAATCCCTAATGAGTCTCTCCATGACTTGTGTCAACTTAACTTTGATGATGAGGGTGATACATCCTTTGTCGAGCATTCATCTCTTTTTCTAAATTTATGTTAATATTATGAAATTGATTGTGAAGATGTGGCTTTTATTGTTTTCTACCTCACCCTTGAAGGTCGAGTTAGCTGATGATGTCACACTCTACCACCTGCTTCCATCCATTCTCTTAGCCTTCTCGTCAAGGAGATTCATTTAGAAATTGATAGGTATGATTACTGAGATGTTTATAAAAGAATCAATCAACTTAGAATGGAGCCTAATGAATCGGTTGAGGATTTATCTAATCGATTCCTTCACCTTTGTTATGAATTTCCAAAGAAGATATGGATTCAGATTTCTTGAAACAAAAGTTTGAGAATTTGGTTTATATCTCTTTTCATGGTGAATCCAAACCACCTGATGTCTCTTCTTCCCCAAATCTTGTAAATCAAAAGACACCCCTAATTTTAGAGGAGGAATTGACTACTCCTTTTGTTCCTTATCACCCTCCGTTTGTAGTTTCGATGAGGGTACCTCCGTGTGATGATAGTAAAGTTGGGAAATATGCACATGAAATTATTAATCCATATTCTCATCCTCCTTATTTTCATGGTTCAAATCCAACAGAGGAAATCCCAGAATGGATCATATATCCTATGGAGAAAGCTAATTTTTCCATTCCTCAAGATGGTATCAACATTCATAACTCTAGTCTTGAATCTAATTTGGTTTTCCGTCATTCTCTATCATCTACATGCCATGAATATTTGTACCATGATCTAATTGATTAATCTCCTCCACCAGCTAGTTTTTCACATTCTCCTAATTTTCAAGTTGTTGGTTCAAATTGCAATCAAGATCAAGGTAGTCACATTACATGGGTAGAGGAGTAGGAAGGTGAAGATTCTTTCATTATTTCTTATCTTTTTCAAAATCCTCCATGTCAATACGATGCTCTTACATTCTTGGATGATTTTCAACCTTCTTATCTCTGTAGTGAATTAAATGAAATCAATTTGTTCAGATCTATAGTCTTGGGCAACAATCATTCTGATGATGGTGATTCTAATAATGTATGTGATGAAGAATTCCCAAGGGCACCAACCAATTTTTCGTTTCCTCTAGAAGTTGTTGATTTGACAAAATCAGATTTGGGATTTGATCCAGCCGAAGAAAATGTTCTAATCAAAACTTCCTCTTCATCCCTCTAGCCCTTGTGCTCACTTATTTGTGATGCATCTGCTTGAGATGAAGATACTCCTTGCTCTTCAAGTTCATCATGGGATGAGGTCACTTCTCAATTTACACAAGGTAATGAGGTTGTCCATGACAAAAGAGAAAATAATTAGATCATTGAGTATCCTTTCCATACCATATCATCTCTTGTTTTGCATGATGACAAATCTTCAAATCAACTTTCTCGTGAAATTTCTCCGATTCATACTTATTTAGACTTGCGATCAAAAAAATCTTTTGACTTGGGTAATCTGGTTTTTAAATTTGTAAAATCCAATGAAATCAATGATAGAGATGGTTTCCATCCAATTGATAGTGAAAGCAGTTGTCCTCACACCATGCATGATTTGGTTCAATCTTCAAAATGTGATTTTACAATCCTTGAAAGTTTTGAGACTTGTTAGGGAGTTGAGGCACTTCAACTTCCATTGATGATTATGTCAGGACCTCGTAGCTCTTGTAAGATTCCCGAACTGAGTCAGGTCTCGTTTTCCTCAAAATTTATTTTTTTTTCTACTTGGTTTTGCTCCATGTAAATTCCTTTTGTAAATATGTTTGGCATTGTGGATATAATTTTTTAAACTTCAAGATTAAATTTATGATTGGATTCAAGTTCCTATTTCAGTCGATTCATCTCCATGCAAAATGCTTTCTCTTAACCCAGGTTTGGAAAGTTTGTCTCTCACAAAAGCATGGAATTGTGAAGTTTATTATTCTAAAGATCATTTTTGGCCAAGGAAGTCTTTCCCGTCACATACTTTTGAAAACATTCAACTCATGATCCTTCTTGTGAATATTTTGATGCTAATGTTTTTCTTCATCGCATCTAAAATCATCTTGAGCACTAGTGAATGCATCGATTATTTGATGAATCAAATTCTTCTTCTCTCGTTTTACACTAATTGGCTTCACATGTTTGATATACTAGCATTCCTTTTTACTTGTTTCGACGATTACGATTCTAGTGTAGTGTGTAACCAGTTATAATAAAATGATTTGTTATACTTATCATGTGAGGAATATGATTTTATTATGTATAGCGTTTTCGAAATTGTTCAAGCTAATTTATCTTTGGTAATTACAAACTTGGAGTCTAATGCTTTAATCATCTCATCTGATCATGATTCTTTCTCTAATGACTATTTTTCAACTCAATATTTTCCCATAAGCACATCCAATGACAATTATTTTACACCATTTGATATTTATGGTTTAACATTTCATTATCCGGGTACTTGTCAAGCAGTTGAGGCACTTTCGCACTCGGTGATGGTTATGTCAAATCCTCATTGTCTTGACATCTCTGTTGAATATGATAAGATCTATTTTCCCTCACAAGTTTCTCACTACAATCCAGTGCCTCTAATTGAAAATTCATCTTTTCAAATATTCTGGGGTTTTCAAGAGGGTTGTCATGAATTTTATGATCCAATCAATGAATGGTTGGAGCAATATTACCTGGCAAGCTCTGTAGAAAATAATAAGTCTCGATATTTCTGCGTGATTGCTAAGGAGTTCAGTGTAGTTGAAGACACATTTGCAAGAAGCTTCCGAGGTTTATTGAATGATGGTTTTCATAAAAAAGGTAAGATTGTGAACTAGCTAGAAGTAGTGGCTATGGCCTATGTTTATGCTAATAAGAAAAACCTTCAAGTTTTTGTGCAAGTTATTCAAGTCCTTATCTGTTCTGTTTCACATTGATTTATATCAGTTTTAATTGATTAAATCTTTGTGAATACAGATTAGAGGCAGTTATGGTGGCTTCATTGAATTTCATTATACGTGACGCCGACCTTCTAGATGATTAAGTTAAGAGTAGGTCTAGTTTCATATTAGTTTACCTGCACATTCATCCTGTATTCATTTTCTATAGTTTAACTTGTGTTTTCTCATTTTGGTTTCACACCATCTTTTGGTTAGCCTCCTTTTGTTTTGTCTTCTGGTTTTGTTTCCTTGTTTTGGGATTTGTTTTGTTTTATTTTGTAAGACCTTGCATGAAGATGCTTTGTTGGCTCAAAAGGAAATGTGGAAAAATTGAAAAGGATTTTCTGACATTGCAACATCTGGCTAACTCTATGTCTTTCTTCCTAGTCTTAGTTACATCTTTTGGTCAATGATGTTTTGATGGAAAATACGATCATTGCATTAAGAAAGCCTTGTGTCGAACCATGATCTCCATGTATATTATGGAAACCTCATGCCTACACTTGGGTTTTTATGTTTTGGTGATTTCAGGCTGATCCAAGCAAGTAGAGAAGGACAATGGGAAAATCTAAAAGAGCAATACCAGAGGTCTTATATATGCTTCTCTGAAGGGACAACCTCTTCTACTCTCAATAAGTCAAGATCCCTCTTCTGCCCATAAAATGAATAAGTGCCTATGCATAGTCCTATTTAAATATATAAATAAAGGTGAAAGAAGAGAAAGGATTCTTGCATAGAGAGGTGAAGCAAGCAACCCCACCAGGGTACTGTCGAGGCTTGCTGACAACGAAGCAATGTTTGTGTTCCTGTAGTGACTTCGTTGGGGTACTGTCCAGGCTTGTTGGCAGTGGAGAAACACCAGAGATGAAAAAATATACTCTGAAAATATAAAGATCGCAAACTTCATTACCCTATCCCGACTTGAAACATTTTGTGATCGTTGATCTTATGCTTGTGTTTAACTGAGTAAAGAAATGAAGGGGACTATGCTTATGCATGGTGTAAGTGGGGATATGATGGTAATTTGAGTGATGAATCAATACTTCATGAATAACTAGACCCTGCATGAAAGAATTGACGAAGGTAGAGAGACTGAAGTTCTACCAGTGTGTCGCCAAGTGTTGTCATTGTGACAAACACCCTCCAAAATTTTGCGTACACTCAAATTTTGGACCCTATTGCGGATCTTGCGATCATTCATTCCATAGTCACTTCTTGGTTAGTTGATGATTTTGAGCTCCCTTCTTGGATTGGAAGTGTCGAGGGTAATTTCTCACGCATGCTCAGTCCACAAAAAGTTAATCAGTGCATTCAGTGTGCACTGACATCGATAATTTCTCACTTATAACTATGTTTTTACTTCTATTTCTATGAGTTTTGAAAATTGTATCCTTCATGCATCTTTGTTTTCGTGAATTCCATTTTCATGTTCTAGGTTGTCCCTTTTTCTTTCTTTCACTCTAATTAGTATCATTTTCATGTTATCTTCGCTCTCTCATGTGTTTCTTTCTATCGCAAGTGTCATTCACACTTTAGCGTTTGTTGTATTCTAGCATGTTAAGTGTCGCACACTGTACATAAGATTGCTTTGGGGGTTTCAAGAGGTTCTCCTTGTGTAAACGAGTCGATCTTACCATGTAAACCTTCGTCACACTCATTTCCAAAGTTTAAGCATTTTCCCACAAGTGTCATCACGGTCATCGCAAAGTGTATCTTTGGTGTCGCACTTGTTGTAAGTTGTCGTAAATCTTGCCACAATTGTTGTAATTATGATATATGTTTTGTCATCAAGCACTCTAAGTGTGTGATCAAAATCAAGTCCTATCAGTATTTACATCAATTTTAATGATCCCACACTTAGCCAAATTTTGGAAAATTCCTAGCAACTTAACCTCATCCGACCTTCCTGAACTGCGCATTGCGTTGTCCCAGCCTTCAAGCTACAACCCTACTTCTTGAAACTATGCAATGTAGAACTCCTGCCTTCTAGGACTACGAACTACGTAGTTTTATAGATTAAGCCTAAGCCTTGGCCTCCAAAATTGCACAATTCAGCCCTCCAGCCTGTCCCCAACTATGTAATGTGCAATCTCTGAGATTGAGCCTAAACCTTAAGCTATTAGAATGCATAATTGTGCAATAACCATGTCTTCTCCACCTCCCAAAACTACATAGTTAACAAAAATAGTGCAAAACCCTGCAACATGAATCTCTGAGCATCAAAACTTCGTAATCTGTCTGCATAGTCCAGTCTGAACTACGCATTGTGCAGTCTCAAGGCTTAGGCCTTAGCCCTGAGCTCTTGAAATGCGTAATCACCATGTACGATCTACCTTCCATAACTACGTAATGGGAAAAATCAATGTTCAAGCCCTCATTCGGGCTCCCTTATCTCCCCAACTATGCAATATTTTTGCTCAACGCAAGCCTGAACTGTGCCTTGCGTAGTCTCAAGGCTCAAGCCTAACCCTTAACTGCCCGAGCTATGAAATTTTGTAGTCACTGAGCCTCTCCCTCGGCCTACCACCGGGTTCTGTCTCAGTTAATGGATCATCATGCAACATCTTAAACTAGGGGTTTATCATACTGATGTTGTCTTGTCATGAGTGGATTGCAGATGAAGGAACTCTATTATGCTATGACAAGATGATGAAGAAGGATATGGATAAGGGATATGAGGAGATAATATGATAATCAAACAAGAAGAGTAAGGAACACTGGATTACAACAGAAGATCAAAGATCAATACTGCATGAAGACTCCATCTGATTCAAAACCCTTGGAGGGTAGATATGAAGAAAAATGCATATCTCTCATGAAGATGAAGAATTGGATATATATATTATTGAAGACAAAAAGAAAGAAGCAACAAGAAGGACAACTTGGCATTGCCGCATCATCATGCAGTCCATGTCATCAGTGTCATGTCATGTCCTGTCATGAGACATCATGTGCCACATCATTTCTGGATTATGTAATTCCATATTGGAAAATGTAATGTGAAGTGGAAGCCCAAAGGACACATACAAAATATGAAGAGTGATGTAAAGTCAGAAATTCATAGGAAGTCAAAAAATCATGAGGGTAGTCAAAGAGTCACAAGGAGGTGAAGCATCACCCCATTGGTTATATATACACCCCCATTGTATGAGCAAGGGAATTTTCACCTTGGCTCCTCCTCCAAGGCATTAGAGAGACAATCTAGTTATTTTGAGGAACAAGGAGTGGCTCCAATGCTCCACTATGGAGGTTATTGGTGTTCGTTGTATACATGTGTCTTGTGAATTTTACTTAATATCATAATCCTTATGGCCAACACATTCTTCTTGCATGGATTATGAATATTTGTAAGATTATTATGTGGATGTTTGTATTTCATGTTTGCTTTCATCTGTGCTAAAGTAATTGAACTATTTCGGTTATTTTAGTACTTATAATATTGATAATGTGTTTTAATGGTTTCTATAACTATCACATCCTTGTGGAATATTCTGTTGGATGTTAGAAAAATATTTCTTATTTATAATGGTTGCAATGAACATCACATCTTTGTTGACTATTATGTTGGATGTTAGACAGATATTTTCTATGTGTGTGTGTCTCTACTAGGGTAGTACTATTGCCTCTCTCCTAGAGGCTCACTTTCATTCCCCTCCATAGTATAAGAATATTGACACACATACAACTGTACACTCACTAGGCACACTCACTTACCGATCTGAGATTACTTGTGCATAACTCTCTTGTGCTAAAATTTGTAGCCAACGAAAACCTATAAGAATACATGGCAGCTAGGCCAATATTCCGGATGGGGCTCCTATTCCAAATGGTGTGAGGTCTAACTGGGACTTCATATCAGGGAGACACCCTTGGTTGACGGATTTCCAACACCATTCACATAATGGCTTCGAGATCATGTTATATTCTCCCCTTGGTAATATGCATTATTATGCTTTCGGACTTGAATTTGACTGTACAAAAAGGGTTGTTGAGTTTGAGGGTTTACTTTTGGGTATTGAACAAGCTCTCAACTTAGGTTGTAAACACCTGACCTATTTCAACGAATCTAAGTTTATTGTCAATCTAATTAAGAAAGTCGATTCTCATTCAAAAAATTGAATACGCGATATATACTCAAATTTCTTGGCATAAAATTTCTAAATTACTTTCCTTTAATATTAGTCATGTTCACATGGAATTGAATGTCTTAGTCAATTACCTAGCTATATATGCTGCTAGTACTTGAAAACAACTTCTTTTTGAAGGACCTAACAATAGTTTGCAACCAACTTCATCTGTAAAATAATGAGGACGATTGGAAAGTATTTTCAAATGATGAAATCATTTTCTCATTCATCTAAGATCAACCTTCCAATAAGAAGGACATCATTTTGCTTAAAGACAATAAGTATCCTAAAGGAGTTTCTCTTCTCGAAATTTCTTTTTTCATCTAGTGATGTGTCAAGCAATAAAGAGGGACATAAAGAGGAGTAGAAAAGAAAAATATTTGAAACCATACTGTTGGATATTAGAATCCCAAGAGACCCAAAGGTTTTATAGATTGGTTTCCAATGTTCTGAAGATAAAAAAAAATGTTTTTTGATTCATGTAATGAGTTTAAGGCTGTATTTGCCTAGTCATACAAAGATCTACATGATTTTGACTCTATTATCATCCAACATGATATTTCAATCAAATAAAATGCCAATCCTATCAAGCAAAGAAAAAAAGCTTTTATTCCCCCAAATGAAATGATAGTTTGAAAACATCTAGAAAAATATTGCTTGCTCGTATCATCTTTCATGGTAATTACTCTGAAAAATTCACACATCTCATGCTTGTTAGAAAAAAAATCTCACTGTACATCTATGTGACGATTTTCGTATTTCGAATAGAGTTGGCATTAAGAACACATTTTCTTCTCGTCATACGGATAAGGGATGAAATAATATGATTCTATACCTTGTTACACATACAATTTTTCTTTCCTTTGAGTTTTTATTGTTGTTTTTATTTCTTTCTACATTGCTCTCATGTTAGTTTTCTCGCTTATCTTTTGTTTTTACTAGTCATAATTGAGTGTAGCACTGTGTTCCTTAAGTTTGTACCATTTCTGGTAGGACTGTTTGGTTTTATTAGTTCCACGAATTTGTACTAATGCCATTTAATTAGCTAATTTGTTAATAAGTAGGAAAACAAGATGACTTTATGTTAGTGCACAAGATGATGTTGCTACAATACTTAGCATTAACTCATTATTTCTTCTGCATAAAACATAACAAGTGATTCCTAGTCCCTTTTTCTTGTGCCCCTTGCTTCTTCCCCCACATGGCGACTTTCCTACCTTCTCTTGCTGCTAGAAGTCTTATTTACCACATGATCCCAAAGATTTTGAGTGTTGTCATATTACATACAACCCTCTCTATGGAGTCCCCAGATATTAAGATACCTTCATAAAGTTGTGCAAACCATTGCACTTCATTATCATTCCTCCTTTGAAAGGCATAGTAATAACACATTAAAAAAAAATTCAAGCCTCGATAGGTGAGGTCCCCCTTAGAGTAATAAGAAGATGACATTTGACATCACTTCATGGTTCAATGTTTCATATGAGCATATGGTGTAATGAGTAACATATAGGATATTTGTGCTTACTTATGTGGTTTGAAGGCCTTGTTTTGACTCACATCACTAATGATATGCGTAATCACTATGTGGATTTGATAATTACAACATGACATGGAATTACTATGGAAAAACTTTTGTTGCACATACATGATAGCAAATTTCTTGACCAATTACATTTATTTCAATTTTTCATTAAAAAAAGATAATGAATTCATATTAAAAATAAATAAATAAAGAAATAAAGAAATAAAAATAAATAAAATAATTCCTTGCTAAGCAATTATTATCAGAAACAAATAAAAATGGCTCTTAGATGCATATTTGTGAATATGGAAAGTAATATACAACAAAGTTCTAAGTGCATAAAATGACAATTGTTTCAATAAAAAGTCTTGAAGACATGAATAATATGAAGTTTAATGCCTATATAAACACAACCTTGTGAATCATATAATAAATGTGGTATGCCATTCCTATGATATAGCGTATAGTTGTGAGCCAAATATTGCCGAGAAGGTGGAAAGTGTGGTTTTATTTCGATACAACGTGTGATTAATGCACCGGACCTTGAGGAACATTTCAAGACTCCTAACTGCGTGAGGTTAGTTGGAAAGGAGGCTATTAACTAACCTCACTTTGCATTGTAAAATTTGGAGTTATTCATGCAGAGAAATTCCATCAAAACACTAGTTTGAAGCATTGGATTGTTGGGAGGAATGATTGATAATCACCTTCAAAATCCACTAGTACCATATAAGTGGTTGTTCTTAGGTATGGGGAATTTCCTAGCTCAGAAAGTGATAGATGTGTGATTCCTTTCAATAAGTGTAGCCTCTGTTTGAGTCAGTTGGCGTGATTGTAGTGGGTTAATCCCATTTTCATTTTATTTCCCCTGTGATTGCATTTATGTCATGAAAAAAAAAGAAAATAGTCCTTGTTACAACCAAGGCTTATCATATATGGCCTTTGTTCGGTCTATATAGTTATTATTTTATGAGAAATGACTCTCATGTATACTATTCCTCTGTCGTTGCCACATGTTTTTATACAATGTTCTAAAGATCCTATTATGATTTAGCTGAAGCATACATTCCATTATTCTAGTTTTGAATTTCATTACTATACCTGGGTTTGTTTTATGTGTTTCCAAAATGATTATGAAACCCCGCACAACATGGATCTTCGACTGTCAACAAAATACTTATTCATGCCCAAAAGAAAAAGGGGTCAAATCTCCACAAATAAAAAATCATATTTATTCCCACTCCATATTCCATCTCTTGGTTAATTGGATTTTAAGCCATTTCCTCATACCCATTATAACATTAAATTTTTATTGTTACTCATCTGAAGTAACACACGACTCTACAATACTCCTCACTTAACATATGTCCAAGGGAATATTTTTTTTAGGGGTAATCATTTGCTGATAAAGGATATGTCATGTCTTATATGAGTCTTGTTAGGGGTAATCATTTGCTGATAAAAGGTATGTCATGTCTTATATGAGTCTTGTATTTTATATATCTATCACATTTTCAAAATTTCATTAGCCATGTATTTGGATATTCAATGACAACCACATGTCCCATTCACAGTGTTAGATTATGGTGTTGAAATATGCTTATCTCTCATATTGAATTTCTTTTAAAACATAGTTTCTTCTATTATAATTCCTCCTCTTGTCATAATTATCACTTTACACATCATGACACCAACATGTAATTCACCTGACTCACGTTAGTGGCCTATGTATGCATCGAAGTACATAGTTGAGCGAGTTTGAAAAATATACTAATCCACAAACGTAAAAAGAAGCCTCGTAAAATTTCAAAATTCCCTTCCAATTATAGCATGGACAAATAAACAAAGAAAGATATCCCTCTTTTTTTGGTTTATATATTTTGACACCTAATCCCAAGGATTAGTTAAACTAATGTAAATATTGTAAATAGTAAAAATAAATGAAAGTTGGAAGACGAAGTGATATTGGAAAATGAAACTTAATAGTCTCCCTCTCCTTGTATATATTCAAATGAAATCTTAATGAAAAAACAAAAAGTTATCATGGAGCTACTCCTACCCTGACATGGTATTAGAGACAATTCCCAAAATTAGCTTTTGCATTATAAATCCTGTCAATTTTATGTCATATTCTTTCCCTTTGTTCTCTGCGGCTCTCTGATGTATCGTCTCAATGGTCATTTTTGTCCTCTGTCATTTAATTCCAGCAACCCATTCTCCAATTTCTCTTTGTGTTTGATCAACTTGTTGGAAGGCAATGTTGAATGTTGCATGTGTGTGATACATTTGTGCACTATAGTTGTGGAATGTAGCGTTGAGAGCAACGTTAAAGAAATGTTGGACGAGCGTTCCTATAGATTCGGTGATGAATTCCATAATTTCTCTGATGGCTCTGGGCTGATACGTTTTTCTCTTCATTTATGGACTTCACTCTCTGCTATGAGGATCTTTTTTTTTGGTGCAAATTCCGGAAAGATATTCTGTTTTTTCTGCTAAGACCTCTGTTTCGCTCCAGGCTATCTGTTTCTTTCTTCTTTTATTTTATTATCAGGCTCATAGGCTCTGCACTGGACTACCGGGAACAGTTTTCTGTTATGTTCCCACACGTCCCTTCATGTATTTCTGCTTTTTATATTTCCTTGATATAAATACATCGTGATTTTTCTTCTGAAAAAAAAAGAAATGTTGGACGAAGCTCCTGTCGTGATGAAATCTTGTTTGGATTGTCGACCTGTGTTATTGTTGTTCAATTTCTGGTGCAACAATGAGCGTGGATCCTGCATTAATATATTTGTTGTTCATTTAATATATATCCCGCGTATGGTTGGTAAAATCGTGATTGTGCACTAGTTATCATGGCCCGTGGTGTGTTGAACAATTTGGTGAATGTTGGAATCTGTGAATAATTTTGTTGTTGCGTTGGCCATGGCCTCCCGTTAAACCCAAGAGCCGATGTTGTCCATGTAATCCGTGGTATATAAAGTGGTTGTGCGTTGATTTCTTTCTGCGAAGGTCGTACATATGGTCATCTATATGCTGGGTTGAATTATCTGAAAGATTGAACGCTGAATTGAGTTGAATAACTTTTATGTACGTCGATTAAGTATATATATATGCTCCGTATATATGTTGAGTTCCTTTTTAAGAGTTCCTTTTTAAATGCAGAGCATTGGTGTGGAGTTACTATTAACACCATAATTTATATGTTAAAGATGTGAGATGAGTTCACCTCTTATGAAGTACACATTTATGTTATGAAGTGCATTATGGTACATAATTTAATATAGGGTGATTTTTATACTATGAAGTGCATTATGGTTCGAAATAACATACTTTAATATGGGGATTTTTAATATATGGTTTGAATAGTGATATTATATGGTTTGAGTAGTAATATTATATGGGGGAGACCTTTCATATGCACATGATAGAGCACAAGATAGAGTGAGTTTTTTTTCTTCGAAAGCATACAGTTTTTAAGAATGCATTCACTTATCTCTATAGTGGGAGTAGTTTTTATTGGCAAAGAAAACTACCATGAGTGTTCTAGGAAGATAAAACACACCTTGATTTTTAATGAGTTGGGGAAAGGGATTTTTGAAGGAGAAGGAGACAATGCACATGAATGATCTAGGTGGATATTGGTGGCCACCCACATATTCCACCTAGACCTCTAGTCTATTTCATCAGTTTCCTTGTTTATAGCATCATTTACTATTTTTAGCTGTTTTTTGTGTCTTGAACTTCTTGAGCAGTTTTGACCCCGTAAACAATGTTTTTTTGAGGTCCGCAATAGGGTTGTTGTGGAATATCCTGTAGTACTTAGAGAGATATTTCGAACAAGGTATCGTACGTGCCAAATAGAGATAATATGACCAAGTTACAACCCCGGGAAGTTGGCTGCCCAACTAACCCCAACAGGGCCCACAAACTCTTGGCGTTCCATCTCTCAGGGTTAGGGTTTTGGTTGTTTAGGGTTTTCCCTTATTGTTTAATAATAAAAAGGCTCTTGAGCCTCATTTTAACACAATGCAAAGGCATGTAGTCGCCACATATCTTCCCAAAGATAAGCTACCATCGCCTGCACTAATTTATTTCCATTTCTGTATGTAAGCATATTTCAGTTCTTTGATATTAATGAAATGAAGTTTTATTTTTGATTCGTCTCTGTGTTTATGTGTATATCTGTATTTTGTTGTGTTTCCGCATAAGTCTGCATCACTGGAAAACCTACTTCAGATAAGGAGCTTTCCATTTGGGAAAACAAGAACAACATGGCCTATGCCTTGATTGCAGCGTCAGTGAATGAAGAGATGAGTCGACATATTTCTCCATTTTAAAATGACTTTGAAGCCTTAAATAAGTTGAAGGAATTGCATGGCTCACACTTTGAACTACACCCTGAACTTGAAGTTGTTCAATTGATGATCATGTTGTTCAATCTTGAGTTGAAAAATGATGACCCTCTTGCCTTAGCATCAAAATTAAGATCCATTATGCATGACATAAAATCCACTGGTGTTGAAATATATATTCCTCTCATAGCTTATTTCAAGGCACTATATCCCACCTATTCACATTATCTTGAATAATTGCAAGCAAGTGGCAAACTTAAGGAGATTATCTTTGACTGCCTTGAGAAGAAGTTGATGAGAGAGAGAAGGATTTTGGTAAGAAGACAACTCCTCAGTCTTCTAAAGAAGTTGTGTGCCTTTCACAAAAAGAGAAGAATCATGCACAAGATTCTTCTAGAGGAAGAGGTGGCTGAAGAGGAAGAGGAAGGAAGAATTTTAGAGGCAGGGGGGTAGACATTTCCAAGAAAGGCATGCTCTTCATTGCATATGATGCAATAGAGATGGACATGATGCTTTCAATTTTAATATTCCTTGGGACAAAATTTAGTAGGAAAGAAATGAAGGAAAATGTAAAACACCTGATAAAGGGAAAGGAAAAGCACCTGAGTCCTCTCATTAAGTTGTGACACATTGCAACACTAGAGTAACTGAAGACTTATACAATGTTTCACTTGCTTCATGGAAAGATGCTTGGTTGCTTGATTCAAGAGAAACTTGCCACGTGAATTTCAAAAGAGATTTCTTGGGAATAATTCACTGATAATTTTGATGGAACAATCTACTTTTTAGACAAGTCAAAACTCAAGCCATCATGGCTTGGCACCATCATGTTGCTTGGGCTTCCATGCTTTTGCATGGTGTTCTATAACTCCCAGAGTTGAGGAGAAACTAGTTGTCTTTTGTCTACATCCAACAAAAAGGACACTTCATTCATATATTTTATGGAAAGGTCAAGGTCAGAAAAGCATCAAATCACTCACTTTTCATGACTGGGATAGAAGAATAAATACTTTTGAAGTTGCAAGGAAACTCTGCTTGTGCACACAAATTTTCATACAGTTCTCACTATGATGAAGGTATATTTCCATTAAGTATTTTATGGCATGCTAGATTTGGAGACTTAAACTATGACAACCTCCATTTTTTGAAGAAAAATGGAGTTACTAGTTTGCTTATAATTCCTAGGAAACTTAAGCACTGTGATGCTTGTATCTTAGGAAAGCACTACAAACAATCTTTTCATGATTCTCATTCCAGAGCACATAGAAAGCTTGAAGTCATTCATTCTTATTTATGTGGCCCAATGCATGTTCCTTCTGCAAATGGTAATAAATATTTGATGAACATTTATTGATGACTACACCAAAATGTGTTGGGTTTATTTATTGAAGAACAAATCTGAAGCTTTTGAAACATTCAAGAATTTTCATGCATGGATTGAAGATGATGCACAATATCACATTAGATCTATTCGTATTGATAATGGAAAAGAATATAGATCAAATGAATTTTAAAAATGTCTTCACCAACATAGGATAAAACATCAAACAAACGTGCCTCATAATCCCCAACAAAACGAAGTAGATGAAAGAATGAACATGAAAATTTTAAATATGGTACGTTCGATGATGTTTTTCAAGAATGTGAAGTTGATGTTTTGGGTTGATGCAGTTTTATGTGCTATGTATATAAAGAATATGTGTCCATCTAATGCTATAAAAAACAAGACTCCCTATGAAATGTGGTATGGCCACATTCCTTTGGTGAGACATCTCAGGGCTTTTGGTTCCACCTGCTATGCCTTGATACCTAAGGAACAAAGAAACAAACTCGGTGCAAGGAGTCATAAATGTATCTTCTTGGGGTATTCAAATACCTCCAAATCATACCGTCTCTATAATGAAGTGAATAAGAAATTTATAATACCTAGATATGTGATCGCTTAGATATATTCATACATGCAAAGTATTTTAAAGATTTTGATAATGATATTCCACATATTGAAGGGGGGATCCCTATACTGGATCAATTTGTGGAATATTCTTTTGAAGCACTCTCTCCCCCGCATGAAGCTCCAACCACTAATGATACTTTGAGTGATGTGATTGATAGAATTTGGAGACTAAATCTTGATTCAGCCCCAACTCAGTGAATTGAGAAGCCTAGGCCATCCCAGAAAGGTCCTCCAGAAAGGCTAACAAAGACACTTGAAAGTGTTCACCTGATGAGGTTGGAAAGACAGGAACAAGAAGCTCAACCAGACAAAATGGAGGTTATGTAGACAATCTTGATTCACCTGTTGATATGGATGTTTCTTATGATTGTGAAATGAATTTGTCTACAAATTTCAAACCAACTTCCTTCAAAGAAGGCAATTCTCATGATTAATCTAAAGAAGCAATTCATAAAGGATATGATGCTTTGATAAATAATGGCACCTAGAAGTTGGTTGATCCTCCATTGGGAACCCAACCAATAGGCTACAAGTGGGTATTCAAGAATAAGTATAAAGAAAATGGCTCACTTGACAAGCACATATCCAGGGTTGCGACAAAAGGTTTTACATAGAAGGAAGGGGTAGATTATGAGGAGACTTTCCCACCCACAAAAAAATGGGCTACCATCCAAAGAGTCTTTGCCTTAGTAGCTTAGAATTGTTGGAAATTCCATCAAATGGATGTAAAAACTACTTTCCTGAATGGAGATCTGAAAGAGAACGTTTTTTTGTCCTAATCATAAGTATTGTTGTGAAGGGTCAGGAACACAAAGTATGCAATCTTGTAAAATCCTTGTATGGCCTCAAGCAAGTACCACGAGCCTGGTATGAGAAGTTAACTGAGCATCTTTTGAAAGTCAACTTCAAACATTATGATCTTGATGATGCAACTTTGTTTGTCAAGAAAGTTGGAAAAACAATTGTATATCTTTTGGTGGATGTAGATGATCTTCTGATAACAAGGAACAATGAGAGCTACATTGCATCCATAAATAAATAACCGAGCAAGGTTTTGAAATGATATATTTGGGCTATGTTCACTACTATCTTGGTACTGAAGTAACTCAACATCTGAATTTTATATTCCTCTCTTAGAAGAAGTACATTGGATATTTGTTGAACATGTTTGGCATGGATGAGTGCAATCCTTTGACTACTCCAATGGAACAGAACTTAAAACACACATCCACTGAAGGAAAATAATTTGAGGATGCAACAAAGTACATGCAGCTCATAGGAAGTCTCAACTACCTGACTACTACCAGATAAAACATTTCATTTGCTATTGGAATCCTCTCCAGGTTTATGCAAGAGCCTTGTGAGGGTCACTGGTCTGCTGTAAAAGGATTTCTAAAGTACTTGAAGGGAACTCAAGTATACTCTTGAATTTTGGAATTATTTCTTTTTGACTATCCTTTTTATCCTCTCATTTCATCTTCTTTCACCTTATTATCACCATTTTGTAGCAAACACAACATGTTTAAGGTCAAGGTCAACTCTCAAAAAGGTATTCATCATCCATAATTAGAATCTATGCTTCTTAATGAATTATGATGAAAATATTCTTACAACTACGAAATTACAACCATTCTGCAACTAATATTTGTTTCCACAGCATAATCCATTGTTAGACAGGTTGCAACACTCCAGTGAAAGGAAAAAGACTACCAAAAGGTGACAAATGGCTTCCATATGGACAACCACCTACTAGCATCACTTGGCAAGCTACACAGGTTAAATAAATATTGAAGTCAAAGGCAAAGTCAAACCTGGGAACTGCGTGTAGCAATCAAACACAAGTAGCAGAAAAATAACAAACATCAAGCGAGTGAGAATGAAGATTGGATTAGTTGTCAAGATTGTAGATCGAGATAAAATCTCCTATGAATTTCTTTTTCAATAGAAATTCATAAAGATATTGAACTCTAAGATAAATCGGTCTCGTAGGTGTTGAAATGATTCATAGCATATCAGCTTAAAACTCTTTCAAAGTTGTTTTATAATTTGTATAAATGTTGTAAGCGAGACAAGAGACATAAGGTTTTTATTACTAAGTTTATAGTTCTTTTGTGGAGAATATTGATACTATGTTTTATAATACAAATCACTGTTGTTTTCAAATGCGTGCATAAAGAAGCTTTTGAGCACTAGTCAAACCTGCACTCCGGGAGGGCCCCCTGTGAGTTGTGAGGTCTTATTCATAATTTTGTTTTGTTTTCTGCATTGTAAATTATCATTCCTTTTAAGAATTTATTTTCCATTATAGTTACATTTCTGATTGTTTTCATTTGGTTGCAGAGTACTCATAAACATAAAAGCATTAAAAAGATTTCAGTTATTGAATGCATTTCCTTTCCAACACTTGATCATTTCACAGTTTGATTTCTTAATTGTTAATGAAACACTCTTTAGAGGATAAATATGCACACAAGTAATCATTCTTAAAGTTGTAAATATTTTTTTTTTCATTAATTTTTTTTTATAAGTAGATATTTTTATGGCAATTTCTCCTTCATGCAATTAATCTAGGATTTCTTTACTGCAATCTAGCATAAGAGTTTCCTCTTTTCCAAGTTAGTGTAGAATGCTTTGATTTCTGCAAAATAAAATTAGATTTTCTTTTCATGAACTTTGGCTTTTTCCAACATTTTACTTTCATAGAAGGAAGTTTTGAATTCTGCAACTTAAAGTAGATTTTCAATTTTCTGCAAAGAAGAAGTTTTTAATTCAGTTAATGAGGATTTAATATAACTTTAGAATGAAAGAACATGTGTGTAATTACTCTCCAATTTGTGTCCATACTTAGAACTAGTTTCATTTCTAGAAGCAATTAGTTCACAAGAATAATCCTAACATATATAGTGCACATACATTTCACAAGTACTCGAATCTTGGTTGACAATTAATCAAGTAAATTAAGAACAATTAATTTACCAAACATATACAGAGGTGGATGACTTTAGCTTGATTGGATACTCTAATTCAGATTTCGATGGAGATAAAGAAACTAGAGTATCTACTTCAGGTTATCTTATGAGTCTTGGATCAAGAGTTGTTTTGTGAAGGTCACGAAAATAATCAGTTGCAACAGATTCCACAACTGAGGCAAAATATGTGGCAATCACTGAAGCAACAAAGGAAATTGTGTGGCTCAGGAAAATTCTGGAAGATTTGCAGGAGAAACAAGTGCATTCAACTCCTCTTTTGCTTGATAACACTTTTGTAATAAAGTTGGCCAAGAACCCAAATTTCCATGATTGAACGAAGTACATCAATAAGAAATACCATTTGATTTGACATCATGTTAAGGCCAAAACAATCCACCTACGACATTGTTCCACAAATGAGGAGATTGCAGACATCTTCACCAAAGCACTTGGAAGGGAAAAGTTTGAAAGATTCATAATGATGCTTAGACTCACAAACATCCCTTCAGATGAATGTTGGCACCTAATATTTGGGATTAGGTAACATGATGTAAATAATGTAAATAGTAAAAATAAAAGGAACTTGGAAGACGGAGAGACATTGGGAGATGAAATCCAATAGTCTCCCTCTCCTTGTATATAGTCATATGTTATCTTAATGAAAAGGAAACAAGTTATTCACGGCCTGACAATATCACCATCAAATGAAGCTATTCCAATAAACTTACGAGTCCATTCTCCCATGCATCCTTAACCACATATTATATCACAATACTCATAATATTTGTTTCAGTTCTTTTTATCGTATACATTTTGATCTATCACTACAGTCTTTAATAAATTATGATACCTTTGAATGTTAAAAGGAGATCATTTACTTCTATGACAATCATTTTATTTTTCTTTAAACTTTTACACCAATGGTTAGAATTGAGTCAAAACATGCTAGATTTCATTTTTCCTGTATGTTTATAAAAAGAGAAATGTTGTTTCAGTTATCAATATGGGTATATGTCTTCAACTATCAATTTTACGTTCTTAGGTCCCATATCTAAAAAATGTATTTCTTTGAATATGCACAACTTCTTTTGCATGCATGATTAGTCCCTCTCCCTGCATAAGTTGTTTTCCCCTTGTGTATGTATTCATCAAGCACCTCAACATTTACATAAAACTTGATGTTAGAAAATATTTTACTTTGTTGATTGTATGCTCATTCTTTAAGAATTAATGGATGCATAACAAATTTTCTTGGTGACATTACACATTGAGCTTCTTTAAAAGAGGTTCTCTGGGTGATCGAAGAGGACGTGGCAGAAGGAAACATGTGTCCTAGAGGGAAAATAGTAACAAATGTATTATATTTTTCATACACTTTGATGTGGACTCTAAAGAGTTCAATTAATTGACCTGGACATGGAATTTATATTTCAGGGGTGCTCCTCTTCTTCCTCCTACTCTACATGCTTCCCGAAACTCACCCCCTGCACATCCCAGCATTATGGAGATCCTAGCACCTTAGATGCCAATACAACAACCCATTCAACACGATGACTAGGATCCCAATCCCGCTAGACCAACATCCAATTTTTCCCATTGGCCCACTATATCTCATCACTCAATTCCATCTTTTATCACTACACCTCATGCACCCTCTGCACTATCTTAGGCTATGTCCTCCCATGCCAATCAACTAGTTCACTCACCTCCTCACATAGTAGTTGGAAAAAACCATTTGTCTGTTGGGCTTTCAAATTCCCCTTTAGAGGTTTTATTTGCACATTCTCACACCAGTGCATCTGGAATAGATGGAAAGAGGGAAATTTATTTCCAAGATATGCACCTGAAGATACAAGGAGAAGAGAGGAGTGGAGGGAAATATGGAGCTCAGTTTTTAAGAGGCATCTTGAGTTATCTTGATAGTGTAGTTCTATTCTACTTTTACGGTTTAGTTTGACGTTTTACAGAGATTTTGCAACTACAGTTCATACTATATTTTGTTTGGACAATATATTATTTTTTGATCATGCTATATTTCGATGATGATTCTATTTATGGGAGTCACTAGGTTGTTTCATATGGTTGTTTATCTTATGTGATGGGTGATCTAATGCTTCATGTGCAAATTTTTTATCATGATGGTATTTCTTGATGGTGTCATAATTACATGTGTTTTATTTTTCACGGTGTTACAAAAGTGATGAAAATACTTTATGAAGATAGAAAAAATTGGGGAGCCCACTTACCAATATAAATTAAATTAATTCAATACTCATACTAAAATCCCTTCTCCCTAATTTAAAAGACAAGTCTAACTTAACGAAGAAATTAATTATAAAATGGTTGAACTCTCCAATTGCCCAAGGAGGATACAAAATGAGCTTGATGTAAGATATCTTATCTCATGGAATGCCACGCTTGTGCGATTGGTGGATGAATGTTATTAATAATTTAATTCTATGAGTCATAACACTAGATTATATAAGCCCGTACCAATTCCAAATAGACCTTGGGACTATATTAGCATGGATTTTGTACTAGGATTGCCAAGGACTCGAAGATTAAATGACTAAATTTATGTTGTTGTTGACAAATTTTTAAAAATGCCACACTTTATAGCCCATAAAAAGTCAAGTGATGCAACTAACATAGTAAAATTATTCTTCAAAGAAGTAGTTAGATTGCACAAATTACTAAGAAGTATTGTCTCTGATAGAGACACCATGTTTGTGGGCCATTTTTGGAGAAATTCATGGAAAAAGTTAAGAACCAAACCTATCTTAAACTCAACATACCATCCCCAGACGAATGGCCAAATAGAAGTGGTGAATATAAGTGTAAGAAATATTTTAAGAATTTTAGTTAGTGAAGATCCCAAACAATGGGATGAATTACTTGCTCAACCAGAGTTTGCATATAATGGTTCACCTAACAAAAGCACAATCTTAAGCCCATTTCAAATTGTATATAGAATTCACCCAAGAGGAATTTACAAAATAAGAAGTACTAGGAAACAAGAATTTAGAAGTACTGATGGTGAATATTTTGCAGTCAATATGCAAGAATTATAAGACAAGTTTAAGAAACAATTACAAGAAAGCAGTAGCAGGTACAAACAAAGAGTAGATTTATAGAGAAGCCAACTGGATTTTGAAGTTGGGGATATGGTTATGGCACATCTTAGGAAAGAATTCTTTCCTAAAGGCGAGTATAACAAATTGAAACTTAAAAATATTGGGCTATGCTATGTCTTAAGGAAATTTTCCTCAAATGATTATGAAATTGAATTCCCAAAGAATTTGGCATTTCTCCAATATTTAATGTTTTATATATATACCCCTTTAAGGAACCCGTTGATAGGGATGGAAACCGACAATAGGGAAGGGGGTCTCCCCAACCCCACACTATTTGGAGTAGGAGCCCCAACCATAATATGATTGATTGCAAAATTGGTGGTCTCAAAGATATGCCTTAGCTTCAATGAACACATAAGAAGACATATGCATAACTTTGGTGATAGAAAATGTATGAACTCTATGAAATATCAGATTCAATGTATGAGACGTTCGTTTACATCAAAGGGAAAAGGTGAACCCCTTGGAATAAAGTAATAGTACTATCTTATAAGAGACACATAGGAAATATAAATAATCGTTAGTTAACTTACAAAATAGTTCAAAAGATAACAATGATCATGATAACATAAACAAAACACATTCAACAAGATACATAATAAGGAAAATGAATTAGTTCATTAACGTTAGTGTAAATGAAACAACATACATAAAAAACATATAAGAATAGTCTTACAACATTCACGACATATACATGAAAGTGTGTCGACTCTCTAAACTTATTATTATTAAGTGAAAGTTCCGAGCATACAATTACATTGATATGACACTAGCCCCAATAGTGGAACATGAAGCCAACACTTGCTTCTCCAAAGAATGATACTCTTCCTATGCTAGACTAGAGAAGCCAAGGCTCCAAATCTTAGGTTCCAAGCCCCTTTCTTGAGTTATGAGGGTTTATTTATAACAAATGGGATGACTCTTCATCTCCCTTGGTGACCTTTGAACTTCCCTCATGACTCTTGGACTTCTTTTGTCTTTATTCTAACTAATGACTCTTCACATTCCACATTTAACTCTTGGACTTCCACTTACATTTACACTTTATTATTTTCAAATACAATAAGACAAAACTCCATGTAGGACAAAAATGGCTAGAGCCTAATAAGACAATCCTAATAAGACAAACTAAATACATTAAGCTTGAGTTTGAGGAAAATCTAGCTCAACAACTTCAACTTGTAACTTTGTAGTGACATATTGATGCCAAGCTTTGTATTGTGCAACTATCTCCTAAAAATTTATTGGAAGGTTAGGGTTATATCTGACTCCAGCCTCCATAGCATCTGGATAAATGGTTTTGGATCCTCTCTGTACCTAATTCCTCAACAAGAACAACTTCATATTAACCTTCACAGGCCCAACTATATACCTATGCATATTCTATCTATTAATATGCAAGTCTTTCTTAGTTATAACCTGCTTTAAATTGTCTAAAAACTCTTTGATTTATTGCCTGCTGATGTTTCTTCCCTTTGCCTCTGCAAATGGTCCAACCGAAGGTTTCTTGTGTGTTCTAACCAAAGCATCCAAACTATTGTAAAATTGTTCATATACATATATTATGTTGGCCACAAAAGTGTCAAGATATTTGTTACTCTGAATGAGCATTCTGACCTCAACCTTATCCAATTCTGCTTCTTGCCTTGTCTTTCTAGCCAACTCCGCTGGTGCGTCTCTATACTTATTACCCCATTCTTGGATCATGTTGATGTTTGCATGGATTACTTTCATAGCTTTTGCATTTTCTTGCAACCTCTTTTTCATATCATGTAGGGGTGTTATTGCCTTATGCAAGGTGATCATCTCCTCGTAAATTTGCCTCATTGTGTCTCCCAATGCCTAGATTTCACCATATATTGCTGCTTGAATCTCTTTCAAATAAGAATTTGCAGAAGACAATCGTTGGATCTCAACTTGGAGATGTTCTACTTGTTGTCTTGCAACATCTAGATCTTTAGCCATTTGTCGATTTTCTACCATCAAGAAATCTATATTTTCTTTTGCAGCTCCTGCAAAGGCTAAGTTTGTCACTGCAATTGTTTATTGGTTTCTACTGGTGTCAATGACAATCACCCTTTCAGTGTGGATGAAATCAAGATGGACCAGATCATTAGGGAAGTATTTCCTCCTTTCCTGTACTATTTTTTTTTTTTTTTTTTTTTTGGAGTTGGTTAAAGGTCAAAATGGAAACATCCATGATCATGCCATCATACTGAGGAGATATTCCCATTTGATCACCTAGGATGTTCCCATATGTGAGGGGAGTTGACGACTGACTGATAATATGTTCTACAATGGGCATGATGTTCGCCTCTTGGTTCTGCTCCATGTTTTGAACATCCATGTCCTAAGCTAGTATTTTCTCCTCAATTTCTTGTGCAAACTCATGATCCTGCTTTTGTTTTTTCTCTTCTTCTTCTAGTTGTTTCTACCTTTCTTCCTCTACTTGTTTCAATCTTTCTTCTTCTTCTTCCTTTATTCCTATTTCTTCCCGTGCTTTCATTTCCTCTTTTTCTTTTCCTTCCTTCTATTCCTTCCACATCTTCTCTTCCTCCTACATCTTCTGTACTTCTCACTGCTTCCTATTTCTATATGTTTCCATAGCCTCTTTAAGAATGATTGGATCAACTTTGAACTTATGGCTCTACTCCTCTCCTAAGTTATGAGAAACCTTCTAGTTGTACTTGATGCTCACTGGGGTGCGCTCTTCTGGCTACTTTTCCACATGGGTAACACTATGTTTTGGAATTGCACTGGAATGACTTGCCTCATTGTTTGGTGACATGGCTGAGGAATTATAGCAATTATTTTATTTTATTCCTTCGGGCGAGCATAGGTCACATACGACTAGACAAAGTGAAACTTGGCACAATATCTCTTGTAGACTCCTCTAGGATCGTACCGATGAAAACCATTGTACCGAACTTAAGGCTTTCCAATTATTTAGCTTCAGCTTCTGTGGTATTCAAGTTCTTAATATCATAAGATCCCACTTGCAAAGGAAAGGAAGGCCAAGGCACCTTATTCTTTCTCTACAATAGTGAAGATATACTTGTGACAAGATGATAGGCAACTTCTTGCATGAAAACTTTATCCATGGCATACCTCGGCAAGAGATGAGGTGGTTTCTGACAACCAAACACTTTGAGGTATGTACCATCTGGTGAGGCAAACCAATCTGCTACTTCCATCACTAAGTTCATCACCTCATAAGACATGAAAGGGGCCTATTCTTCAAAGTTCATTTGATATAAGACCTTGAAGAAATGCTTAATAATTCTGCCATAGACTTGGTAGTTGCATTCGTCTAGTAGTTTGCAATACATATGGATAGGAGGTTCTTTAGGTGTCCATTTCCATTCCAAACCAGGGAATTTATTAGGATCACATATTTTATTCGTTGGTAGGCAAACATGTAGAGTTCTTGTTTCTTGCCTTGTTGTGTGTTTTTCACCTTGTTCAAGTTAATAGGTAGCTGTTGGTACACTAGATGATACCAATTGAATATCTTCCCTTCCGAGACAATATGATGTAGCATCTAGACCCATCCTTATGGGAAGGTTTCAACATTCTTGTGTCCATAGGATCGACAACACAAAACCATCAAGTACTGAAAGACCATTCTAATTGACTTTGTCTTGTAATTATTGTTAGGTGTATGGTGAAATTTTTTTGGTTCTTTCCACCATGAATTGATCACTTCCTTAGTGTTTAGATAACCTAAGGTTGCATAAAAGTGTGAATCCATATATTGCTTAAGCTTAGGAAAATTGTAGATCAAGTGAATGTCATGTGGTCAGTAGGAGGCAAGATGTTTCCCTCTATTATTGCTCAATGACATGCTCTTGGTATTCGGGCCTTGCAATATCCATCTAATAACATATGCGCATGGTAAAACTAAGAATCTGTAAGCAACCTTATGGAACCCTAATCGTTGAACGTTAATCTAAACATGCCTATCCTCTAGATATTCTTTGAAATATGTTGTAGTGAATACATCCTTGATGATATTCCAAGTGACAATGGAATCCTTTTCAATGTAACACTATGTATCTGACATAGTAGGAACTAATACTCAGGGATTGTCAATGAATTCCTCGGTACTACTATCTGTAGCCTCCTTTAATGTTGTCTTCTTGGGAGGCATGGTGCTACTTGATGATGAAAGAGTAATATGTTCAATACTTGTAGTACACATTGTAAGAGATGCACTCATGGTGATAACAAGTTATATTAAAAGATCCTTTCAACAATAGACTTTAAAGCATAAAAACATACAATGAGGGAAAATATTGCATAATGTTGAGCTGTAAAGAGGCAAACTGGGTTATGGAATTGTGTAATGTGCAATAGGAGAGAGAGCTTGTGTAGTTCTGGTTGACAAGATACTAGCTTGTGGAATGGAAATGCGCAATACATAGTCTCAGCTAGCAGAGAGAGAGGGATTGTGTAGTGTCAAGCAGTAAAAAGGGTCTTTTTCACCTCTATTTACCCTACATTAATTTTCAATCCAGGCACGATTTATTATCTCAAAGAGTGTACTCAGTATGAGGTGGTCATTTGTAAGAGTAATGCTTAGTAGTATAGTGCTTTTGAATACAAGAGTAAATGGATGCTTGAAATGAAATCTATTTTCGAAAAAAAAACTTTTAGCTCTCTAAGATCTAAATCATTCACTACAGCAACATATCAGTCAAGGGTGCAGTAGTGATAACTCATCCCTTTGTAAACTGATGTAATTGAGAAGAAAATTAAGGAAAAGATCATCAACCTGGGAACTGGACAGCAACTGTCAGTATTCACTACAGTTTTAGATCGTTTGTACACACTAAAGCAATGATAATTCAAATGGCAAGAAATGGAACAACAATTAATCTATTTCACTCAATTGAACAACAAAGCTTAATCTTACGAAATAAACAACAATTGCAATCTCCACTCAGAAATGATTTAAACAGCAAACATAAATGGAACAACAAATTAAAGGAAGCTATGAAATATGGAACAACAACTTAAACCAAATGTAAATACACAACAAACTAAACTAAATGCTATACGCAACACTTGTAGGTTAAAGGAATAGTAATCTGAGTTTCGGCGTAATAATAAATAATCCCGGTTATAAAGAAACAACAACTGCAATCATAGTGGAACAACAGTTCAAATGAACAGTGATCTCAATTGAAAGTAAACCGTAGATAAATAGATAGTGATACCGATTCATGTATACACAGTATTGTTATTCTATAATCGAACAACAACGACAATCTGTTAAGGAACAACAATGTTATGTAACAGCAACACGATATAACTTCAGGACAAATCACATAACATCTTTATGTAGAGAATAACCTTACTATTCGAATGGGAATCAAAATATAACAGAGCTAATACATGAAATAAGGAACAACAGATTACTGAACAAAAGAGATAAGAGAAAGCAAACCACACACGACTCGAAATCGAGAATTAATAGTACAGGAAGCAAGTGATCCACTAGGGCCAGGCCCTTAGCCTCCAGGGACGCACTGCTTATAATTACTCCAGAATCAAAGATGGGACAACAACAAGATTTGTATATTAAACATCAAAACGGAATTACAGTAAATCGCTCTTTAGAGAGAGTCGATGGTCAAAGTTTCAAGTACAAAGGAGAATTTCATAGAAACAACAATAGGCCTCCCTAAGGCTAGCAGTGCTGCCCCTTCTTATAACAACCGAGCGGAGATATCAATGACACAGAGAATCATTAAGGTAGCGATCCCTTAGGATTAGAGGATCCTGATGGATTTGCCATATTGTTAGTTCTCAGTCACTTTCTCATTCTCTTGCATCGATTTGGTATCTCCTCTTCCTTTTCCTGGTTTGCACGCTCCAGTTTGGATCTTCTCGTTTGGATGCATTTCCCTGTCAAAGGGAAAACAGTGGATAGCGTCTTGTCGTTTCCTCTAGATTGGTAATTTTCCATTTCCCCCTTTTTTTGCATAAAAAAGGGTAATTATTAGTCATCTTACATTGCACATAAATATTCTAGATTTTATCATAATCTCTTGTCATATACCTAGTTCATGATGTAAAGAGGTTATGAGTTTTAAAGAAAAGATGACAAAATAAATGATAATAACATACCTTCTCTAGTGCTCAACACACCCCCCTACTTACCCTTTTTCATGCCCTCATGAAAACATTGTAGTTGACATGCAAGGCAATGAGGGAATAGGCTGGAGACGGGATCTCATGAGGTGGTCTATAGCCATGATGCCTAGCTAGGTGCTCAAAAAGATGTCCTGTCTGACCCTCAGGCATTTCATATAAGGCTTGGTATCCTGGTGCAGGATGCCAAATGACTGGACTTCGGAACCTACAGCCTAACCAAGATGGGCCTTCTCTCAAAATAAGGTCACCATAGAGACCCAAGCGGTCAGCAGCTAGCTTAAAGTTCTCATAGTTAAACGGTTCCCTATGTTGGATGTTCGGATTAGAAGTCTGATATTGGAATTTGGTAGCTGCAATGGCAAGGTCTTTGATGGTAAAGAAGTATTCTATCCCTTGCCGATTGATTGTTGTATGAATAGGTCCCAATGCCTCAATCACACCCGGAGTCCTCATTAGGTTCCTATGTTTATTCCATAACTGTAGTGGGTCTCTAGGTTCAGCTCTCACCCATAAGTCTAATCCATTCTCTTGTCTTTGAAAGGCATTGTAGGCTTTAAGCCACTTTATTTGATTAACACCAAAAGAAATGAATGCCTGCAGTTGGACATCACCCACGAAAGGGCTGGGATTCTGCTCTGTTTCTCCATCTAATACAAGGTTGTGCAAATAAAATTCACATAATAATCTCTGAACTTTCACCCTATAATGCTTACGACAATTTATGAAGTCATCAATGGTTTTTATTTCTATGGGCACTCCTGCTTTAACAACTTTAATTTTCAATTGTAAATATCATTCCATTAAAAACAAAGCGTAATTCCTAGCAGGTGCTCTACATGCTAGCACGTCAATATACAAAGAGCATAAGGTATCCATTTGTTTGATGACTACATCTAGCCTATGAGTTACCTTTGTGACTCTTTCTTCTGCTTTTTCGCCATCCTTCAAAGGCCTGAGTTTCTGAAGCATTAATGTACTTCATCTGCTGTTGTAATTTCTCGTATTTTTCTCAAGGGATAGTTTGCTCTATGAGTTTATCTATTGTTTGTTGGGCCTGTGCCAAATATTTTTGCAGAGTTGCTGTCCTTGGATATTTTTCCAACATAATAGTTGTAGGTGCAAGATCTACTTGGATCTTCTTGTCACAACGTTTTATGGTCCGAGTTTCTTTAGACGACGGGGCCTCTGTCTAGATTGCCTTGTTATAGGCCGCTATGTTCTCTGTTTGTATTTCAACATGGGCAACAGTCGGATGCTGTTCCTTTCGGTTTTGAATGGCAGGTTGGACTTGAGTCCTCTTAATATTTTTTCTTAAGGGGTTTCGCTGAGGTGGTTGCATGCTTTACTACCGAGGTCCTTTTTTGCTTTCTTCCCCATTTTCAAAACCCTTATTTGTTTTCGAAGTTATGCTATCACGTTAAGCAGTCTTTGTTGTTCCTTTCATAATCTTTTGATTTCTTCTGCTTTCTTGGCAGAAACAACCGTTCGTTTACTCGGGCCTGGGCTTTGTACCTCCAGTGTTGTATCTTCGCCTTGACCAATTTCCCGATTTTCTTCTTGGGGTGCTTCCTCATTGTTCTGTTGATTGAGTTGTTCAGGGGTAGAAACCCTAGCTTGTTCTGTTGTCTCTTGGGTAACTTATTCTTCCACCCCTTCTTCTTCGTGGAGTTCCTCTGGTGTATTCTGGCTAGGAACAGATTGTTCCTCTTCTTTATCTTCATCACTTTTCTCTCCAGATACACTTTCATCATGGGCAGAGTGATTCTCTTCTTCTTCTTCTTCGTCACACAATTCTTCAGATGCACTCTTATCATGAACAGAATGCTCTCGCGGTCCTTCTTCCTCATCACACAGTTCTTCGAATGTATTTTGTCATGAGCAGAATGCTCCTTCGGTCCTTCTTCGGTGTGGAAGTTTAGTGGGCTGAGAGGTTGAGAATATCCACCCATATTGGCTAGAATCTGGGCCAATTCATCTTCTTGCAGTGGGTTTTGCAATGGGCTTCCACCACGTTGCTCTGTTTCCTCTTCCTCCTGACCAGATTGCTTAGTCTCTTCCTCTATTTCTCCTTCATCGTTTTCCTCCAATTCTTTTTCGTTCTCCTCTCCTTCCAATTGTGGGGGTTTCTCGTCCCCTGAATCATCTATTTCCACTGGTTGACTGGTGTTCCCTTGGGAATTTTCCAGCCTTCCTCTAATCCATGCCAATCTAACGGATTTCCTTCATTTCAGTGGTCTATTCGATGTACTGGTAGCATGTTTTCGTTTTGGGGCTGGCAAAGCCAGTCCCCCATCTATTGTGAAAATCAGTTCTTCCCAACTGCTCTGTTGCTGAGCAAGACTATAGCTAACTATCAGTTGTATCAACCCATGGTGGCTTACTACCGACTCTACATGGCGAGATTTCTTCATGCTTCGGGAAACATCATGTAATAAAGAATTTAAAAACACAGGCAAATTCACAGTGCATTTTTGTTTTAACATAGCTAAAAGTTTAAGGTGGCATGGTCTTACCACGTCTTTCCTGCCTTCACAGGTGATGTAACTCTGGATGATTCTCGCCAATTCTACCCACGACTCTCCTAAGGCTGCTGGTAAAACTCCCTTTCCTCTTACAATTAGGTTCTGCCCTTCATCCTGGAAGATTTTTATGGCGTCTCGCAGTCTCACCTTTTTCAGAGTCCACACAGGTCCAGTGACTGGCAGTCCTGAAACCTCTGCAATTATGTCGTCAGTGACTACTATTTGTCTCCCTCTCACCGTGGAGTGATGCTCTTGCAAGTTCTGCAAAAATTCAATTGGCACTATCTCGTTGGATTGTTGTGGACGATTGAGATAAACTATCCATCTTGCCCTTGTTAGGATTTCTCGTGCAACATCAGATACCATCAACACCTGTGGTTCTCTACGAATTGATCTTCCTCCCATGCTTAGCACATTGTAAAAAACACAGAGACGACAATGGAACAACAGGTTATTCAAGCTGTTAGCAAACACAGAGAAAATGAGGAAACAACAAGCTTGTTCGAATTTCGAATTACTGCAGAGCATAACACGGAAATAGCTTCGGAACAGCAAGCCATCCAAATTGGAAATCAATATACCGTTAAGCTTTGCTACTCCCGAGTGAGAATTCTCTGAATGATAGGCTGACACGTATGCCAGCAAATTATGAGCTCACCTGCTCCCCCCCTGCAATGTGATAGGCCATCCTCGGCCATCAAATGAAGGAGTAGCGTGTTAAACTGCCATGGTACAAAGTCATAAAGGAACAACGTATACAGGGATGCCATGTTTACAAGAACGAGCAAATTGCCGAAATCGAGGTGTATAATAGAATCGCTTAATAAATAAGAGAATGTCATGATATGATGCAAGAATTGGAGGATAGGACAACTGACATGGATAAAAGGTCAATGCGATCATTATCGACTTTTGCAGTCATAATTGATTGTAATATATTTTCATGTATTAAAGGTTCGGAGGGGTTATGTACATAATATCATTTGACCCATTACAAAGATATAAGAAGAAGGGTTTTAATATTGCTATTGGTGTATAAGGAATATGACTTCAATACCATCAACAGAGATCTGTTTCCCACAGGTGTCCATAACCTTGACAGAGTTGTTTATTTCACCCATGGAACCATAATCCTTTGTGCGTGCTTAGGAAAGTGTTGTGCAATGTCAGAATGGAGGCCATTATGCTGGCTTGGTAACCAGATAAATCATAATGCCATTCACCAGGAAGGAGTGAAAGGTGTGCAGGACAGCTTGTGATGAGACCTCCTGTTCCAAGGAATTTTTATTTTTCTGATGTGCCTCTTGGACCATATCCCTGGTGTGGTGGCCTTAATGGGAATGCCACTTCACTTCTTCCTTATGATCATGGTCGGCTGGCTCTTAATGAGACCCCCTATCCTTCATTTGACAAACCATGTTAGCAAATCATATAAACATTTTTCTTTGTTTTTTTCTTTTATAAAGAACTTTTCCTATACATATAGGGTGGTTCAACACTCCTTAAGAGTAGGAATGGTGGAAGAAGTCTTAACATCTCAATAGAAAAATATACCCTTTGTTCTTATTCATTAATAATGATCAAAGAGGATTGAAGAACCATCATGATAAAGATAACCAATGATATCGGTATTAGTAGAATAATGACAACAAGGTGATCAATAGTTGTGTCCTTTCCTCTTTTCTCTTATCAATTCAAAGCAATTTCTTGTAAAGATAATGATTTTTATGTAATTTGCTAATTTCAGTATCCTCTAATTTTTGTATTTGTTGCATGAATGTATAACTGAGAATAACTCGGAAAATAATTGAAATAGTAAAACACACAAAGAAGAAAATGCACTCTAAAAATGTTATCTTCAAGATGGAACAACAAAGAAAACAAGTGCAAACAAAAAAATGCGAAAATGTTGTTCCTTCGAAAAGGAACAGCGAAAAAAATGAAAGTGTTGTTCCTTCGGAAAGGAACAACAGAAAAATGAAAGTGTTGTTCCTTCAGAAAGGAACAACAGAAAATGCAAGTGTTGTTCCTTCAGAAAGGAACAGCAGAAAATGAAAGTGATGTTCCTTCAGAAAGGAAAAACAAAAAACACAAGTGTTGTTCCCTCGAAAAAGAACAACAAAAAAAATGAAAGTGTTGTTCCTTCAGAAAGGAACAACAAAAACGCAAGTGTTGTTCCTTTGGAAAGGAACAACAGAAGATGAAAGTGTTGTTCCTTCGGAAAGGAACAGCAAAAAACGCAAGTGTTGTTCCTTCAGAAAGGAACAACAGAAAATGAAAGTGTTGTTCCTTCGGAAAGGAACAACAAAAAAACGCAAGTGCTATTCCTTCGAAAAGGAACAACAGAAAATGAAAGTGTTGTTCCTTCGGAAAGGAACAACAAAATAATGGAACTATTGTTCTTTCGAAAAGGAACAACAGGATGCAAAAAATCGTTGTTCCTTCAAAAAGGAATAGCAAAATAGTGGAGTTGTTGAGCCTTCGAAAAGGAACAACAAAATGCAGAAGTGTTGTTCCTTCGAAAAGGAACAGTAGACTGGTGAAAATGCTATTTTTATCCGAAAGGAACAACAAAATGCAAAAATTGTAGAAATGCAAAAATCTATACAGAAAAGAACACAAAAGAATTATGTACAAAATTTAAAAGAAATCAAATTAGTTAATGAGCCAGAGGTGAGGAAGAGTTTGCTTCCTCAGCCAGAATTTGCATGTCGGAATCTTCCCGGAGTTGCTGGTAGAAGGATTCCCGAGTGAGTGGTTTGCGGTACAATCGAACTCAGTGGCCGTTTGCCTTAAAGGTATGTCCAGATCCATCGATGGTGGTTAAAGTAATGGTGCCATTATTGTGTACCTTCTGGATTTCGTATGGTCCCAGCCAACGAGTCTGAAGTTTCCCCGGAAAATCCTAGAACCTGGAATCGTATAGGAGCGCCCAATCTCCTTCTCGAAAGACTTTCTTTTTTATGAGGGCGTCATGCCATTTGGCTCTCTATTGTTGGATTACTACAATATGTTGAAGAGCAGAGAGCCTTATTTCATCCAACTCGTTGATCTGCTGTAGTTTATTCATTTGGGCCTCGTTTAAATCTAGATCGACTTCTTGTGCTGTTCTTAAGGTCTGTATTTCGAATTCTATTGGAAAGATGGGTTCCTTCCCAAATACTAGTTGATATGGTGAATATCCAGTAGTGCTTCTCCATGTTGTTCTATATGCCCACAAGGCTTCCGACAATCTTGTGGCCCAATCACATCTATGTGATGCAATGGTTTTTGTCAGTATTGCTTCTATTAACTTAGTCGTGATTTCTACTTGACCATCCGCCTGTGGGTGGTATGGAGTAGTAATTTTATGCTAAATATGATAGTTTTTTAGTGTTGTAGCAATTTATTACCAGCAAACTGTGGTCCTCCGTTCGTGATTACATCTCTTGGGAGGCCATATCACACGAATATGTGGAACAGGAACTAAAAAACAGAATCCTATGTAGCTCTTGGCAATGCCTCTGCTTCAACCAATTTGGTGACATATTCTGTTGCTACCAGAATATATGTTTTTTGGTTTGATGATGGGTTGATTGGACCAAAAAAATCGAGTGCCCATCGTTCAAATGGTTCAATGACTAGCTATGGGTTCAGGGGCATTTCGTCAGACTGTCTAGGGCGTCTTGCTCTTTGGCAGCTATCACAAGCTTGAACGAACTTCTTTGCATCTTTGAAGATTGTGGGCCAATAATACCCTGTTTGCAGCACCTTGTGACCAGTTCTCTGATCTGCGAAATGTCCGCCACATGGTCTGTCGTGACAAGCTTTCAAAATGTCAAAAATTTCATCTTCACGGATGCATCTCCTGATGTGCATATCTACCCTTGTATGAAATAGGTAGCCCCCAATCCAAGAAAATCAGGTACTACACTAGACAATCTGCTTTCGTTCATTGGGAGTTAGATGTTTTGGTAACTTGCCTACTGCTAAATAATTTGCAACATCAACATACCAGGGTGTTTTGACAGTAACAACGAACAAATGTTCATCTAGAAATTGATCTTCGACCGCTGCTATGTCCACTGGTTTTGGCATTCGTGAGAGAAAGTCAGCTACAGGATTTTCTTTTCCAGGTCGGTCCTTTATTGTGATATCGAATTCCTGCAATAAAATCAGCCATCTGGTTACTCTACCATTTGTGATTGGTTTATTTGCTAAATATTTTATGGCAGAGTGATCTGTATATAAGACAACAGGATATCTAGTGATATAATGCCTAAATTTATTGACAGCATGAATCACAGCTAAAAATTATTTTTCAGTAACGGTATAATTTAACTCAGCAGGAGACAAATTCTTGCTAATGTAATAGATTACGTATGGTTTTATGTCTTCCTGCCCAAGGACTGCTCCAATAGCTATGTTTGAAGCATCTGATGAAATTTGAAATGGCAAGTCCCAATTTGGACCTCTGAGTACTGGGGCCGTTGACACGAGCTTTTTCAGATCCTCAAAAGCACGGTCACATTTTTCTGTCCAAACAAAGTCAACATTTCCTGTCAGTGCATATAGAGGTGCAGCAATATGAGAAAAATGTTCTATAAATCTCCTATAATAACCAGAAAATCGAAGAAAACTGCGTACCTCTGTGTGTGTGGTAGGAGTAGGTATTAACAAAATTATCTGAATTTTGGCCAGAACTACCTGTATTCCAGCTACTGAGATAAAATGGCCAAGAATAAGTCTTTTAGTCATCATCATATAGCATTTTTCATGGCTCAAACAGAGCCTGGTGGCAATGCATTGCTGCAACACTCTTTCTAGTGTGTCTAATGCTGGGTCGAAATCATCTCCGTATGGTGTAAAATCATCCATGTATACTTCGAGCCCTTCATTTATTAAATCTAAAAGGATTTTGAGGATAGCCCTTTGAAATGTGGTAGGGGCATTGCATAGGCCAAAGGGTAAAACTCTGTAGGAAAATGTTCCCCAAGGACAGGTAAAATTAGTTTTGTATTGGTCTTCAGAGGCAATTTGAATCTGATTGTATCCACTGAAGCCATCCAAGAAAGAAAAGAATTTATTTCCTGCTAAAGTATCTAATACATGGTCAATGAATGGAAGGGGAAAGTGGTCTTTTTGTGTTGCTTTATTTAGTTCTCTGTAATCTACACAAATCCTCCACTTTCCATTCTTCTTTGGCACCACAAGTGGAGAGACCCATTTGCTATGGAGATAGGGTAAATGAAGTTCACATCTAAAAAATTTTGTAGTTAAACTTTTACAATGTCTTTTAGATGAGGGTTAAGTCTCCTTTGGGGTTGGCGAACAGGTCTTGCATCCTTTTCTGTGTAAATGTGGTGTGTACATAACTGGGGATCGATTCCTTTCATGTCAGGATAATCCCATGCAAATGCTTCTTTGTATTTTCTCAGTAGTTGGATTAGCTTCTCTTCTTGTTCAGGAGTCAGGTTGCCATTAATGTTTAAAGTTTTTCTTGGCTCAATCTCTACAGTTTTGCTATTTGACACAGAGGTAGTAGGTATTGTTTGATCGTGAGTGTCTTTGAGAGGATCTTCTTCTAATTCATTATCAAATGTTGCTTCTATCATGTGACATTGTATGTGGGATCTAGATTCAGTCTGGCTAATAAAGTTGTTAATAACATCATCCTCTGTTTGATCTTTGAAATCGAGGGCATCTTCTATGGTTAATGGGGATCTAATATTTTCGGTGAGGTATGATACAAGATGTTTGTTAGTTCTTATTATTGTGACACTTGGCTGGGCAGGAGGGTATAGGGCTAGATTCTTGATGTTACTCCCTCTAGTTATAGTCATGCTGCCTTGTCGGCAGCCAATATAAGCATCAGCGGTTGCAAGCCAAGGTCTGCCTAAAATCAATGGATGTCCATCAAGTCGGTTTTTGGGGTTTATTATCAGAAATTCGGTAGGATACTCCCAGGAATCAACAGATACCATGACATCATGTAGTGTCCCTTCTGGCCTAACCACTAATCAGTCAGCTAGTTCTAATAAAGTGGAAGTCGGTTCTACTGATGTAATGCCCAGTTTTTGACAAGTGGCGGTTGTTAAAATATTAATTGCAGCCCCTAAATCAACTAAGGCATTTGAAAAGGTTTTTCCATTGATTTGTACTGTTACTATCAGGTTTCCTGGGTCTTCATACTTGACAGGTGTTTCTCTTCCTGATAATAAGTCAGATAAGGTGCCAACTACTTGGACTGTTGGGTTATTTGTTATTCTCCTCCTTGGTTTTTTTATACATAGCTCTTTAATGGTCTTTGCATATATTGGAATGTCTTGGATGGCTTCGAGGAGTGGAATTTTTATGTAAAAATTCTTAATTTCTCCTAGAATATCAAAATCAGGATGTTCTATAGGATGTGGCACAATTAGTCATTTTGGGAATGGGGGAGAAGATGTGGTTGATTGATCATGAGTATTCTATCTGATCACATCCTCTTCTTATGGTGGTTGTTCTATAGGTAACTGATTTTCAACTTGAGCAGTTTTATCTCCCTTTGTTTCTATAATGCGCCTAGATCTTAATTGAAGGTCATTGCACTCCCTTAGATCGGTTTCTAGTTCTGGTGTTTCAATTATTTGAACATATTGAACCGGTCTGTTATTTGGGTTTGGGTTGTGTTGGGCTGGGAGTTGCAGTCTTAAATTAGGCTGGGGGTTTTGTTGTAGTGTTGGTAGTGTAGTTTGAGGGAGGGGAATGGTTCCTACTGGTTGATTCATTGGTCTTTGCCAGTTTTCCTGCCAGGCTTGACTCCGTGAAGTAGGAGGGGACCATTATGTTGGATACGCATTATTTTGCCAATATGGTGGAGCATAGGGAAAATTTGGCTAATTAGATTGGCTTGTTTGATTCGGCCATGGAGAGGATGAAGGGAATGGTTGTTGTGTCCAATTTGGGAAGGGGGGTTGATCTTGCCACATTATATTATATTGCTGAGCATGATATTGCAGAGGCTGGAAAGAAGAAGTTGGATCGGGAAACATACATGATTGTTGCGGCTGCCATTGACGGTGCTGATTAAGTAGGTACACCGGTTTTGGTTCTTCTTCTGCTTCTTTGTATACTGCTTTCAAACCATGAAGTGAGGGACAACTCTCTATAGAGTGGTCTTTTGTACAAATGGCGCAAACTTGAACTGCATCTAATGGACACTCTTTATGGCTGTGTTTCTTTCTGAATTTGGGACAGAAGATTGCCAGATTTTGCTCTGCCTCTACTTGTTTTTGTTTTGCTTGCATAATATCGAACTATGTTGCCAGAGTCCCCAATATATCAATTTTGAAATTCTCTAATAAATTTCCAATTTTTGCGCAAGTTACTCCTTCTACAGAGATATTGTTGTCTCTTGTAAACCTGTCATGTTCTGCTGGTTTTAGTCTTGTGCTGCCTCTTGAACTCCTGATACATAAATCAATAATGTCAACAAAATTTTCCTGATAAATATCTCCTTTTCCCATAATATTTAGTGTTTCAATCCATTGTTCCTTCATTCCTTTAATTAATGTTGTTTTTAATACATTATCAGGTAAGGGTAATGATGCATAAGGAGATCTTTGAAGATTATACTGAAAACGTTCAACATACTCTTCTAATGTTTCATTAGGTCTAGCTACCATCTGAAATATTTCATCTTTTAACTCTCTAGACCTGCAATAGTCCTGATATTTTTTCAGAAAAGCATCTTTCATTTGATCCCAGTTATTTATAACACCACCACCCAACCCCATAAACCATCTTAAAGCAACCCCTTTTAATGTAGAGGGAAATAATTTCAGTTTTTGGGGATCAGTGGTATAGTCATATCCTCTGCACAGCACATCAAATTCAAATAAAAATGCATCCGGATCTTCTGATGTAAGGCCATGGAATGTAGGGATGTGCTGGAGTGGAATGACCTTCATGGATGCATTAGTTTCAGTGTCTACAATGGGATATTGCAGTGTGGAGGTTTGGGTGTTTGGCTGGTTCTGGGCCATTTGGTCAAATATATGCCAATAACCTTCTGGGATGTCTAGGAGGGTATTCCTAGGCTGACGAGAAGGAGCAGGAGTGGCCTTAACAACACTTCCTTGATCTGGGATAATGAGAGTTCCTTGTTGATTTAATGTTTGGGGGGATTCCTCGTTTTGGATGATCTTTACAACACTTCCCTTATCTGGTCTGCTTAATGGCTGAATTATCCCAAGAGGAGATCTTGGTTCTTCAGTTTCCCTTGTTTCTCCTCTTCCTTCGCAGAGGTTGCTAAGATTCCCTCCTTGCAATGATTTTCGCTAGAATTCTCAATTTCTTGAAAATCTTGCTCTTCAGTTTGGCTATGCACCTCAGCCAAGGCTATGGATGGTGACCCATTGGCCTGAAGGGAGCTAGTAGGTTGTCTAGAAGCAATTTTTCTAGGTCCCACTGAAGGCTGCGATTCTGCTTTCTTAAGGATTTCGTCTATAAAGGTTGATCGGCCAAGGGTCACCGGCCCCTTAGCTTTTTCAAGTTTGGGTAGTGGTTTAGGATTCTTTTCAGGCTTTTTCTGCTTAGTCATGCACACAAATCAAATGCTAATTTCTACCCAAAAACAACAACAAATCTGTAGGAAAGTGGGCAGGGGAGCAGGGCTGTTACATGCTCCGTACGTAGGTTCTTACCTTTCATTTTTAAAACCCAATTCTCTCCTAGCAGGTACTTACACAACTCTAAAAAGAACAAATGGCTACACTCTTCCCCGGCAACGACGCCAAAATGTCGAGCAGTAAAAAGGGTGTTTTTCACCTCTATTTACCCTACATTAATTGTCAATCCAGGCACGACTTATTATCTCAAAGAGTGTACTCAGTCTGAGGCAGTCATTTGTCAGAGTAATGCTTAGTAGTATAGTGCTTTTGAATACAAGAGTAAACGAATGCTTGAAATGAAATCTATTTTCAAAAAAAGAAACTTTTAGCACTTTGAGATCTAAATCATTCACTACAACAACATATCAGTCAAGGAACAGTAGTGATAACTCATCCCTTTGTAAACTGATGTAATTGAGAAGCAAATTAAGGAAAATATCATCAACCTGGGAACTGGACAACGACTGTCAGTATTCGCTACAGTTTCAGATCATTTGTACACACTAAAGCAATGATAATTCAAATGGCAAGAAATTGAAAAACAATTAATCTATTTCATTCAATTGAACAACAAAGCTTAATCTTACGAAATAAACAACAATTGCAATCTCCACTCAGAAATGATTTAAACAGCAAACATAAATGGAACAACAAATTAAAGGAAGCTATGAAATATGGAACAACAACTTAAACCAAATGTAAATACACAACAAACTAAACTAAATGCTATACGCAACACTTGTAGGTTAAAGGAACAGTAATCTGAGTTTCGGTGTATGTTAAGTTATGGTATGTTCTATGCTTATAACAGTTTACTTATTTTTCTTATTATATTCCACCGATTAGCAATCACATGTACATAAAGTAAAGTGCAGATAGAACATTAAATGATCGACAGAAAACAAGCCAAGACAAGAGACACAAGATGTGGCGGCTAGCCAAGGACAAGCCCCACAATGTGTGGGGAAACCCTTTGATCAAATCTTCTTTTATCTTCAATAATTCAACAGAGAGAAATAGTACAATAAATCTGATTCATATCAGCAGTAGCAAGCCCTAGATCAGCAGCATCAGCATTAGCGGCTTCATTATCAAACTAGGGCAGACCATATCTCACAAACCGACAGTCGGATTGACTTCATTCCACCACCAAAAGTTTCGGCTTCCAGAGGAGGTTCAGATGAACCTACAACGCAGTTCAGATGAGGAGATCTTCTAGGCCATGCAAGTCAATCTTTACTTCTGCAGTTGCAGCTTCAGTTTCAGCAGTTTCCGGCTTCAAACTAGGGCAGTCGATATCTTGCAAACCGTTCGTCGGATTGACTTCATTCCACCACCAAAAGTTGCGGCTTTCAAAGGAGGTTCAGATGAACCTACAACGTAGTTCCAAAGAGGAGATCTTCTAGGCCACGCAAGTCAATCTTTACTTCTGCAGTTGCAGCTTCAAATTCAAAAGCTTCCGGCTTCACATGTGTGAGAGAGAGAGACCCATTTCAGCGCAGTAGAGAAGAGACTCATATCTGCGCAGTAGAGAGAGAGAGATGTGATGAGATGAGTGAGTCCAAATGAGGAAAAGTCCTCTTATATTTATACACAACATTGGTGGGTGAATATATGCGACTGTTGGGCTTCTGAGCCTACATGAGTCTAATAAAAATATTATCAGCCATGAATAAGATGACCCACATGAAGTTTTTCCCTGGTTGCCAATTTTAACACTTCCCTCTCAACCATGGAGAACTTCATCTGCAATCTGTCTATCGGTCGTTACTATTCATCCATCAAATGCACTGCCTTGTACAGCCTGACCCTTGCCCTGCTCTGCTCTATTCTGCCTATTCTACTTTGTCTTGTTCTGCCCTGCACTGATCTGTACTATTTTGCTCTGTTATGCTTTGCTCTTGCATTGTTCTGTTCTGCTCTGATTTTGTCCGAATTATGAAGAAGAAGAAATGATCAAGGATGTATCATACTGACTCAAAGTCAGTCTCAGAGTATGTACCACTGGTCCCAGACCAGTCTCAACCAACCCGAATTCAGCGTCATAGTGAGTACAACTCCACTGGTCCTAGACCAGTATCATCCTCCACTGACTCAAAGTAAGTCTCAGAGTGCGTACCACTAGTCCTAGACCAGTCTTAGCCGACCCGAAATCAGCTTCATAGTAAGTACCACTCCTACCACTGGTCCCAGACCAGTATCGTAGTCTCAGAGAGTGTACCACTGGTCCCAGACCAGTCTCAACCAACCCGAAGTCAGCGTCATAGTATGTACCACTCTCACTGGTCCCAGACTAGTACTGCACTGACACGAAGTCAGTCTCGGAGTATGTACCACTGGTCCCAGACCAGTCTCAACCGACTCGAAGTCAGCGTCATAGTATGGTACAACTCCTACCACTGGTCCCAGACCAGTATCATTGATCCCAGATCAATGGAGGTCATCCTAGCGTAGGGAGTATGGTAGATACAACGATGCGTCCATCGGTACTACTATGGTCCCTAACTTCATTTCCCTACTCATTGATCATATGAGAGGTACTTCCCATGAGTCCCAGACTGCATGGGTAGGATGCCTCGATAGGAGAACTAATCAATCCTGCTACAATCACCGTGGAGAACACATCAATCCAGGCTGCCATGGAGAACACATCAATCCAGGCCTCATAGGAGAACTAATCATCCTGCTACACAAGAGAGCGGATCATTCTGTTCCACAAGAGAGCGAATCATCTTGTCCCACAAGAGAGCAAATCATCTTGTTCCAGTGTGCACCACCAGGGGAGGGTGAGTCACCCTGTGGTCATATGTTGCTCCAGTAGGAACCGCAAGCCCTCAGAGCTCCCAGAGCTCAATGTATGCAACATGCAGGACCCTTGTACAAGGGTTCTTGCCGACTCCAAGTCGTTTGGGAAAATCACATATTAGATCTTTCCTCGGTGCTTTAACAAGGTGTATCAACCTGTACATCATCTTAATGTGATGGAGTTTCCTTGCTCATCGACTTACCATATCCCAGATGATGTCTATCTGCTGGAGCAATTGACGAATACGGGATTCCTCAATAATCGAATCCCACCTCTCGTTGTTACAGAGAATCACAGTGGTATCCAATGTAAATCCAAACAGCTCACTGAAGAGCTTTGGCAACCAGATTGCCTCACACGAGGTTATGCTAGCAACAATATATCCTGCTTTGGCAGTGCTCAAAGCCACCGACTTCTGCTTCCTACTCATCTAGGATATCAAAGCAGATCCCAAGGTGAAACAACACCCAGAAGTTCTCTTACGGTCCACCACACTGCCTGCCCAATCAACATCAGTATATCCAAGTAGTCTCACATCTCCGACAATGTATCTTAATCCATGAGAGATTGTGTCCTGAAGACATCTCAAAAGATTCCTGGCATCAATCCAGTGAGGCTCAACCAAATATGAGCTGACAATGCTAACTGCAAAACATATGTTCGGACGGAGGTTCACCAAGAACATCAATGCGAATGAGTTTTTGAAACTCAGAGGCATTTCCCAAGTCTGGTCCGACATCACTACCATATAACTTCTAAAAGTTAAGATCCTCGAGGTAGTCACAGGCTTACAGTCCATCATACTGAATCTTTCCAATATATATACTACATATTTTCCTTGATATAGGAAAATTTCCCTTGGCTTCTGCCACACTTCAAGTCCTTGGTCCTTCATTTCAAATTCAGAAGCCATCTCCCTCTTACATTTGTGAATGAGAGGGTTTGCACCTGTTAGAAAGAGGTCATCCACATACAACACCAGTATGAGAGGCTTGTCATCTTCAACCTTAAAGTAAAGGTTAGGATCGGCTTCACTCCTAGTGAATCCCAGCTTCATCAAGTAGCTATCAATCCTTTCATACCATGCTCGGGGTGCTTGCTTCAGCCCATAGAGAGCCTTCTTCAACCTGCATACATGATATTTTCAATCATAAATCTCAAATCCTTCAGGTTGCTCCACATAGACCTCTTCTTTGATAGAACCATGCAAGAACGCGGTCTTGACATCCATCTAATGTAGGTTCCATCCTTGTGAAGCCACAAGGGCTATGATCAAGCGGATTGTCATATATCTGGCAACATGTGCAAATATCATAGTCTATACCTTCCTTCTGGGATAAACCACGAGCAACAAAATGAACCTTATACTTTTCCATACTTCCATTTGCTACATGCTTTATCTTGTAAAGCCATTTTGAAGTAACAATTATCTTGTCCAGGGTCTGGGAACTACTTCCCAGACATCATTCTCCATAATAGACTCATATTCTATGGTCATAGCATCCTTCCATAGTTAATGCTTGATGACATTTGAGAATGATGAAGGTTCATTTTGTATGATCGTGCTCATGATGGTCAGCTATCCCTGATGCCTGTTAAGTTTCTTACTTTGACGGAAGGTTCCTCAGGGTGCAGCATGTCCTTCAGCATCATCAAGTATCCCCTTAAGCCATGAAGGCCTCTTCCTAGAAGAGGAATGCTCATGTGGATGAGAATCAATCAGATCCATGGTTTCTTCTACATCAGGCATTGATTCATCATCCTTTTCTTTCGGTTCCCTGGTGTTGGCTTCTTGAGAGCTCCTCAAAGTCGGAAGATTGTTCACCTTGCGGTGAACTTTTCTTCAGGAGTCTTGGAACCCAATGCTTGATGAGGGCATCGATTTTGTACATATACGGCGGTGATTGTAGTTTCAGCCCATAAAAACTTCGGAAGTCTTTGATCATGTAGCATGGCCTGAACAGCTTCCATCATCGTGCGGTTCTTCCTTCCCACCACACCATTCTACTCAAGAGTATGTGGTGTAGTATTCTCCCTCTTAATGCCAACCTCAGGTATGCCTAAGTGAACCAATTGTAATATATCGGAGATCTTGCTTTGGCTTGAGGGGAATGGTCCCCTTTTGAGCTTTCCTTTGGCACATCCCAGACATACACCTTCTTTCTCTACTCAGAATTCGGGCATCCTTGTTACCATCTGTCTTACATCGGGTAGAGCTTTGTAATGAAGGTGGGCAAACCTCTGATGCCAACGTTCAGACTAAAGAGTTGTGTCACAAGACATGACACCTAGCGAACTTCCATCGACCTGATATAATGAATCAACACTAAACCCAAGAGTAAAGGCATCTTTAACATTATTTTTCCATATACGTACCTTGCCATCGTTGAAGGTTACCTTGTAGCCTTTGTCTTCCGTTACCGAGATGGACACTAGGTTCTTTTTGAGGTCAGGTGCATTTAATACATCCTGGAATTTCTAGCCTTCTTGAATGCTTGTCCTCTTCCTTGATTCCCAGCTCTCCTCTTACCTTTGCTGTTGAATTTGTCATTCCTTTGATTTCCATCAAAGGGATTTCTAGTTGCACCACTGCATACTGAATCATGCTGCTCTAATCATGATTATCATCATGCTGCCCATGTCCATGATCTCATGTTGCCCTTTGTGTCCATGATCTCATTCATCATGATGCTCATGATCTCATACATAGTGACTTGCTTTATCGCAAATGTAACATCATCATTTTCTTCTAGCTTTAGGTCCAGCCTTTCCTTTTGATTTAGTCCCGGAATTATTTCTTTTCTTAGCATGAGAAGAAAAGGCAACATGAGGACCTTTAGGCATGGGCATTTCTTGCACCTCTTCCCTTGTTTCTTCTTGAATGCATCTAGCCATTAATTCCTTGAAACCAGGAATTACATTATAGCTCAAAAGAGTAGTCCAGTCTATCGTAGATTTCCTTGGAGGTGTCCTAGTTCAGAGACGTAGGCCACCAAGTGCTTGTCGATAGGGTCCCGGATGATCTTCTATTGTTTTGACTTCTCCATTTTTTCATTTGTTCCAGGCAGCAGCAGATGCATTTGATGGAGGCTCAACAATATTTCCTCTCATATGATCCAACACTCCTTGATTCTCAAGGGTTAGATCGATAGACACCTTCCATCCATGATAGTCATCTTTCTCACGGAGCTTGTCTTCAGCAGGAAAGAGTGTTGAGGACCCCATAGTTCTTTTAGGATAGCCTTACCAATATTCTCTTCGATGATTGCTCTTGCTCTTGCTCGGGCTTTGTCTTCACCTCAGCTTTGATACCATGTTAAGTTATGGTATGTTCTATGCTTATAACAGTTTACTTCTTTTTCTTATTATATTCCACCGATTAGCAATCACATGTACATAAAGTAAAGTGCAGATAGAACATTAAACGATCGACAGAAAACAAGCCAAGACAAGAGACACAAGATGTGGCGGCTAGCCAAGGACAAGCCCCACAATGTGTGGGGAAACCTTTTGATCAAATCTTCTTTTATCTTCAATAATTCAGCAGAGAGAAATAGTACAATAAATCTGATTCATATCAACAGTAGCAAACCCTAGATCAACAGCATCAGCATTAGCGACTTCATTATCAAACTAGGGCAGACCATATCTCACAAACCGATAGTCGGATTGACTTCATTCCACCACCAAAAGTTTCGGCTTCCAGAGGAGGTTCAGATGAACCTACAGCGTAGTTCAGATGAGGAGATCTTCTAGGCCACGCAAGTCAATCTTTACTTCTGCAGTTGTAGCTTCAGTTTCAGCAGTTTCCGGCTTCAAACTAGGGCAGTCGATATCTTGCAAACCGTTCGTCGGATTGACTTCATTCCACCACCAAAAGTTGCGGCTTTCAAAGGAGGTTCAGATGAACCTACAGCGCAGTTGCAAAGAGGAGATCTTCTAGGCCACGCAAGTCAATCTTTACTTCTGCAGTTGCAGCTTCAAATTCAACAGCTTCCGGCTTCACATGTGTGAGAGAGAGAGACCCATTTCAGCGCAGTAGAGAAGAGACTCATATCTGCGCAGTAGAGAGAGAGATGTGATGAGATGAGTGATTCCAAATGAGGAAAAGTCCTCTTATATTTATACACAACGTTGGTGGGTGAATAGATGCGACTGTTGGGCTTCTGAGCCTACATGAGTTGTAGGTCGGCTTGATAATAATTCCATAATCAAAATAAATTCATATCTCCATGAATACTCATCGGAATCGGATGATATTTATATCAATCCTACACCTCTCGACGAGAGGAATCTAATAAAAATATTATCAGCCATGAATAAGATGACCCACATGAAGTTTTGCCCTGGTTGCCAATTTTAACAGTGTAATAATGAATAATCCCAGTTATAAAGAAACGACAACTGCAATCACAGTGGAACAACAGTTCAAATGAACATCAATCTCAATTGAAATTAAACTGTAGATAAATAGATAGTGATACCGATTCATGTATACACAGTACTTTTATTCTATAATTGAACAACAACGACAATCTGTTAAGGAACAATAATGTTATGTAATAGCAACACGATATAACTTCAGGAAAAATCACATAACATATTTATGCAGACAATAACCTTACTATTCGAGTGGGAATCAACATATAACAGAGATAATACATGAAATAAGGAACAACAGATTACTGAACAAAAGAGATAAGAGAAAGCAAACCACACACGACTCGAAATTGATAATTAATAGTACAGGAAGCAAGTGATCCACTAGGGCCGAGCCCTTAGCCTCCATGGATGCACTACTTATAATTACTCCAGAATCAAAGATGGAATGGCAACAAGATTTATATATTAAACATCAAAACATAATTACAGTGAATCGCTCTTTAGAGAGAGTCGATGATCAAAGTTTCAAGTACAAAGGAGAATTTCATAAAAACAACAATAGTCCTCCATCGGGATAGCAGTGCTGCCCTTTTTTATAACAGTCGAGTGGAGATATCAATGACATAGAGAATCGTTAAGATAGCGATCCCTTAGGATTAGAGGATCCTGAGGGATTCACCATACTGTTAGTTCTCAGTCACTTTCTCATTCTCTTGCGCTGATTTGGTATCTCCTCTTCCTTTTCCTAGTTTGCACGCTCCAGTCTGGATCTTCTCATTTGGATGTGGTTCCCTATCAAAGGGACAACAGTGGATGATGTCTTCTCGTTTTCTCTATATTGGTAATTTTCCATTTTCCCCTTTTTCTGCATAAAAAAGGGTAATTATTAGTCATCTTACGTTGCACATAAATCTTTTAGATTTTATCATAATCCCTTGTCATATACCTAGTTCATGATGTAAAGAGGTTATGAGTTTTAAAGAAAAGATGACAAAATAAATGATAATAACATACCTTCTCTAGTGCTCAACATGTAGTGTGTAGTTTCAGTGGCCAGGCAAGGCCATTGCTAGCTAGGATTGCGTAATGCACAGTTGGAGGAGGCTAGTTGATGAGCCTCATCATTGGGTAATTATATGGGCTTCAATTGGCCTTAATTCACCTCCTAGCTTAGTCAAACCAACTATTCTCACAATTTATTGCATACTTTTGATTATATTTTGTTTATGAGATGAGTTAGAGTTGGATATTTTGCTTTGTGGTCTAATGTGCATGTAATGCAGGAATAAAGGATAAAAGCAAGGAATTGTGGCAAAGACCTTGACAAAAACTCGAATGGGACAAGGGAGAGGAATTATAGGAGGTAAATCCTCCTCATTTACTACCCCTCCATTTGAATATTCCTCCATCAGCTCGGAGTGCAAACAACCAAATCATGAGGACTAAAAGATAGCCGAGCAAGTGAAAGTGACAAAAACCAGTTTATCTTGAGTGGGGAGCCAAGCCTCCCTAATGGGAAAGAAGTCATTGAAGACTTCAGATGTATACGTAGAGATGCTTAGGACCTCAGTAATGACACACATGCATTCTTTCCCATTTTATGAATCTTGCACTTGTTGTTTGCATGAATGATCATTCGCTCTTGTTTACATTCATCTCACCATGCATTCAGACTTCTCATGTTTTTAGTCGCTCGTCAGCCGGATTGGGTTGCCTTGGCCCGAACCGTGCCTTGCCTAGCTATCACTACGCATTTCCAGAAGCGAAGGCTCTCCCTTCCCTCTAGAAATTGCACAAGCCTGGCCAAGCTCTCACCTCCAGACTTGCATTGCGCAATTCTTGGAGGCAGTGTTTTGCTGGCCCCAGAAACTGCGCAATGCAGTTTGCTAGTTGCATGTCACTACTGACTGAAATTGCGCATTGTGCAGTTTCAATACTCAGTAGGCCAGACTGGATTGTGCATTGCACAGTTCCAGCAGTCTGTTAGCCTCCTAACAGCCTGGAGTGTGCCTTGCGCAGTTTTGGCAGTTAGTCTCCCGACCTCCTGGTGGAAATTGCGCAACTTTCACATTCAATCACACAGGTATGTTGCAAGTCAATCCTCAAGTTTGTTTTGGTTTTCGACTAACATATTTCTTTCCATGAGTGTTGTTATTTCTCCAAGCATCACAGGTGTTCTTTTTTCTCTTAGTAGCACAAGTACAATGGCCTCCAGGAGAGCAGAGTCAAAGACACTGTTAAGAGCGTAACTGGGGATGCAGTCAATCAAGTGTCCATGAACTTGCTTATCCATGATGACATCAAGTTGTTCATGGACAAGGATATTGAGATCAATGTAAATGGAATCACAATGAGCAAAACCATCAGCAGTAGAAGAAGGCAGCATACCTGCACACAACAAACACAAGAGGAGGGTTGTTGACAACACAGAGGAATAGCAAAGCTGCAAGTTCAAATTTGATCCACTCATGATGAGAGCAGCTTTAGAGATTGAGGCTATGAGGTGACAAAGCAACATGAAGGTCACGTGAAGGCAAAGAATGGAATAAAGAAGAAGTTGTATGTGTTGAATCAGCAACTCAAGGAAGAACAAGAGCTCCATAGACAAGAGAATGAGTTGCAGCAGGAACAGGTACAACAGGGGGCAGAACATGCACAAACGGATGAAATTGTGCCTGTACAAGTTATAGATCCATCCCAGCAGCTAGCATGGAGCAGACAAGGTGAGCAGTGTTGTTGATCGCATGCAAAGGAATTTAGTAGCATGCATGTCATCGTGTGCATGCATGCGATCCCACCCATTTGGCACACTCATCGAGATGAAGACAAGAAGCAAGCCCAATTAGAGTTGAACATGTATTTTGACAAGTTGATGTGCACGACCACCAACACATGCTTGGAGATTAGTGTAGACATTATGCATCAACATGATGCCAGTCCGGTCGCACCTAGGATGGACATGCGCATGCTATCAGACAAGTTGGATGGAGGATCCATATCAATGTACCTGGATGCATTGGAGGCAAGAGTTTGCTTCAACAAGATGTCACCATTGAGTGCACGGACACCATCACGGATGACCAAGATTGGCATCAATTCACCACCATCGGCCATCACAAGGATGTCAAAGAGTTGGACTCACCACAATCCGAGTGTTAGTGATGCCTTGCATGGCTTGCTCAAGCCATTTTGTGTCACATGGGTACATGTGTAGATTGTATGTAATGTCTTGTCAAGTGGAAGTTCAAGTGTCGATAGTTGGATGTAATAGTCATAGAGTAGATGAAGAGTCATGAGGGTAGATGAACTGTCACAAAGGGGAATTTCAATGGCCATCCCACCCTTTACTATAAATAGTCCCTCATAACTCATTGGATAGGCTTTTGGTCAGCCAAGCTTCCGATAAGACTATCTTAGAGAGAGCTTGGACATCATTGTAACGCACCTTGGCTTTTCCACTGCGCAGAGCTAGTATATCTCTTTGGATGTATTGTTTGACTAGAACTTACACTTCTTAATATAACAGAGCCAGCACATTTCATGCATATGTCGTATTGTATTCCCGCTATCTTGTTTACTCTAAATGATATATGTATTTGTTTGCTTACGCATGCATGTATGGACTATTCTATATAAGTATGTATGAATCTTACTTAAATGTGTTGATTGGTTTAACCATCACTTTGGATTGTTAGCACCTTATGCAATGAACAAGCGGGCTACTTTACAAGTGAATAATTGACCGTGTCATGATCCAAGCACAGCACTAAATCTAACTCAATGCCCAGTGGTAGGCGCGTCACGTATGGGGGAAGTTAGAAACTTTTTCTACTCTTTCGGAGATTGAAATAAATTACTAATTCATGATTTGACATGTACAAAGTGAAAACTTCATTTCAATTATACCCTGAGATCGTTTGAAAGAGTTTCATTTGCTTTTATTCCCGCTATCTTGTTTACTCTAAATGATATATGTATTTGTTTGCTTACGCATGCATGTATGGACTATTCTATATAAGTATGTATGAATCTTACTTAAATGTGTTGATTGGTTTAACCATCACTTTGGATTGTTAGCCAACTTTCTTTCTAGTTTGTGATGAATCTTCGCTCGTGTGTTCCCTTCCAAGCTGCATACTATTACATGTTTCCAAGGGGCGCATTCACCCAAATCTCCATGTGTTAGAATCGTTCATGCACCTTCCTTGTCTCGCCGCAGCTATCACACCCTTGCTACTAACAGGGACATCTTACTTGCCTCTTTGTGAAATTTTGGTCAAGGCATTACCATATGACCCATTGTTGGGACTCCTACACCAAACGGTTTGAGGTCTAATTTGGACTTCTTATCGGGGAGATCCCCTGACATGTTAGCAAGTCCAACACCATCAACACACCTTGAGGTATTTAATCCTTTTAACCGCATGATTGGTTCAGAGTTAAGATGGATCTACATTGGTTAGCTCATAATGGAAATGGTTTCTATATCTCTTCCTATATTCGATCTTTGAATTTAATTAGGCATTAGTCTAAGTTGATCGTAGGTTATCTCCTTAGATAGTGCATCAAAAGGAACAAGATCTCTATGTAGATTCCAGACAAGAGAAGTCAAATAAAAAGGATCATATACAAATGTGGTTAAGTGCAAGTTTTCCCAGACACACCCTGAATACTTAAAGACATTGAGTCACACTCATGCACAATCGATTTTGGTTACTTTAGTGAAACTTATTGATAATTCCAGGGATGCCAATTCTTCTTATTTGGACATATTGATTCAAATGTAGTATCATTAGAAGGTTGTAAATGAGATGCATGTCCTTGTCTCGAAGACAATGGATGTGCCATAATACATTTAGAAATTGAAAGATTGCTCTCATTTGGGCATAAATTCCCTACTAAAGAGAACAAGAATACTATTTATAGGTTTGAAATAGGGTCCAAGGCTGGATCCATGCAACTTTGAGAAAATGATGGAAGGGTAAGGGTGATAACATGTGTTTTAGCTTGGCATTGTATGGAAAAGGTAAAGTCAATGTTGTTGTTGCTTTATACAATAAAGGTATACATATTGTGGAAATGAATAACAACCAAGAATTACAACATAAACAAAAAGGAGTGGTCATTTGTTGACCAATAACTATGAAGAGGTTTCTAAATTTGGACATGATTATAATGCAAAATTTGGCAAGTGGGACAACATTGATGATGACAATGATGGTAATAAAACAAGGGATGCTAATGCTTTACTTTTTGATAAAATAGAAAGAAATAGTAATCTAGTACTTCTACATGATGAGGTTGTTGATAATGAAGATGAAGTTTGTGAGAGAGATTCAATGATCTAATGGTAACATCGGGAAAAATTTCCTCATTAAAACTCTTCATGGATTCCATAATAATTTAGTTACTCTCGATGGTGGGAATGTCAACATTCCTATAACATGTGTTATAAGAGCGATGTATGAAAATTCCTAATGCAAGTTATATGAACAGGGTAATAGATGTTACAAGAGAGATGTATGGAAATTCACATTGCAAGTTATAAGAGCAAGATATGAAAAGGTTGTCTCAAAGGAAGAAATGCTAATAAAAAAGGATCAAATAAAAATTGGAAACCTACTAATCAAATTTAATATTAAATTTTCATCAAGATCAACTTATGAGCATAAAGTTGGTATCAAGAGATTCCTTGGAGGTTCAATTTGGGCTGCCTTTTTGGGAAACACTTGTCATCTTTCACAAGGATTATTTGAAATCAAGGAATAGTGCTTTGGAGTACTGCAATTAATAATATTTTGGTGAAACATTCATCAGTTAGTATAATAAATTTTCCCTAAACATGTAAATTCTCGGATATGGGAAAGAAAGAATGAGTGTTGTGCAACTTGTATCTAATATATTCTTTAGGATTATATGTAAATTAAAATACCTACAAAGGCCATGTTGCCTCAAAATCTAACAGGCTTTGTGATAGGACTCAAAAGGTAAGGGCCAAACCTAGACGCAACTATGGGGTGGGTTGTCACTATCACCTCGACAATCCTCCTCTTGCTCTTCAGTGGAATTTTACCACACGGGAGGCTTCACAATTTTCACATAAATGATATTCTATGTCAATTGGCTCAAGGTGATATGAATCAAAACTAAACAAAGTACTTTTTTAATAGACAAGGGAACAATTCTCTCTATAGGAGAAACATACCATATACAAAGCCTTAAAAAAGCACTTGACACCTAGAGTTTCAAGATGTAGTTCAAAAATGAGTGTCTAGGCATACAAGCACAAAGAAAATATTTTCAAATGATGAATAAAAATAGTGGGAAAACTTTAAATTTAAGCCCTCAGTTGAAGCCTTGACCAAAGTTAGTTTTTTCTAGGGAAAAAGTTGCTTAGAGAAGATGAAGTCAACCCTATTAGGGAAAAAATCGAAAAGTGCTAGATTTTGACTGTAAAGGATCAATCAAGGTGAATTCAATCTATGGGAACCGCAATGTCCATCTAAAATTTTCCCTAATTGAACTCAACCCTCTACACTAGCCCTAACGACTTGCCTTAAAGTTGATAAAAAAAATGAATAGGAAAGAAAGAGTAAAGTTTTTGTGACATTTTGATCACCACAAGGATTCCTGGTGCCTTGATTGATTCTTTAGGGTTAAGTTTAAGATAAATTGAATTTGCGCTTGGAATAAGGGGGAAACCCCTAGTTTTCACTCAAAAAACCTTAGATGTGTTTTTATGAGTGGAGAAATTAAGCAGAGGAAAGATCTTTAGGAGGTCCTCTATGGCATTCAAGGAAAATAAATTTAACATGTAATGATCAAACAAGATTTTCCAATAAAGGTATGCATTTAGACATGTAATAAGATAAAACCCCTAGCATATGTTCAATACATGAAAAAACATTAAAACTTGGAAATTCAACTTATATTTTTTTCCAAGAAATAACCTTCTTTCAATCCCAAAAAGACATCTCCAAGACACAAATCATTCTCCAATAGCAATAGCTCCAAAAATATCACATTTCCACAAGTAGTGAGTTACAACTAGGCTAAGTCGAGCTCTCTAAAGGAGGTTGAAATCCACAAGTGATGATGAGAAATAAGAATGGAGTGATCCATTATTTATATGAAGTCTATCACATCTTAATTCACCTAAAAGCTTTGTAACAAGTTTGATTTTGAGTAAAAAGGAAGTAAATATGTTACACGCTAACATAATAGCTCAATATAACAAAAATAGCCACTAATTTCTCACATGTGAGCCTAAAATCATATTCTAGAATGGAATCATGTCCTTTTAGGGCTAATAACGCTCCAAAAGTGCAAGATGAGTGATAGATGCATATCCAACCATCATAATAATCCATGAATTAAGGAAGAGTCCTCAAATCGAGCCTTAAAACATATCCATGTGTCCAAAATCTAGCTTTGGGTTCCCTACGTCATCTGCATGGGTGTCATTAAGACAAGATGGTGCAATCTCTCTTCAGCGTTGGGTATCCATGAGGTAGTACAAACCCTCCCTAATCATCATAGGTATGATCATATTCATTATTTGAACTCTAATTCAATGCATTCCCATCAAACAGTGTCAAAGCTAACCTGGGGGCATGTTGGTTCTGCTACTTACATCATCAAGAATCTCCAATGTTAAGCAAAGTGAGCTCAGTGTTTTAGCATTTAAGGGTGCTATGAGGTGTCAATCAACTATAAGGATCATCAAAGTTTCCAATTCTTTGTCGTGGAAGGGAAATGCTACATCTACAAGGTCACCACTACTCGTTAAAAGTGTAGTATGTCCTGGGCATCATGTGGAGTAAGAATTGAATAAATATGCCCTCAAGTCCTTTTTTACTCTATGTAAAACCACCTGGAAAAACCACCTTAAACTAAACTGAAAGTAGGTACTCATTAGAGACAATTACCATAGATGCATCATAGTGGACTGTACCTAACTGTTAAGGACATAACAAGACTTCAAATTAGGGTCACCTTCAAATATGTTACTAGACCAAGTTTCGTAAAAGTGTTCCCTACCTTGTTAGAATTGGCTAGGTAATCAACCCTATTAAGTGCTTCCAACCCCTAAGGGGAGGTGACATTTCCAAGGTCAAGCTTTCATTTCCTGTGTTAATGATAATAATGGAAATTGAGGGGAAGACTTCATGGCTAAGTGCCATGGCCATAGGACTGGCTAATGTAGCTCCACATCCTAAGTGTATATATGTAATAGGGGGAGTAGTTGTGGATGCATGAGTTACCCCTTTCCTCGACCTAATTATTCGACCCCTCTAATGCACCTTTTACTCCTTTTTGCTAATGCTTTCATATGGAGCATAGCTTAGGTGTCCAAGCTTACTTTTTATAATATATCATATATTTACCCTTAAGGATGGGTCAATTTCTCACTCATTAGGGTTGGGACACGCAAGGTTTCCTTATGATGAGATGGAGTATCTAGTGCTCAGGAATCGAGTGATGGCTAATGGGGGGATAGAGCTCATGTTGGGATTTTTCACACAAGTTAATTATGTCCCAACCATATTTTGCATTTAACTTTTTTCTTTTGTTGTGGCTATTTTATGCCTTTATCTTTCTTATAGTTGCTTCAACCTCCAGGGCAATGTTTTCCAACCCTAAGTCAAGGATGTGGATATATGAGTGCCAAAATATAATTGAACCAATGACAGTTAACTCGAAGGATGGATGTAATATCAAGGGAAAGGTGAAAAGTGGTAAGTATGGAATGGTTATGGACACACTACTTCAATCCAAGTTTCTAAAGTAGTGCTTCTTCTATAACCCTAAGGCCTAAGAAGAGGTCCATTGGACTACGACTAAATACTAAACCCCCTATTAAAGTGAGATAACAAGTTTGTTGTCAATATTGGTTAATCATTTAGATCACCCCTTCATCTAAGTTAGAATTACCAAAACATTAAGTAAAAGCACTTGATTACTAAATGGTTAAAGTACCTACCAAGTGGTAAACCTTCATTCAAGAGGAATTCCTAATGGCAAGAGGCGTACGACCCATGCAAATGGCAGAGGAATGTGGTATATCATCGTAATTGAGTAGCATGCAGGGTTGTTGGATGGTTGGTTGTCTAATATAGGATAAATTTTTTCTCCCATAGGGTTACCCTAACGGGCCATATGGACAAGAATGGATTTCTATTGATTTGAGCTTTATTGTTGGCATATACTACACATACACTAAATTAAATGTCAAGGAAAATTGGCAAATTTGTAGAGTGTTAAATGTCAACAATTTCCCTTGCGTTGTGGAAGAAGTGGGACACTTCATACTTAAGATGTCAAATTGCCTAAAGACACCTCATTCTTCTTATTTTTTTTTATAAGTAGTTATGTTAAGGGAGACTGAAAATTAGCATGCAAAATTGAATAAAGGACAAAACTAAAGACTTTGTAAATGTTGGAATTTTGTAGCTTGCAAACATGAGTTACTCTAGACCCTATAAGGTCTGAACTAAAGATTGGGGAGTGTGATTCACCCCGTATTTTGCAGATATTGTATTTCTTTCCATTTATGTATATTTCCTTAGTTTATCGTTATCTTTTCTTTTGAGTTTATATTTACTCATGGATAACTTTGTTCAATTATGAAGACGAATGTTGAAGATTTATTCTCATCATTGTTTCTATTATTTTCTTTGAAGTTAATACCAAGAAATGACTAAGTTCTAATAGTTGTTATTCTTTAATGCCTTGTATATATATTACACTTTTTATTACCAAATACACAAGTATTAAACACTTTACTAATATGCAACGCATTTAAATATGAATATCCCACGTAAAAACCTCCATATATTTGTGTGTGTGTGTGTTAATTGTTTGGGAGGCATGGTTTGGATCCTACCCACCTAGGTTCAATTCCCGTAAGTGACATGATGAGCTTTTATGTAATGGAAAAAACATTTATATTCATCATATGGAATCTCTCTCTCTCTCTCTCTCTCTCTCTCACACACACACACACACACACACACACACATATATATATATATATCTTCAAATTCTTTGCATATGAGTACAATATTTAATATTGTGTATTTGATAATAAAGAGTGTCTTGCTTTAAATACATGTTTACTAAGCTTTATAGAAGCTACTAAACTATGTGGTTTTTGTGTGAATATTATCCATTGTGTCTTCTTGCATATTGTTGGATTCATTTGAATATTTCTGATTCACTTTTGTCCTATCAGTATAAGTTAATGACTTCCACCCTCATTAGCATGTCCAATATTTCAATGTATTCCTTAAGTTCCAAAGAATATCATGCCATTCTCATTGATACGTGAGACATTTATCCTCTTTAAAGTTTTTATGTATCTTTCATCTAAGCAAATTTATATTTTTGCAAGATGGCATAGTGTTTCCCGATGGAAAGGCCAAGCTCTAAAGATTTAGAATAGGGTTGTTATCTCTAGTTTGCATAATTCTTCCAACATTGCAAACCTGAAATCACTAAATTTGGCATTGAATTTGCATAAAATAGCTACAACTAAAGTGACACAAAGGTAGCTAGTAGTTGAATATATTAGATGGTTACTCCCTTTGTCCCAACAGCCAGCGTGAGGCCTAAAATGAATAGGTTTTCAAAGCCTCCATAGGGTTCCTTGAAATTGTTCCCATAGAGTGCCATAAAGTATGACATTTTGGATGAAGTATAGAAGGAAGTGTTATACTACCATTCTACTAAGGGTAACAACTTAACCGATTATGTTTGTTTATCAAATTTGATGTAATAGATATAACCTTTTAGACATTTATGCACAATCTCAGTTTTCCTAAAAAAACAAGCTTGTCCAAAACATAGTAAAGAAAATCGGATCTCTATCCTTAAAAAAAATTGTTTGGTTTCCATGTAGCTCATAAATTATTTATATGAATGTCATGGCTATTGTACTTACATTAAAAGGGTGGGAAAGTGCACAAAAAATGAAATACTTCTTGAGTATGTCCACCATGACCATGATGACACTTTTTCCTTTCTATTTTGGTGTCGAAAACTAGGTATAGCTAATTATTCTAGATTGTCTCTCCTTTATTCTATTGGCAAGCAAGAAAATCCACCACAAAATTTTGAACATTGATTTTTATACCATTCCAAATGGTTCCTTCTTGATCCTGTGATAAAGTTTCAAAGTATTAATGTCCTCAATAGGTGAAGTGTGCAACTATAGGAGGAAATCATGTTTGAGTTGGGAATTCTAACATAAATATTAGCGACCCTTCTACCAAAGTGAATCATTCTTCCATACCATATATTTTGATGTGTTAGGGTTATGTTGTAGTTGTTTAATGAGATTCATTGTATTTTGTTCTTATTTCCATTTTATCCTTTCTTCTTCCACCCATTTAACTTGTAGAATTGATCTAGCATAAAATAATGCCTCAGTGTCTTTTTCTATCTTTGAAAGTGCATCTACCACTACATTCTCTTTTCCTTTTTATAGATATTTTCAAAGCCATGTATTTGTTTCTCCTATTATGATAGTCATTGTTCTAACAAATACTTTAGACTATCACAATATATTGTTATCTTGAAGTATCTTCTTATCAGGGAAGGGTGTAATGAACTTCTTGTACTATACTATCAAACAAGTCTAATGATCTATTTTCTTTCTTAAGTTGAATTGTGAGCAATAGAATTTCTCAATCAACATGACATAATTCTCAACGGTTGGAGCACATCCATTTATAACCATTATGTCAAAAAATTCTAGGGTCTCCTTCAATGTTATAAGTTTAGTGGAGAAAAAGTGATAAATGGTAGCATTGGGAATGCTCCATTGATGAACCGTCTATTCCAATCATTGGTAAGATTTATGTGTTTTTCTCAACTATGCAGAGATTTCTAATTTGATGAATTGTACACCATAACATTTGGACAATATTTTGACTCCAACAACTTATGCATGACTTGCAAATATTCATTAACATGATTTGCTTGGCAAAGAAAACGAATTAGAATGCTATAACATATGACATCTATTTGAATTCCACTCTCGTCCAATCCTCTAACCTGAGTGCTTTCTTCTAATTCCTAGCCTTGGAATTTAGCTCTATAAGTATTACATAAGAAGAGAGATTTAGGAAAAATCTGTCAATATATTTTGCTACCTTGCAACCTCTTAAATTGCTAAGGTTTTCTCTTACCTTCCAATAAGAAGAATGTTGAAGGACTTTATACCTAGAGAGAATTGAGAATCCTTTCCAATAGACAAGTATTCTACCTCATCAACATATGAATAATAGTTTACAAGCCTGGGTTGCTCAAATTTAATGGACATTTAAAAACTTATTTTTGTATAGCTTTGACATGCCAAATAAATATGAAATTCATAGTAGTGATATTCCCCCCGGGACTCAAGGACTCTTCTGAGGCACCAATTTCTATGCCATAAATAGTTTCTATTAGAACGTAATATAACTACTCCATGGAAAGTGAATTGCTTACCTCGACAAATAGATATAAAGGAACTTATGCTAAGAAAATGCAGAGTGAAAAGAAGCATGACATAGCCACTATGCTCAAGCCAAAACTCAAAACAAATTGTGTGCTAAAGATGTTCACAAAAATCAATCTACTAGCTAGAAAGTTCTTTCCACACACAATTGCATTATGCTTCATTTCTTGCATATGAAACACAATTTTCATTTTGGCAATCGAGTGATGGCTAATGGGGGGGTAGAGCTCATGTTGGGATTTTTCCCACAAGCTAATTATGTCCCAACCATATTTTGCATTTAACTTTTTTCTTTTGTTGTGGCCATTTTATGCTTTTATCTTTCTTATAGTTGCTTCAACTTCCAGGGCAATGTTTTCTGACCCTAACTCAAGGATGTGGATGTATGAGTGCCCAAATATAATTGAACCAATGATAGTTAACTCTAAGGATGGATGTAATATCAAGGGAAAGGTGAAAAGTGGTAAGTATGGAATGGTTATGGACACACTACTTCAATCCAGGTTTCTAAAGTAGTGCTCCTTCTATAACCCTAAGGCCTCAGAAGAGGTCCATTGGACTACGACTAAATACTAAACCCCTTATTAAAGTGAGATAACAAGTTTGCAGTCAATATTGGTTAATCATTCAGATCACCCCTTCATCTATGTTAGAATTACCAAAACATTAAGTAAAAGCACTCGATTACAAAATGGTTAAAGTACCTACCAAGTGGTAAACCTTCATTCAAGAGGAATGCCTAATGGTGAGAGGTGTACGACCCATGCAAATGGCAAAGGAATGTGGTATATCATCGTAACTGAGAAATAAGCAGGGTTGTTGGATGGTTGGTTGTCTAATATAGGATCATTTTTTTCTCCCATAGGGTTACCCTGTTTTGGTGGCTAACGGGCCATATGGACAAGAATGGATTTCTATTGATTTGAGCTTTATTGTTGGCATATACTACACATACACTAAATTAAATGTCAAGGAAAATTGGCAAATTTGTAGAGTGTTAAATGTCAATAATTTCCCTTGCATTGTGGAAGAAGTGGGACACTTCATACTTAAGATGTCAAATTGCCTAAATGTCAATAATTTCCCTTGCATTGTGGAAGAAGTGGGACACTTCATACTTAAGATGTCAAATTGCCTAAAGACACCTCATTCTTCTTATTGTTTTTAAAAAGTAGTTATGTTAAGGGAGACTAAAAATTAGCATGAAAAATTGAATAAAGGACAAAACTGAAGACTTTGTAAATGTTGGAATTTTGTAGCTTGCAAACATGAGTTGCTCTAGACCCTATAAGGTCTGAACTAATGATTGGGGAGTGTGCTTCACCTCATATTTTGCAGATATTGTATTTATTTCCATTTACGTATATTTCCTTAGTTTATCGTTATCTTTTCTTTTGAGTTTATATTTACTCATGGATAACTTCAATTATGAAGACGAATGTTGAAGATTTATTCTCATCATTGTTTCTATTATTTTCTTTGAAGTTAATACCAAGAAATGACTAAGTTCTAATAGTTGTTATTCTTCAATGCCTTGCATATATATTACACCCTTTATTACCAAATACACAATATTAAACACTTTACTCATATGCAAAGCATTTAAATATAAATATCCCACGTAAAAACCTCCATATATTTGTGTGTGTGTGCGTTAATTGGTTGGGAGGCATGGTTTGGATCCTACCCACCTAGGTTCAATTCCCGCAAGTGACATGATGAGCTTTGATGTAATGGAAAAAACATTTATATTCCTCATATGGAATCTTTCTCTCTCTTTCTCTCTCTTTCTATCTATCTATATATATATATATATATATATATATATATATATATATATATATATATATATATATTCAAATTCTTTGCATATGAGTACAATATTTAATATTGTGTATTTGGTAATAAAGAGTGTCTTGCTTTAAACACATGTTTACTAAGCTTTATAGAAGCTACTAAACTATGTGGTTTGTGTGAATATTATCCATTGTGTCTTATTACATATTGTTGGATTCATTTGAATATTTCTAATGCACTTTTTGTCCTATCAGTATAAGTTAATGACTTCCACCCTCATTAGCATGTCCAATATTTCAATGTATTCCTTAAGTTCCAAAGAGTATCATGCCATTCTCATTGATACGTGAGACATTTATCCTCTTTAAAGTTTTTATGTATCTTTCATCCAAGCAAATTTATAATTTTGCAAGATGGCATATTGCTTCCCAATGGAAAGGCCAAGCTCTAAAGATTTAGAATAGGGTTGTTGTCTCTAGTTTTCAGAATTCTTCCAACATTGCAAACCTGAAATCACTAAATTTGGCATTGAATTTGCATAAAATAGCTACAACTGAAGTGACAGAAAGGTAGCTAGTAGTTGAATATATTGGAGGGTTACTCCCTTTGTCCCAAGAGCTAGCGTGAGGCCTAAAATGAAGAGGTTTTCAAAGCCTCCATAGGGTTCCTTGAAATTGTTCCCATAGAGTTCCATAAAGTAGGACATTTTGGATGAAGTATAAAAGGAAGTGTTATACTACCATTCTAATAAGGGTAACAGTTTAACCGATTATGTTTGTTTATCAAATTTGATGTAATAGATATAACCTTTTAGACATTTATGCATAATCTCAGTTTTCCTAAAAAAACAAGCTTGTCCAAAACATAGTAAAGAAAATCGGATCTCTATCCTTAAAAAAAATTGTTTGGTTTCCATGTAGCTCATAAATTATTTCCATGAATGTCATGGCTATTGTACTTACATTAAAAGGGTGGGAAAGTGCACAAAAATGACATACTTCTTGAGTATGTCCACCATGACCATGATGACACTTTTTCCTTTATATTTTGGTGTTGAAAACTAGGTATGGCTAATTATTCTAGATTGTCTCTCCTTTATTCTATTGGCAAGCAAGAAAATCCACCACAAAATTTTGAACATTGATTTTTATACCATTCCAAATGATTATTTCTTGATCATGTGATAAAGTTTCAAAGTATTAGTGTCCTCAATAGGTGAAGTGTGCAACTCTAGGAGGAAATCATGTTTGAGTTGGGAATTCTAACATAAATATTAGCGACCCTTCTACCAAAGCGAATCATTCTTCCATATAATATTTTTTGATGCGTTAGGGTTATGTTGTAGTTGTTTAATGAGATTCATTGTATTTTGGTCTTATTTCCATTTTATCCTTTCTTCTTCCACCCATTTAACTTGTAGAATTGATCTAGCACAAAATAATGCCTCAGTGTCTTTTTCTATCTTTGAAAGTGCATTTACCACTACATTCTCTTTTCCTTTTTATAGATATTTTCAAAGTCATGTATTTGTTTCTCTTATTATGATAGTCATTGTTCTAACAAATACTTTAGACTATCACGATATATTATTATCTTGAAGTGTCTTCTTATCAGGGAAGGGTGTAATGAACTTCTTGTACTATATTATCAAACAAGTCTAATTAATGATCTAATTTCTTTTTTTAAGTTGAAGTGCGAGCAATAGAATTTCTCAATCAACCTGACATAATTCTCAATGGTTGGAGCACATCCATTTATAACCATTTTGTCAAAAAATTCTAGGGTCTCCTTCAATGTTATAAGTTTAGTGGAGAAAAAGTGATAAATGGTAGCATTGGGAATGCTCCACTGATGAACCGTCTATTCCAATCATTGGTAAGATTTATGTGTTTTTCTCAACTATGCAAAGATTTCTAATTTGATGAATTGTACACCATAACATTTGGACAACATTTTGACTCCAACAACTTATGCATGACTTGCAAATATTCATTAACATGATTTTCTTGGCAAAGAAAACGAATTAGAATGCTATAACATATATCTATTTGAATTCAACTTTCGTCCATTCCTCTAACCTGAGTGCTTTCTTCTAATTCCTAGCCTTGGAATTTAGCTCTATAAGTATTAAATAAGAAGAGAGATTTAGGAAAAATATGTCAATATCTTTTGCTACCTTCCAACCTCTTAAATTCTTTCTAAGGTTTTCTCTTACCTTCCAATAAGAAGAATGTTGAAGGACTTTATACCTAGAGAGAATTGAGAATCCTTTCCAATAGACAAGTAATTTACCTCATCAACATATGAATAATAGTTTACAAGCCTAGGTTGTTCGAATTTAATGGACATTTAAAAACTTATTTTTGTATAGCTTTGTCATGCCAAATAAATATGAAATTCATAGTAGTGATATTCCCCCTGGGACTCAAGGACAATTTCTATGCCATAAATAGTTTCTATTATAACGTAATATAACTACTCCATGGAAAGTGAATTGCTTACCTCGACAAATAGATATAAAGGAACTTATGCTAAGCAAATGCAGAGTGAAAAGAAGCATGACATAGCCACTATGCTCAAGCCAAAACTCAAAACAAATTGTGTGCTAAAGATGTTCACAAAAATCAATCTGCTAGCTAGAAAGTTTTTTCCACACACAATTGAATTATGCTTCATTTCTTGCATGTGAAACACAATTTTCATTTTGGTATTCAAGCTCTATTTCATGGTGTCACTAACATTTTTTACAAACATACCTCAATGCTAAATATTAAACTAATCATGTGAAAGAATAATTTTGAGTGATTTTTACAAACACCAAGAGGGCTTGATCAAAATTTTACTTGCCCAATCATTTTACACAAAGAAAAATACCTCCACTTGGGTCTTTCACCAAGGGCTGGATGAGGCAAGCGAGAAGTATGTTATCACATTTAGGAAATGTCCATGAGGTCTGCGACAAGATGGCTTTGAAACCATTCTCCACTCCTTGCTAAAAGAAAACATTGTTACTACATATAAATCCCAATAAAACCAAAATGAAATAATCAAGTGAAATCTATACAAATTGATAATTTAAGCAATATATACCAACAAAACATCCCAACAATATGCCAATCATGGTGAACATGGATCGTATGGATTTGGAATCAATTATCAGGTCCAATAACAAGTAATGACCATGTCCAACAATGTCAAGAAGGAGATGGAATGTTATCCCAAGCTCTGAGTAAACACAACAAAATGATGTGTGTGTGTGTGTGTACAACACACACACACACACAAATATCTATACATATTATGTGTGTTATGTGTGTGTGTGTACAACACACCCAAATATCTATACATACTGTGTGTGTGTGTGTACAACACACACACACATGCCCAAATATCTATACATATTGTGTGTGTGTGTGTGTACAACACACACGCCCAAATATCTATACATATTGTGTGTGTGTGTGTTTACCATAATATTGCACACAATTGTTGTATGTTAGTGCAAGTCACCCTATTAATTCAAATAAAGAAGCTATATGCGATGTTCCAATCATTCACATATGCATAAAGAATTTTTTCTACCAAATAAAGATCAATGGCCAACTCAATCTTTTATAGGGCCGACTTTATTTCTTTCTCATACAAACCAACATTTTTTAGAATCCCATTCAAGGCCTTTCCAATACAATCACCATATTAGACACGTTATTCTTTTTACCAATTTTCCTCATAAAGTTCAATACTAATGATTTCAAAATAGCCCCATTAGAAGGTTTTCCATTACTTGCTACAAAATGATAACACCTATCAAACAATTTAGACAAGTGGAAAAAATACTACTCAAACTTATGATTGCTTCATAGACCATTTTCTAGAAGATAAGATCCATATTGATTCATTAACCATATTGAAGGTCTTCACCTATTTCATCTAATATTGCTTTGAAAAATGTAAGGATTTCAAATATTTTAAGCCACTCTAATAAAGACATGGCGTAGGTCCAAATCACCAACAATACTAACATGTACATGTAAAATGGAGGGTGGCATCTTACTGTTGCTAGCTTGTGGTATGCATGATATTGAAGATTGTTACCAATAAATTATTTCTAGCTCTAGAGCTATCTAAAAAAAATGAAATGAATTAATGCTATTAGAGCACACCCATTGAATTTTTCAACTATTTTCTAGTATCCCATTCAAGGGTTCAAAAGTCTCTCCACATTCAAGCAATTGTTATAAGGTGCCACCCTTGATGTGTTTTCATCATTAAGTCTAAATAAAAATCATCAAGAGCGATGAAAACAAATTATTTTATGGGTTGCTACTCACATGAAATGCCTAAAATGAAAGTCCAAGGGGTGTGGGTATAATAACTTGACCACACATGAGAAATTTTTTGAAGTAACAAAATTATTGATACCAAAAAAATTACTAAATTCACTATAAAGAATTCTCAATATAACCATTCTAGGAGTTTGTTAGGCTTGTGCATGTCAATTTGATGTGCTTTTCCATAGATTCATCTAAAAAGACATATAGGGAATTGTGACACATTTTCACTAATAGTTTGCAAACATAGTAATTTTAGATAGTCAATTTGTTCATTTTTTCCTACAAGGGTCTTGATGCATTTATTCATGAACAACATAGAATTATACATGTGACTTGATAAGAAATTTCAAATCAAGAAAGAGGTAGTTGTCTTATTTAGGAGATAAATTTGTAGTATACCTAGGGGGGATAATATGGGGTACAGAGGGAGGTACCCAAGGGAATAATGTAATAATGGAATGGGTCATAGTAATAAATAAGGTGGTTAACCCGTATCATGTAAGGGACCACAAGTAGTTAGCAATAATGTAATAAGCCCATAGTATTAGATAGATGGTATTGAGGGAACCATGGTAATGACCCATGGTATTGTATGTATGAGACCCATATAGAGGCTAGATACTCCCCATTGAGAGATGTCAATGATTATTATATGAATAGGCATATGGCTTGTGGAGTGTTCTCCTTCCTTGAGTGAATGTGGTGTTGCCCTACCTTAAGGATTTGATCAATAAAGAAGCATTTCTATCTATATTCAAATCTTGTTATTCTTGGGTTTATTTCTATTATCATATATTTTCATATCAAATCTATAACAAGTGGTATCAGAGCACTTTCTTGGGCAAAGCAGAGATTTTATTTTTTATTTTTATTTTTGCAGGAACTTTTTGAGGCAGTGAGTTTGCAGATCAGATCTATACATTCTAGTGAAAAAATTTGCAGAATCTAATTGTAAATCTGGGTTCCTTGCAAAAAAATACCCAATTTGAAAGAAAAAAAATCAGCTGAATCGGAGTCCAGATGAGGGAGATATTGCTAATTTAAAAATCAGTTGTGTTGCAGACATTTTTTGGGGCGGCGAGTTTGCGGATCAGATCTGTATGTTCTGGTGAAAAATATGCTGAATCTAATCGCAAATATTGATTTTTGGTGAAAAAATACCCAATTTGAAAAAAAAAAATTGGCCGAATCGGAGTCTGGATGAGGGAGATATCATTGATTTAAATATCAGTTGTGTCGCAAACATTTTTCAGGCCAACGAGTTTGTAGATCAGGTTTGTACATTCTGGGGCAAAAATTGTAGAATCTCATTGAATATCTGGGTTCTTGGCAAAAAAACACCCAATTTGAAAAAAAAATGGCCGAATCGGAGTCTGGATGAGGGAGATATCGCTGATTTAAAATTAACTCTTTTTTCAGAAATTTTTGTAACAGTGGGACAGTTGCAGCGCGAATCTGAAATTCCAGTGCCTAGATTAGGATTTCTATCACATGGGAAGATGCAGAATGGTCATTCCATTTCCGAAAACAGGTCATAATAAAGATTCTGAGCAATATTGACTAAATTGTGGCCACTTGAAATTTTTGCCAAGTAAGTCATTTTTTTTTATTTTTTTTCATCTAGCAAGATGTTTTTTACACGAAAAGATGATAGCCCTACTATTGAAAAATTCATACAGAGTCAAAAGTTCACATATGGGAAACAATGGAAAATTTTATTATCGCTTGATTTCCAAGATGAGAATTACAGATGGTGGAACTCAATTTACAACAAGTAGTTGTCCGAACTTTCGGATAAAGAATTTGAAAAACTCCTTTTGGACAAATGGTCTAATGTAAGGGGTTATTTTCTACTGGTATCTCCATATTGCAGGTTCATGGATGTATTCAGAAGAAGAAATTCATTGTGTCTATAAATCATAGTTGCAAGCAAAATCTTATAAATGTCAATTTGGCAAAAAAATTGCAAGTTCCAACAAAACAAATGGAGCACACACAGGTTAATAATGAGGAGGTGCAAGTTTATAAATATTTGAAGCTTTCTATGGATAAGTATGTGTTGCATTGTGATTTTTATATTTCAGATACGGATAACATGGATGTGGTTTTGGGATATCCTTGGATGGAATCTATCCAAGAAATTTACTAAGAGTGAGAAGTTTTCCATGCAACCACACATAGTCCTCTATGGATGCAACCCCTTGATAGGTTAGGATACCACTCAGGAAAATAATACAAGTTCAAGGTTCTCTACCACTCTTTCCAACCCAAAATGCTTCTAAAATTAGTTGAGAAACCCATTAAAGAGTTTTATTTTTAATATTTCCATTTAGCGAAATGATGGCACTCATTTTGTTAGCCCATGCAACAAAATAAAAGTCATTTACTCTATTGCAAAGTCTCGGTGAATCCTCTTCCTCTCAATGCTCTTCATTATATGCAACATCAGTCCATTGCATTGTCTAATTTTGAATTAACATTGGAACAAATTTTGGCCATTCAACAACTAATGGACAATAATTCCTATCGGGTTTTGAGATGGAGATTTAACATCCACCCTTCCCTATTGCTACCATTAGGTCCATTTCTTACAATCTATAGTTTTTCCTCTTTATTTCCATCACTTTCTTCAAGGTTGTGTTAATTTCTTTCATGGGAATAGTAGTATCATATGGTATGGTATCACACTTACCAATGAAAATAATTTATCCCTTTAGTATGGTGGTGCACTTCCCAAAGAATATCCTCCCCTATCCTTTCAAATTCCTCGAAGAAGATTCTCCTTCTCATTCTAATATGATTCTCCTTGAAAATTCCCTCCTTTGCCTAATCCAATAGAGGGAAAAGAAATGTACTCTTCCACTTCCTTAATAATAGGGACCAAGAGTCCTAGTTGAACTCTTCCTGATTGCATGAATATAGGAGGTTGTTAGGTTCTCTTAGAGAGATGAAGAATATTGCTCTGATTCCGCTTTTGTATTCTCCATTAAAGTGAAGCTAGGATTTCTACTAACTATCCACAACATTTAAAGGGTGAAGACTAGGATAAGGCACATGGTAATTAGGATAGGTGATATTAAGAGACATAAAGAGACATAGACAACTAGATTAATAATATTTTCCTAAGACCCCCTTACCTTTATGCTCTAGTAGATTCATAGCTCCTTGGGCACTCTTTCTTAGTCTTATATGTTATACTAATATTTAAGGGAAATATTTCTAATTTTTTTCCTTTAAGTTGTCAAGTTTTAAAGGCAAGGGTCCATCCTTAATGCATTAAAACTGCACTAATACTATGTTGTGAAGTGAGGCATGACCAAGACAAGAGTTACATACATGACCTCCTTGAGTTTTTTGAAAGCTTGGATTGATTCTCGAGTCCAATAAAACACATCCTTCTTTCAATAATGATGTCATAGGTGTTTTCATTCAACCATAGTTTCTTGATAAACTTGTGGTAATAACATGCCAATCCTAAGAATCCCCTGTGATTTGTAAATATTTTAAGGGTCGACAATTCCATCACCACTTTTATTTTGTTAGATTCCACCTTAATGCCTTTATGAGATATAATATGATGCCTTTATGAGATATAATATGACCCAAATATTCCACTTCTTAAATCCGCGAAGAGAATTTGGAAGGCTTTTCCATATAGTTGTTTCTCCCAAATGTAGTGAAACATAATGAAATTCTATTCCACAAATTACTACAATAAGAGAAGGCGGAGAAGATTTTTGGGGCACTATTGGATCAAAGATGAGTTTTTTGTCATCTCCCCTTCTTTTATAAATTTACATATTTAAAATAAAATGAGATCTAAGTTTTGAATATAGGATTTACAAATAAAAATAAAGTAGGTTTAGGAAATATAACTTCCTCCTTTCACCTCTTCCTCTTCATCTTCCTCCCCCCCTTCTCCCCCTTTTCTCGTTTCTCCTATTCATGTAATGCCACCTACCACATTTACCCACTTTCACCAGCTTGCTAGCGTAAACATGAGCTGAGGGCTACTATGACATTACTCAACCTCCTAAGTACAGTTAAGGAAGTGGAATCAGTGAACTAGAACCTTATTGACCTTCCTTAAGAACTATAGGACACCCAGGAGCCAAACAACCATTCCCAATGCCCAAACCATGAGTTGGAATGATTTTTAGTGACTTGGGCTCCCAACCACATGCATGGCAAGGCCTCCATGTAATTGAGGGCCTCCAACTGCATGCATAAGCCTACCAGGATGTTGTCATGACCCAAATTCCTCAATTCAGAGGGTGCGGTCTTGGATTCTGAGCCTAAATTCTAGGTCAATCTATAGACCACTTCCCAAAACTCAATGAGACTTTCCAGAATGATAAATAACATCTAGAGAAAACCATTCATACAAAACTTTGAGCAAAACATCACCTAACAAGGCCTAACCATGATAGTCATTTCGTCAAACATATTGAGAACATGTAATCTACATGTCATGAATGCATATATGAACATAGGGGTTTGATACTTAACTGAGAATCATCAAGAAGGTCTAGTTCCCTCTCATAATAGTTGCAATAATTTTTTTTAGCTCATGCATTCATTAACCATCCATCAACAAATCAAACATATCAAGAGACATAGCTAGAACCTGTTATAAATCCATACTTATAACCAACATATAACCACAATAATAACCATGATAGAACAACCATCAAATCCACATAATAAAAACTACAAGTACTCGTGAAATACAAGAGGAAAGGAGCTCTTATTAACATATGCAAAATCCAACCAAGTCAGGGACTTCCACATACCACCCGACCATAAATTGAGTTGAACCAAATATTTCTTTCAACCAATCAACCCTCTGCCATATTCCAAGCATGAATGTGGGACTCAAGAAAAAACAACTAGGGATTCCCGAAGATTAAACCACCTCCACCCTCAGGCTTTACCTAAATCCCACCAAAATTGGTCAAGGGATCACTAGGCCCAAAACAAACACATAAACAACCAGGGCTTCTCGGATATTAAACCATCTCCACCCTCAAGCTTTACGCAATCCCACCAAAACTGGTCAAGGATCACTAGGTCCAAAACAAGCTTGGATTCTTCATAATTTCTTCACCAATACCTTGAGGAATTTTCCCATCTCCACCCTCAGGATTTACTGTAATCCTGCCAAAACTGGTTAAGGGATTCCTAGGCCCTTGGGAATTTTCCTAAGACCACCTCACCTAGTTCCAAAACCATCTAGAATCCAAAGCTCAACCAAATAAAAGAACCCCATCACACCATGGCTATCTGGAAATGGTAAGGCAAGGCTGAAACCACTGCCACACTTGGAAAAAAACAAAGGACTATGACATCAATAGAACCAAACAAATACATTCATGTACCATGCATTCACAAACTGGCTAGGAAATAACACATTCAACCTCTTACATGTGATTATTCCTACTCAAGCTGCTTGATCCAAATTTTCCTTGCTTTTTGTGTCCTTGATTTTCGTTCCTTTGTTTTCTTTCCCCAATGCTAGAGTGCTCCAAGAATGCTCTAAGTGTGCAATAATATGAGAGAATAGAGAGAGCTCCAAGCTAAAATTGAAAAAATATCAACCAACAAAAGTTATGAACTGATCCTTAGAAGCCTTGTTATTATTGAGACCTCTATTTTTCCTTCAATTTCCCTCTCATGCAAATCTGTGACCTTTCATCTCCTTTTTCTCTTATTTTCCTTTATTTTCATAAATACAATGTCAATTAATGCCTCTTTTCCTTTTCCAATGCCTTTACCAATTTCCCCTTATCCATAATATACCAAGTGAACAACCACTAGGATGTTTTTCCCAACATTTATCTTGGAAAACGTGTCCCATGACCTTGGTCTTATTTTTCCTTTATTGACTTTTATACATGAAATTTTAATTTGGGGTTGTTACAAACCCCTCCCCCTTGGGGGAACACCATCCTTGGTGTTATATGCTACCTATGACCAACAAACCGTTGAAAACAAAACAAACTGCCTATGGAGCTTTATAACACAGCGCGTTGCAATATTTATAATGGCATCCTATTGAAAACATGACAATCATACAGTTTAATGGAGCTTTATAACACAACTAATTACAGTATTTACAATCACAACCACATATACTTATGCACATTTGCTTCAACCAACAAGTAATCACACTGTCTATGGAGCTTTATAAATTTAGCTCGATATTGTATTTACAATAATATACACGTATACACATATGCACATTTGCTCTAACTAGCAAATAAAAGGATATGATGCCTTCACCCACAACAAGGTAATCAGAGGCTCCCACCTCCACCCCCAAAAGTAGTACCAGGATTCACCTCCTTCCCAGGAAGTCCATAATCGACTGCCAAAGTCAAACCTGCATCTAATGTCCAGTGCTACAATCCTTGCGCTACTTGTCCCCTCAGTGAATAGTTATCGTCTCATTGTTCTAGGGAACACTCCCAATGTACTTCTGATTCCATATGAGAATGATAATGACCAAAACAAATGTATTCCACAGACCTTCCCTTCTCTGCTACACAGTCCCTCAAGAAATCCGGTCACCCCCCTTCTGTGTAGTCACTCACCTTCCATGTTCCCCAACATCCCCTTTCCCGGGAAATCCATCCATTGGCAGGGTTTGATCTAAACTTAAACATGAACACAACTTACAGATATAATCATAAACACATAGATGCAACAAAGAAACACTTCATTTCATTAATAGAAAAAAATATTGAACTATGCTTACAAACATAATGGAAATAAGATAGCTTGGGTGATGGTAGCTTATCTCTGAGAAGAGATGTGGCAGTTGCATGCCTTTGAATTGTGTTACAATGAGGCTCAAGGGCCTATTTATTATTGGAAAACATGATAAAACCCTAAACAACCAAAACCCTAACCCCAAGAGATGTAACACCAAGAGTTTGTGGGCCTCGTTGGGGTTAGTTGGGTAGCCAACTTCCCGGGGTTGTAACTTGGTCATATTGTCTCGATTTGGTGTGTATGATACCTTGTTGGAAATTTCTCGTTAAGTACTATAGGTTTCGCCACAAGTCTCTGCCTAGAACTATGGGCATACCACAAACCCCCAAAAAATGTTGTTTAGGGGGTCAAAACTGCTCTGGAAGTTCAGGACCTAAAAAACTGCAAAAATTAGTAAATTCTGAAATGAACAAGGAAACATATGAAGCTGACTGGGGGGTCTAGGTGGAATAGGCAGGTGGCCACCAATATCCACTTGAATCATTCCTCCCCCCTTAGGAAGCAACGATCCCCATTGCATGCAAAGCCTCCATGAGGTGAGGAAATTCCTGTTGAACCTGGCCCCTGGTGAACCAGTTGCCCTGGTGAAGGAGTTGGCCTACTTTAACAAATAGATATAATTGTATCATCTATTGGTGAGTGTTCTTGATCTGTGTGTCCATGATTTGATCAGTTGTGGCCTGTTCCATGTAGTCCGGGTTGAGCTCTGTTGGTGTGAGTTGTTCTGCAATGTCAGATGTGTCCAACAATGGTGGAAAGTATGGTCGAAGGCAATCTACATTGAACACTAGGTGTAGACCAAGGAACGGTGGGATGCTGAGCTCGAAGGCATTGTCACCAAAGACCTTGGTGATGGTGTATGGCCCATATCGGAGTGGGTGAAGCTTGCGGTGGGGTCTAGCAAAGTGCTCCTTCTACAAATGTAGCCAAACTTTGTCACCCCTTGGAACTCACACGACACTCGATGCTGATCATGGTGCTACTTGTACTTAGCATTGGCTCTATCCAATATATCATGGACCTGTTGGCGGATGTGTTGAATGTGCTTAATGAAGCTATTGGCCCTGGTAGCTTTAGACTGAACATGAGCTGAATCTACCTAAGTGACTGCAAATGGTATGGCCACATCAATGGGGCATAATGGTTGAAATCCCAGCCATAGCAAAAAAGGGTTGTGGCTTGTTGAGATGTAGAGATCTCTGTTATAGTTTTGTTGGACACAGGGGAGACTTTCATCCCACATGCATGGATGCTTCGAGTTGTACATGTGCATAATGTGTACGATCATCAAGTTGAAAACCTCTGTTTGGCCATCAGTTTGGAGATGGAAATATGTGGACTTAGTAAGTTTTGTATCCAGCATCGACCAAAGACTTGACCAAAATGCACTCAGGAATCTACTATCCTAATTTGAGACAATGGACTGTGGGATCCCAAAGTGTACCCACACCCACTCAAAGAAGAGCTTAATAGTGGCCTTCGTTGTGATACTATTCTTGCAGGCCGCCATGATGGACATCTTAGATAATCTGTCGACGACCACGAAAACACAATCATTGTCGTGCTTAGTTGAAGGAAGGCCCAACATGTAATCCATGGAGATAGATTCCCGAGGTCGGTTAGGAGTAGGTAGAGGAGTATACAGGCCTTGCTTCTTGATGGTTGGTTTGGAAATGGTGTAGGCAGTGCATGATCTAATGCACTTCCCAACCTCTTGACGAAGTTTCGACCAATAAAAATACTTCTGCAATACCACCACTATTTTGTATACTCCGAAATGTCCAGTGACCTGACTGTAGTGTGCCTCCCAAATCATCTTGGCACGCTCACTTGAAGGAACACGGATGTGTCCCAGGTGGCATAACAGTGCATCCTAAAGTTGAAAATTTGGAACTTGCTTCCCTTCGAGGAGTGTCTGGTATATGCTGCCCAATTCTGAATTGCTCCTATAAAGATGCATCCACCCCAATGTCTCGTGCCCATAAGAGTCAAGCACGGTGATCAACTCCATGACCAGTGTTCAGCGGAGGCAATCAATGATGTTATTGGTGTTTCCCTTCTTATACTTAATGTTCAAATGGAACTATTTCAGATAGGTGGACCATTTCTGATGGAGATTGTTCTGCAACTTCCCTTGTGTATGTATGAACTGTAGAGGTCGGTGGTCTATGTGGATGACCGTTTCCTTCCCGAGAATGTAATGCTTCCACTGGCGGCAAGCCTACACAATGGAATACATTTCTTTATCGTAAGTGGGGTACTTTCGGACTGTGTCTGAAAGTGTCCCACTGTGGTAAGCCACTGGATTCCCATGTTAAGTAAGAACCACACTAATAGCATAGTCAGAGGCATCTGTCTCAATCTAAAATGGTTGTTGTAGGTTTGGTAATGTGAGAACTAGTGCAGAACGAAGGCGATTCTTCAACTCGAAGAACACTTTTGGTTGGATTTCTAACCAAAAAAACATTGATTTCGCTCCGCTCTTGGGGACTTGACTTAAAGGCCAAGTGATATGTGAGAACCCCAACACGAACCTACGGTAAAAATTGGCAAGACCCAAAAAGTTGCAGAGATTTGTTAGAGTGGTTCGGGCTGGCCAATCCTGAATGACTTGTATCTTGGATGGGTCCACATGTACACCCTGCTCATCAATGATGTATCACAGATGTTGAACCTGGGTCAGGTTAAAGGTGCATTTCTCAAAGTTAGCACACAACTTGTGTTGTCTTAGGGTTTGAAGGACCTGTTGAATATGGTGGAGGTGCTCTTCCCAACTCTGGCTGAAGATCAATATGTCATCTAAATACACCACCACGAATGCATTGGTGAAGGGTCGCAAGATGTCATCCTTCAGTCTCATGAAGGTTGCAAGGAAGTTCATCAATTCGAACATCATGACCAACCATTTGAAAAGGCCCTCCTTGGATTTGAAGGCAGTCTTCCACACATCGGAGGGTTTGATAGGCATCTGGTGATAACTTGACTTCAAGTCAATCTTGCTAAAATATTTAACCCCTTTGAGTTGGTCTAGAAGGTCATCAATCCATGGGATTGGGCACCTATTCCAAACAGTGATCTTGTCAGCACCCAATAGTCAATAAAGAGCCTCCAGGTCCCATCCTTCTTCTATACCAAAACAATCGGGCTCCCATAAGGTGATGAGCTTGGACTGATGTGCCCTTTCTGCAATAGTTCTTAAATCTACCTCTTGATCTCATCTTTCTACAGAACATAGTGTTGATAGATCGGTCCATTGGGCAGCGGCGCGCCCGAGGTCATATCGATGGAGTGCTTGACTTGATAGTGTAGAGGTACCCCTGTGGGTGAGGCAAAAATATCCCTATACTCCTCCACGACCTTGTCCATCTGTTGTTGTTGTGTAGAGGAGCCCTACCTGGAAGCCATGGCCACAACCTTCTTCTTGCCTTGGGGGTGAATCATAAGGAAAACAAATTTCCTGGTCTGGGAAATGATCTTACTACATTTCTTTGCAGTGATCAAAGAGATGGCGGTAGGCAGGGCTACCTCTGGTATCCTGTACAACTTATTAGCCATAGTAATAATCACAAGCAAGGTCTAGACTCATATACAACATGTCACTTCCACCAGTATGGTTGTCCTAGAAATACATCACAAATATCAAGAGGAGCAACGTCACACCGTACCTCATATGTGAAGGGCTTGATGTTGTAGGGAAGGTGGCACTACTGGCTGACGCAAAGAACTCGTCCTTGGTGAAGCCACCCGATGGTGTATGATTGTGGATGCACTGTAGTCTTTAGGCCAACCACTTCACGGCCTCTATTGAAATAAGGTTCTTTTGGCTCCCGATTTCGAAAATGAACTGTAGTGGAGAACCCTTCACCCACATCTATGAGTGGAAGAGGCGTTCCCCCTGTTATAGACATTTTTGGGCACTGCAACCCCAAGCATAAAATGTCCATAAACCAAGGGCTCCTAAGTCCCTAAAAGTGTTGTTCTAACCCCTAAAGGAACAAGGTCAACTGATTATAGCTTCTCCCAGAAGTTCTCCATGAAAAACTGCTCAGAACTGGTCAAAACAAGATCATTTCAGCTGCTCCATAGGCAAAGTGCGTTGCATCTCACCTAAGTACACTCTGTGGGTGCGTTGCATTTCAAAAATCCCTTCTATGGGGTGCAATGGGCGAGAAGTGACAAATGGCAGTGTCAATCCACAAGGTGGAGAGGCATGGAATCTTCCAGAAACTTCTCTTGTGACACTTGCCTCTCTGAATTCGACCAAGGATGAGTAAGAGATCATAAATCTCTAAGTGGAAGCAAGAACTATCAGAGGGAAGACACTAATCAAATCACAAGCTGACTCATCTCCCTTACAGATATCTATATATGGATCCCTCATCCCAGAGATCCAGAGGCCATAATTTTGCATCTTGTAAGGAATTATTGTTGGTTTCTTGAGACAACATCATAGTGTTGGGTGATCTAAGCTTTGTATGAGGTGAAGAAGGGCTTACTTTCTGATAGGATGATGCTGGGTCAGAACAACTGATTGTAACTCCCTTGGCTCTTTCTTGATTATCAATAAAAGCTATTCAAGTTTTCCTCCAAACTCTTGTGTCATTTATGTTTTATGCATTTGTATGGTCAATTTACATCTGATCCTAGATTGTTTATGATTATAGATCCATGTTCTTGTATGGTGTTATGCTACTTTGATCCTACAGGTACTCTGTGAAGCTGGGCGTACAAGGAAGCAAGTAGCGAAGGACTATCAGGAGAGAGAGGAATCGAACTAGGAGATAAGCGCAAGATAGAGGTTGGTCTCCTTTGTTCTTCTCTCATCTATATTTCATAAAGGAAAAACGAAAGTAGCTTTACTTTGTTTGTTTCTAAGGTAGCTACCAAACCTTAGTGGGATAAGCAGTTCTGTGTAGACACTTTTCCCTGTAACAAAATGGCGACTCCGCTGGGGAGCAACTATGTTGTTTGTTTATCTTCCTTGTTGTTTATTTTATAAACTTACATACTGAGCCTGAAGTCGAGCCAGGTAGCTTTCGAACTGCATTTGCTATGCAAATGCAAAGTAGATAAATGTTGCTTCAGTCAATCTCCAGGATTTGTTTATGAATTAAACAACTGATTTACAAACTCTCTAATTTCCCTCGTGGTAGCTCTTGGAACCTCCTTAGATCTACCCTTGTTGTTGATTTACTGATTACCATTTGCTCGGCCAAAACCCCTAAACTGAACTGCAAACCGTGACCCGGAACCCAAGAAAAGTCTCATCTCTGGCCCAGCGCAGGCTCTGTTCTGTGAATCTGAAATTCAGCGCACTTCCCGAGTGTAGTAGGTGCACTGCATTTAAAGTTCACTATGTTACAGGTGCGCTGATCAGACTAGGCATTGTTCCACAGTTTTGGTTTCTGTGTTCATTCTTTTCAGTTCTATTCATGAGTTTTGCTGTTTGTAATCAGTATATCTCAGTTTGAAACCCCTTTCCTTGCTGATATTCCGCCTCCATTGTGCAAAAGAACTGTAAATGTTTTTGTGTATTTGTTGAGTCATTTTCAGCTCTCCTTTGCAGAAAGTAACGTAATTGTACTGTCGTTTCTTGATTTGAAAGTGTCGTTTTCAGTCATAGGAGAGAGTTTGGTTGCTCTTGATAGTCGATTACCCTGTTACTATTGTATTTGGTCTGAATTTGTAGTTTTTCTAGTGTCGAAAGCAAGTATTCATTTCCGAATCGTAAAGTGTTGTGATTGTCTTCATTTTTTATTTTGAAAAGAAACTTGTTAGTAATTGTCGCTTGAAAAGTAATTCAGATTTGCGCATTAGCTTTATTTTTATCATTCACATACTAAGAAAGCCGAAAACAAATACATGCATGTGCATTTGCATTTAGACCGTTTGATTGGTTTGATTTAGGATAGTGCATTTAGTGTGTGCTCTTTGCTCTTTGTGAAAGAATATTGTCTCTCTTTCCTTAGTAGCTAGGATTTTCATTGCACAAAGAAGATAAAAGACTGTTTATCATCTTAGATTACATTTTAGGAATTGTACATCTACATCTCGCGATGAACCTGAAAGGCAAATTTCTTAAGCAAGATCAACTATAAAATAAATTTAATGAATCTAACAACGCTTTGGAACCTAACGCACAACATCTAGAAGTCTAGGCTAGAGACGTATTCCGGCGTCATAAAGCCTGGCAACTGTTGTTCTCACTGATGGTTGGGTGATTCCTCCACTTTGAGACAATAAGTGCCAGTACGGACTTGTGCTCCCACGTACCGTCGAGTATATTTTGGGAGACCACAATAGGCTTAATCCTTTATCCATAGGAAGCCGTGTCTGCCGCCCTATCAATCACAATGCACTGAACACAGCATTCGGGAAGATTGACTGCCGTACCGTAAAAAGTATTCTGCATTTTTGTGATTGGTTTGGTAATCCCTCTACCTAGATTTCCAGAGCAGTCCCTTTCGTTCCTTTTTAGACTCCTTAACGGAAAAGGTCCATCTGAGCACTTGTCACTTCAGGCTCATTAAAAATCGAAGGCGACTAGAGTCATCTTTTGTTTTTTCTCGACTCTTAAAAATTGAAAAAACAAGTTGTGTCAAAGCGTCTAAAATTTATTTTAAACGGAATAATCATCACCCTTTCCTACGTTGATCTTAGGTTGAGAAAATGGAATTCACCAACCAAGGAATTCCCCTTGGAGAAAATCCTAGTCCCTTCTCCTCTTGGGGAGATGTTGGTGCACCCCATATGGCCACATTGTCGCTTCCAGGATTGACAATCGGCTTTCCCGTATGGCTCTTCTCAACCTCTGTCGTTCAGAACACTGCAATTCTTGAACAATCAAGTCAGCAACTAGACGAATCCAGAGTTACCGACCAACCTTCTACTTCCTCCAATTCTTCCTCTCCTCCTTCCTCTTCGCTTGATGGGGCTGGTAAAACCAAAAATCAAGTAACTGAGAAGAAGAAGGAAAAGAAGAAGAAAGAGAAGAAGAAGAAGGAGCCAAAAGCGAAAGGGGGCAACCAAGCGTCGTCTAGCCAAAATCCACACACTGCACCAACCAAGCCTAAGTCGCCATGTGTCATTTGCAAAGGAGACCACTATCATCGAGATTATCCCTGCATCCCTCGGATCTTAAGGGACTGGTCTCCTCGTTTGCACAACCCGGTGTCATCAACCTCTGATGATAATGTTGAAAACACACCGTCGACTAGTGAAAGTGAAGCCCCAGGACAAAAAGGAAAATATAGATTTCCTTGTAAACTGTGCGAAGGCGATCATGCCGTCCACCGTTGTCCCTTCTTAGATGAGGCTAAAAGAGTTTTGGACGATCGTCCGGTTTCACTGTTACGACTTCCTCCTGGATATAAAAAACTCTTGCCGAGTCCATCACTAGTTGAAAATCCGGCTGACCCGCCCAGGTGGTCAGCTGAAGCATCTATCATTGAAGACAAACCATCTGAACCCATACCAGACGAAAGTCAAAAGGTCGAGGTGGCAGTTGACCCGGTCTTGCCTTCAGAGGTTCCATCTTCAGATGATACAGTCACAGAAGAGAATAAGGATGACACCGTCCAAATTCTTTTCATAAGCACAGACTCCAATGAACATGGGGGCAATTTACCCATTCCTTTACCGTAGGAAGGAAGTTCGTCAGAGTCGTACCCGGCTGTCTATTCGGTCCCACCTCCAAGCAACCTAGTTGTTTCCTTCGACTGGAATCAACTAGGCAGACCCCGTTTACCGGCTAGTGTACCATTCTGAATTATTGCTCAAATATATAGAATGGTTATGGCTGGTACCATCATAGATGAAGGGGCTTCTGTGAGTATCCTTTCCTCGACTGCTTGGAAAGCGCTTGGTTCGCCATTGCTTTTGCCTGAGATGAGAAATCTAATAGGCTTTGATAAAGGAACCAATCGACCGTTAGGGATCCTTCCCAATGTGCCCATAACATTGAGAGGGAAAACCGTTCACATGAACGTAATGGTAGTTCAAGGACCCCTGGATTATAATATACTCCTTGGACGAGACTATATTTATTGCAAGGGAGCCATTGTCTCATCACTCTTTAGAGTAATGTGTTTTCCGCACGAAGGAAGAGTGGTCAAGCTCGTAGACCAGCTTTCATTTCTCGGATCACACAGAGCAAATAGTCATATGCCATCCCTGAATGGTCTTTTCACTCAAGGAATGTCTCATCAATTTCCAGTCCGTCCACCTAATGAGCACAAGTGATTCGGAGGACATGACTGAAACCCAGGGGGCATGCACCCTGGTCTGCTTCAGCAGGAAAACTTCGGGTATGGGGTATGTTTCCACGAGAGATATATGACTAGTCTGTACTCTCGTCCGTGATTGGAAAAGGGGGTTAGACTGGAATAAGATTCCCTCATCAAAGTTATGTGAGTGGATTGTCTCACCTTTGTCTATTTCGGTAGACATCACCAAAGAAGTGTTTTGTTTGCGCTGTGAATAGAACAATCTTTGGTAACCTGAAAGAGGTAGACCTTTCCTGATAAAACAAATGTTTTGTTGGAGATTTGAAAGGTGACCTTGAAACTTTGTTTTATACCTAGGGGCATGCAAACCTTTTGGCGTGCAAGCGAAGAGCGACTATTTATTTTTTAAATTTGTAGGTCCTCTAACCCTTTAAACTCGTAGGATTGGTCGTTTCCTAACTTGCATAAAGAAAGGATGTGGGGAAAAACTCTAAAAATTGTCGTTTTCATATATGAGACATTCTTATTATACGACTGGATTAATCGAGCAGTTTTAGCACATAGTTCAAGATCGTTAAAAAATAAACATAAGTCATGAGCAAATGTTTCTTCCCACGTTTAAGCTCATTAAAAAATGAACTATTTCCTGGTAAATAACCATCGTGAATGTAGTACTTCAGCCTTTAAAGCCTTGGTCGTGTTCTCATCATCACCTCCACTCTGTATTGGCTGATCATTCACCTCCATTTGATTGTTTACCCCTTTTGAGGAACAGTTGCAAAGAGTGATCCCACTAGCCATCCTTGTAACACTGTCGTGATTGGAAAATTCCAAACCTTACCTGGAATCAGCTGCTACCCAATTTTATCACTCGTTCCTCAAAAAACAAGTCTTCTTTAAGCTCTTTTCAACTGACTCGTAAAATATGAAAAGGTTGCCGAGCCATTGGCCTCTCTAGCTCGTTAAAGGGACCGGAAGTGCTATCCCTCCTTTAGATTTTAATCTTTTTGGACTAGAGGGATTATTACACAAAAAGGTTGAGCGCTTGTTTTGTTCGGCTCGTTAAAAGTATCGAAAATTCATCCCTTCTGTATTGTTTTATAATTTTTCGGACTTAAGGGATTAGATGACGAAAAAGGATTTTTGGAGTTTCCTTTACGTCGCTTTTTAGACTCTCTAAAATTGAAAAGGACCGAGTTATCTTTGTCGTTAAACTCGTTAAAACTTAATAGCGACAAACTTGTCCATAGCAGACAAGAACGAGTTTCACTATCGCTAGGCTCGTTAAAACATAGCGATGGGTTTGCCTGAAGGGCAAATTATAGAACAATCATATGCTATCCTCCTCAAGCTTGACAAAAATAAAGAGGTACTGGTCAGCAATGACTGGGGAAAAATTGGGAAGAAAACTTGAAGAAACTTTGTTGGTAGCAAGTCGCTCTTGAACATGACACTTTCACTTCGCATCCAAGTCGGGTTGGGTTGTTTCATTCACCGATAACATCACCATGGTCCCATCACACCATTCACATTTGGGGTTAATGCTACCAATCCATCGCATCAGTGTCGCCAATATGTTCAAGAGAAGTCATTCAGAGAATTCACCTGTGTCTCCCCCGCTACAATACATTTACACTCCATTCTTTCATGATCACCACCCTGAACCTTATATCACCAGATCGTTTTCACCTCCATTAAAATCATTTGCTCCATTCCATGTCATTGATGTGGGATTCATTAAGGCCCTCCTATGACGGATCGCTTCTTGTCGACATCAGCCCTTTATCCAAGAAGTCGATCTAGGAACACCCCGTTAATTACTTTGAAGCTTGCATGCCTCAATGGCAAGTTTCTCACTTCCGACGATAGGTTTACATCAATGACCTTCAACCGAAAGATTTTGCGTGGTGTTCGACACCAAGTCCTTTATTCACACCACGTAAATTGTACTGCAGTACCTTGAGGGTCATTATCATTATCGGTGATTCCTCTCGCGCCTGTTAACAACTTACATCATTGGCTGGTAATCAGGTTATGTCTTTCCATGTTCGACTCCAAAACATCTCTCACATGGATAGATTTGTACTTCGAGTGAAGATTGAATGAGATTGAAGACCCCGGATCTAGTTTCATCCATATGGGCTGCGATATATATTTAGGGAAATAAAGACATCAAATGTACATCATTGCTGCACAGATAATCATCCAATCAAATGGATGACGACTCTACCAGAATCATCAGTCTACACTCAGACGATTGTCTGTCCTATGTACATGAAAATGAATTTATAAAGCTGAGCATGGGAATGCCCGCCTCAGCTAGATCATGAAAATATTATGAAGATAATGTATTGTATTGTATCTTATTACAGGTCTCCTCCCAGCTTGAAAGAACTTCGGATCCTCATAATAAAGCATTTCACCCGACATCAAAAGATTAACGACCTCATGCTTTAGGGGGCAACTGTTATAGACATTTTTGGGCACTGCAACCCCAAGCATAAAATGTCCATAAACCAAGGGCTCCTAAGTCCCTAAAAGTGTTGTTCTAACCCCTAAAGGAACAAGGTCAACTGATTACAACTTCTCCAAGAAGTTCTCCATGAAAAACTGCTCAGAACTGGTCAAAACAGGATCATTTCAGCTGCTCCATAGGCAAAGTGCGTTGCATCTCACCTAAGTACACTCTGTGGGTGCGTTGCATTTCAAAAAGCCCTTCTATGGGGTGCAATGGGCGAGAAGTGACAAATGGTAGTGTCAATCCGCGAGGTGGAGAGGCCTGGAATCTTCCAGAAACTTCTCCTGTGACACTTGCCTCTCTGAATTCGACCAAGGATGAGTAAGAGATCATCAATCTCCAAGTGGAAGAAAGAACTATCAGAGGGAAGACACTAATCAAATCACAAGCTGACTCATCTCCCTTACAGATATCTATATATGGATCCCTCATCCCAGAGATCCAGAGGCCGGAATTTTGCATCTTGTAAGGAATTGTTGTTGGTTTCTTGAGACAACATCATAGTGTTGGGTGATCTAAGCTTTGTATGAGGTGAATAAGGGCTTACTTGTAGAGAGGATGATGCTGGGTCAGAACAACTGGTTGTAACTCCCTTGGCTCTTTCTTGATTATCAATAAAAGTTATTCAAGTTTTCCTCCATACTCTTGTGTCATTTATGTTTTATGCATTTGTATGGTCAATTTACATCTGATCCTAGATTGTTTATGATTATAGATCCATATTCTTGTATAGTGTTATGCTACTTTGATCCTACAGGTACTTTGTGAAGCTGGGCGTAAAAGGAAGCAAGTAGCGAAGGACTATCAGGAGAGAGAGGAATCGAACTAGGAGATAAGCGTAAGACAGAGGTTGGTCTCCTTTGTTCTTCTCTCATCTATATTTCATAAAGGAAAAATGAAAGTAGCTTTAGTTTGTTTGTTTCTAAGGTAGCTACCACACCTTAGTGGGATAAGCAGTTCTGTGTAGACACTTTTCCCTGTAACACCCCCTCCTCTGGATCTTCAGGCTCAATCTTCTGGATCTTGGTGGTGGCCATGGTGGCATTGGGCTTTGCATCAATGATCTGCTTCCCTTTTTCAGTTCCCTTATCAGGTTCTGATTCAGAGTTGGAACCTACATATGATTCAGAAGCCTTCAGCTCAGCCACCAGTGATTTCTTTTCCTGACACTCACTTGTATTGTGAGTGGAGCTCTTATAGAACTCATGCCATTTTCCCATGCCCTTCTTCATCTTTGTGGTGTTGTTCTTTGCTTGCAGCTTCAGTGGGTTGTTCTGGGTAGCCCCACCTTGGCTTGGTCCTTTGTTTTGTGGTTTAGGGGCGCCTTTTCCTTGCTTTGTATTTGTAGATCCAAAGTCCCGCTTCTTCTATTTAAACTTCCACTCAATCTTGACAATGTACCGATATGCCATGCCGAGCGAGGAAATGTCCAAGTACTCCATCTCATCCTGGATGTACTTGTGTAGACAGTCGTGGTACTTGAGCACCAAATGCTGCTTATTATCCTTGATACCCAGCTTCATATGAACAATATGGAAAATATTTGTGAACTCTGGCACATCTTGGTCCCTTCCTTGTCGTAGCGTGGTCCACCTTATGTATTTGTCTTCATAGCTCCTGACAGGGTAATTTAGTTCCTTGATGGCGTCTCAGAAATAATTCCAAGTGGGTGCAGCTGAAAACAATGAGGGTTCACTCTCATCCTTTTGTTCGCTGTAGGTTTCCCACCAGTCCTTGACGTGTTGGGTGGCTTTGAGAAGTGCAAAATTAATATTCTCCTGATTGGAAAAGTCATGAATTGAAAAATATCCTTCCAACAGATTTAACCATTTATCTACGACGTCTGCATCTATTAGGCCTTCGAATATGGGAATATTAAAGTTAACGTGTACCTTAAAAGGAGTGGTTTCCAGAATGACTATTGAATGAAGATGCATCGTTTATGGGTAGCTGTCAAAGGATCTAGACAAAGTTATCCATCATCACGTCCCTCTATCGCTCGAGGGCTTCCTCGAGCAACATTTTGAAAGGATATCCTACCCACTCATCTTTCTTTTCTTCTGCCGTGGGAGGTCGTTGGGTTTTGCGACGCTGATCTTGGTATGGTTCAACCCGATCAAGCCCTGATCTTGGTATGGTTCAACCAGATCAAGCCCTAACTCCTTATACCCTAGCCTAGTTGGGGACATGCAAAGAAAAATAGAGAAAGAGCAGACTGCTCTAATACCACTGATCCAAACTTAAATAGGAATGCAAAAACTTACAGACATAATCATAAACACAGAGATGTAGCAGAAAAAAAATTCATTTCATTAATAGAAAAAAATAATGAACTATGCTTACAAACAGAATGGAAATAAGATAGCTCGGGCAATGGTAGCATATCTTTGAGAAGAGATGTGGCGGCTACATGCCTCTTAATTGTGTTACAATGAGGTTCAAGGGCCTGTTTATTATTGGAAAACATGATAAAACCCTAAACAATCGAAACCCTAACCCCAAGAGATGTAACACCAAGAGTTTGTGGGCCCCGTTGGGGTTAGTTGGGCAGCCAACTTCCTGGGTTGGTAACTTGGTCATATTATCTCCGTTTGGAGCATACTATAACTTGTTGGAAAGCTCTCGCCAAGTACTACAGGTTTCATCGTAGGCCCCTACCTATGGCTATTGGCCTGCTGCGGACCCCAAAAAAACATCGTTAGGGGGGTCAAAACTGCTCTAGAAGTTCATGAACCAAAAAATTGCTAAAAATAGTAAATGCTAAAATGAACAAGGAAATAGATGAAACTGCCTAGGGGGTCTAGGTGGAATAGGTGGGTGGCCACCAATATCCACCTAGATCAAGGTTTCCTCGCATCGGAAGGTCCAAAAACCAAGGCATATCCCTGCCTCAAAACTATCATACCGGTCATAGCATGCTCATGGCAATCAATGGACACTATTGAGTACTAGTGTCCTGTAATGGCCCTACTCTTGAAGTGCTTTACCAACATGTTGTTTCATGTTCCAATCCTTTTTTCTACTGCTGCTAATTCTTGTAGTCAATTTCAACCACCCAAACAGGCATTTCGCTGCTTTCCTGTACCAAGCACTTAATTTCCATTAGACCCAAAAGGAATTGAAATAAATTCAATCATACCTCATTGGTGGCTCATCAATAAGGTACACTTGCAATTCTGTTTACTTCCTGTCACAACAAGCCAAACTAGCTCTTTGATAAAATCCTCATGTATAAACATATCACATCTAGTTAGCTCAAAAAGCAACCATCATAAATCAAAACCATAGATCACATGTAACCATCATAAATCAAAGTCATATATCACATGCATAATTAAACTGAAATAAAATAGTGATACTTATCTTTCAAGTGGTTCTTTGCTTCTTCCTTTGTTCTTTTGTTCTTTCCATACACACATTGAATGGGTTGCCACACCCAGCAAGCACCCAATGCCTTCTTTTCTCTTCAATCATGTACACATACACACAATGCACATCACGATCATGCACTCATACATGGTGTACACCACCACATAATACATGCACCTACACTCGACATACAACACAACACATAAACCTATACCTGGTGTACAACAAAACACATACACCTACACCTGGTGTACAACACAACACATACACCTATACCTGGTGTACAACAAAACACATACACCTACACCTGGTGTACAACAAAACACATACACCTACACCCGGTGTACAACACAACACGTACAGCTGGTGTACAACACAATACATAGAGTACAACACAATGAATACACATGTAACGATACAACAACTACACAATACCCATAACACGGTATGACGTGTGCACGACATAACGTGTACTATATGTACACAATACCACATGTACACAACACCACCTACACCACATGTACACAACAGTACCTGCACAATGTGTACACAGTACCACATGTACACAACACCACTTGCACAACGTGTACACAACACCACTTGCATGACATGTACACAACACCAACCACACCATGTGTACACAACACCACCTACACCATGTGTACACAACACTCACGCACACAACACCACATGTACCACATGTACAACATGCACACCACACCATATGCACACAACACTACATGTACAACATGCACACAACACCATATGTACACAACACCACATATACAACATGTACACAATACCGCATATACAACATGCACACCACACCATATGTACACAACACCGCATATACAACATGTACATAGCACCATAAGTACACAACATCACATATGCAACATGTACACATCACCAATAATGCACATTCGAAGACCACATTGTCTCTACCATGCAATCTTGCTTTCAGTTGTATCGTGTAATCCCAGCATGACGTAGATTACACTGCTTTCATTCTGTTGATGAATCCCTCAACATTACCTATCATAGCATAAACTTAGACATAGTATAAACACATAATATCAATCATATATTGATATGCTTATGGAATGTACTTGTTTAAGGGTGTAAGGTATCCATTTCCAATAATTTCAACTATGAGCTAGACACTCCAAATGACCTCTAAAAATGTATAAACTTCTTATTTCTTATACAAAGATAGACTGTAGGAGCATTCACCGGACATGTCACCTCTAAAAAGAGGATGAGTTCCAGAGGCTACCTGGCCCTCTACAGGCTCTGCCTAAAGAAATAACAAAGTAAACACTTAGAAGTCTTTGACATACACATACTTGAAGGTTAAGGTCTTGCGGAATAAGACAACTAACTTTCTGTAGCTGAATAAGTGATTATGTGTGTATGTAAGTTATATTTATTTGCCATTTAATACTTTATATCAGTTTTGTTTAGCATATCATCTTCAGCAAATAAAGACATCAAAATGATAAAGCAGTTCACCCCCCTCCTTTGGGCTACATCTGCTGGACCAAACCTCTCCAACTAGGCTTGTCCTCTTGTATTAAAATTGCTACAAAGGCTAATAGAAGAATATGGGTGTCTCAAAGGACAGATCTGACTGTAAATACAGAATCAGAAGATAGGAATTAGCCAAACATGCTCTTTCCCAAACACTAAACAGTGAATTTTGTACTTTATACAGTACTTTCCCCAATTGGCCCTGGTGGCCCTTTAAACTTGCATGGAGAATTTTGAGGTGAAGATGACCTCAATTGGTTTTGAAACCTCTTCCATTAGACTCAGAAGGTCGAAAATAGCAGACATAGGCTTTTGAATCACTAAAAACGGATGAACATAGCCCCCAAACAGCTCCAACACTGAACTGGCCCTGGTGGCCCTGAAAGCTTCCCTGAAGCTAAACAGTGAAAAGAATGCCTCAAAAGGAAAAATGAGCTGTAGAAATGGATTCAAAAGGCTAGAAAACTTTAGGAATGACCTTCGTTCCACTTCCAATGGCTACACAATTCCCAATGCAGCTCCCAAACTGATTTGGCCCTAGTGGCTCCTGGAACTTCCACGAAGCTAAAACACCTGCAAATGACCTCAGATGGCTGTGAAACCTGTGCCAATGGCTTCAGAAGGTCGAAGAGACCCAAAATCAAAAAACAATTCGTCCAAAACCCACTTTCCTAGCCAAAGTTATGGCCATTTAAAGTTTCTCTAGTTTTTCCCTAGAAAAACTCCAGCTAACTTTAGTTAACTCCAGATAGCTCCGCCAATTATGGCGGGTCCACCAAATTTGGCACTCCTGCCAAAATTCCGCCAACTTAACTGCAGTTACATTTAATGTTTGGTGTTTGCCTCGTATTTCGTGCCAAGCGGAATATTCCTTTTTAATTTTTTTTTTGAAAAATTAAAATTTCTAATGTTATGGACAAATTCTTCTTTTTGCCATAACTTCCTCATACGGCGACCGTTTTTCGAACCGTTTGTGGCGCCGGAATCAGGAAGATGAGCACTTTCCAATCATTCAACTTTGAACCAGTTCTAAGCACTTTAAATTTTGAGCATTTTACGACACTTAGGACATGAGCACCTGATCATATATTCATGATATTGAACTCATAGATCTGTCAAGGCTACTCTTCCCACTTGATTCCTCGTAAAACAAGAACCTCTTCATGCCATTCACTTGCATAAGCAATCGTTCCTCCAGAAGAACAATCTTTGACGACTTGTTAGGCAATGACATACATATATACACATTATCATAAATAAATCATGATCCCTAATGACCCTGTCAGATAACGACGTACATACATTCATAAATACATATATATAGACATCAGCATAACCATAATCACAACACAATTACCATATATCATAAGGTCAAAGTTAAGATAACTCCCTTTATTCGTGCACAACATGCACAACATTGAGAACAATAGTTCCCAACTTAGCCAAGGCTTTTGACGCCTCAAATCCATTTACTTTACCTCTCATGTCACCTTTCTCATGATTATCCTACCATCGTTCATTTACCCCAATGGACCCAACCAATTCGACTCACTTTCATATTATTGCCTTCAGCTTCCCTTATACATGCACCGAGCTTCATACAAGTCTTACATTACCTATTGGGTTCCATTCATCTCTCCCCTAGCTCCATTAACCTTCCTCTCTCCCCAACCAATTCCCAATACCCTCAAAACATAAAAGGCAAAAACAAGAACAAACAAGAAGAAAACCATGAAAAACCAATAACAATACAACGCCACAAACAAAGTGGCATGGCCATGCACCAGACATAAACAAAATTTCAAATCAAGCGTAAATAAATCACAAAGCACCAAAAACGCAAAACTTGCAACAAACACCATGACTCAACCCCATGGCTTCCCAACACTTCCAAATGAAATATCAACCTGAACCTTCTCCAAGATTTCATGGTAGTCTCTTTGCCATGCAATCCCCTACATCATACTGTCATAAACACATAGCTGTCAGTGCATAAATAAATATACAATATACCAGTTACCTTACCTTGTTGTACCAAGCACGTTGCCTTGTAACTGAACACATACATATATCATCTTTGAAGGGAATCCATCTCCTTGACGAATCCAACCATAACTAGAAACCAATTGTTATACCCGTCAAATAAATGTTCAAGAATATATCACATAACCACATAATGTTAGACAAAATCAAGGTTAAGAAGACTTGTATTCATGTAAAGCACTCATTCGTTTGGAATTGCAGTTTCCAAACATAGCCAAAATATTCTCACCCAATTCCTTTCTTTTATCTTTTTCCTTTCCGCAATTGAGTCTTATTACATGTTATCACATCACCCAACCATTAGTTATATATAAACAAATCAATTGCTACATTGTCATGCTAATACCAAGCATGTTGTCGTGCAATTGTTCACACATGTCAGTCACATGTTCCAATGATCAAGACATCGTATCTATTAATTTGAAATCAACATTTACCAAGACTAACAAGCATGTTATAATCAACAGTCAACTCACAATCATAAGTCATATTACTACAACTAGCACCCACTTGGCCTCAAGTACATATCAATTGTCTCAACACATATTCTGTTAGTACAACCATCTTAAAACAATATCATTCCTTCAACCAATCTTATAAACACAAACTCATATCATGCAATTAATCAAACATTCAAACAAGCTGTAAACATACCATGTTAGATAAACCAAATATACGACATAATCAAACTCATACCTCAGTGTATCTCAGGGGAGGTTATCACATCTGCACAAGTTAGCCTAGATTAATATGACACAACATCACAAGTATGTCGACTCATACCTGAATATCCTAACCATAACCATCTGCACAGGTCAATCCAAACTAGCACAATACGTAATTACATCAAGATCTTAATTGTAATGACCATAATCATCATGTGTATGACTGCAATGCATATAACCACAAATTAACTACCATGCATGACTAACCAATGCACATGCATGTGACCGCACTGATTAAATAACATATATCATGCATGTAACCACAACAACAATAGAATGACAGGAATGTATATAACCACAATCATTAACCATCATACATGCATGCCAAATGTACAATACTTGTATGACGATTTGATCTTACCTCGAGGTCCAGTGTTGCCACCTTGCTTTGATAACCTGCATCTCCTGCTCCATCTCAACCAACATATCATCAACATAACACACCAACAAAATCATCATGACACAAATTGTATAATGACCACCACGATGCATGTTTGACCTACTATGCATGCATAACCATATACATTTAGTTGGATGGGCTAAACGGTATAACCATAACCATATCCAGTCTAAGTATTTGAACCATGCTTTGATACCACCCTGTAACGCCACCTCCCACATTTACACACTTTCATCAACCTTATGGAGTAAACACAAGCTCAGGGTTACTATGACATGACTCAACCTGCTAAGTATAGTTAAGGAACTGAAATAGACAAACTGAAACCTTACTCACCTTCCTTAGGAACTGCAAGACACCCAAGAGCTAAACAACCACTCGCAGTGCCCAAACCTTGAGCTGCAATGCCTTTTCAATGACCTGGGCTCCCAAATTCATGCATGACAAGGGCCCCATGCAGTTGAGGGCCTCCAACCACATGAATAAGGCTACCAGGGTGCGGTTATGACCCAAATTCCTCAGTTCAGAGGGTTCAGTCCTAGATTCTAAGCTTAAATTCCAAGCCAGCCTCCAAACCATTGCCCATAACTTAATGAGACTTTTCAGAATGACAAATAACATTAGGACAAAACCATTCATACAAAACTTTGATCAAAACTTAACCTAACCAAGCCTAACCATGATAGTCATTTCATCAAACATATTGAGAACATGTAACCTACAAGTCACGAATGCATATATGAACATAAGATTCAGCTACTTTTGAAATAATAGCACAAACACATCCAATGTAGATGAATTTACTTTTGAAAACCTTAATTGGGAAGAACCAACAAAACATAGAGCTGCACACTTTCCCTCTTCATTGCATTAACTTTGTTATTTTATTCATAACAGGGACATAACAAGAGGTTGAAACTACATTATATCATAATGTCCCAGACCTTGAGAGGCAGAAACCCCAAAACCCAAAAATCCTAACCCTCAAAGATAAGGTGGTGAAAATATATGGGCCTTTGGCAGCCTGGTTAGTATATTAATGTCCCAAGGCTATAAATTTTTCTTATGAACTTCTTCTGGGGCATTCTTAACTCATTGGAAATATCTTGATAAGTATTATATGAAGGGACGTAAAAACCAAGGGAATATGGATCCAAATTTATGAATGGAATGAAATGGAATACAAATTTAAAACAAAAACATAGAGACACTATAAAACTTGACTTCTATTAATAAATGGAATGTGCTAGAACTGTAAAAAAATGTGGAAATGAAACAAACTTGCTCTAATGATGGTAATTTATCTATGAGAAGGGATGTGATGGCTACACACATTTTGTAGAGAACCTTACAATGAGGTCAAAAGGCCATTTTAACATAAAGAAACAATGAGGAAACCCTAAAAATCCCAAAACCTGGCCCTAAGAGATGAAATGTCAAAAGTTCTTTTGGCCTTGGTGGGGTTAGTTGGTACGTCAACTTCCTAAGGTCGTAACTCTTGCATTTACTTCTTTGTGTTGGCGTGCTCAGTAACCCATTGGAAAGGTATAACTAAAATGTACACATTCCAAGCAGACCCAAGCCACAACCTATGGTTGTGACCTAGGCCAATATCACGTCAAAAAAACATCGTTTAGGGCCTCAAAACGGCCCCAGAAGTTTAGGACCCAAAAATAAAAAAATAAAAAAAAAAACTACAGAGAATCGTGCTTTGAGCTAGTGGAATAGGTGGGTGGTCGCCCATATCCACTTCGATCAAATCCTTTGCCATTTAATCTACTTGAGATGAAAATCCCATAAATGTTGTTTGGGACCTACAAAATGTACCATAAGTTCAGGACCCAAAAGTTGTTGTAAACATGCTTGCAAGGTTCAATGTTATTTATAAGGTTGTTGTAAATCATTCCTTATTCTTCCTCTCCCTCCTAATTCTCATCCTCCTCTCATGATGTGTAAATAGTAGGCTTGTGGCATGTCTATTTCATCAACATGGATACCAATTGTATAATAAGAAAAATACTTTATTTCCTCTTTTCACTATTAGATTGTAAAAAAATGCTTTGTAGGAAGATTACATCTTAATCAAAATATAGGTTGTGTATTCTTAAATATTATAGTTTTAAAATGATTCTTCACTCATTCATTACCATTCACCACAAATAATAAAGAAAATTCTCAATTGAGAAAAGATAATGTAAAATTGATTCACTATGGAAGAGAAATCAAGTTGTGTAATGGTGCCATGGGTATGTTTTACATAGCCCATAAATTATTTAAGGTGATTAATAACAATACCTAAAAACAGTAAAAGGAATAATAAATGAGTTTCAATACTGTGGTGAGTTCAAATAAGATAATGAAATTTGCATCTAGTAATTAGAACAAAAATTTCAAGCAATAAAACACACTAGATTCATAGTAGCAATCAAATGCACCATAATTAACATAGATTCATTTTGCTCAAGAAAATCCTTACAAAGGATGAGCCATGCATGATTCTAAATCTCATACATTGTTACTCACTAAGACATTGTATATGGTCATGGCTAAGACACATATATTCTCATTGTGGACAAGCTCCTTGACTCCATCTTTTGATCTTCAAGCATGTTACACTCTTGGAGCTCTCATCTCTGCTTTTCAAGCTTTCAAAGTTCTATTTGCATCTCCCTATTGATGTCCTTATTCATGGTAGCCTTCATTTTTAGGCCCACTCATAACAAATTCTCACTCTTGTTACCAACTTGTCACCAACCTTGGAAATCAGTCCTAGCCACATCATAAGGGAAACTGAAAATGGGGACATTACATCATATTATGGGTGGTGTGAGGTTATTCAAGTTTTGCAACCTTGGATGAGATGACCATCAAGGCAATGTTAGTTTCCTAGTTTATCTCCTCGTGCCTAGGAAACACCTTGCAAATTTCCATCTGATTTGTCTAATCCATACTTGTCTCATACTTGTCTCATCAGAATTCTTCACCCCAAGGTAAGCAAAGCTCAAATTAAAGGAACATTGAAAATACACAAACCACTCATAACCCACATAATGAAACTTCCTCTCAATCTGAGACTGAAAGACCACTAAAGGGTAATGTAGACTAATAGCAACAATAACACCACCTGAAAGAATGAAAAATGAGGAGAAGTGCCAAGAAGCTAGGATTATTTGGCCAACAAAATGAAAGTTACTTGCATGAAGGACCTAGCTTGACCTAGGGGTGGCTTGATTAAAATCCTTTATTTGAGCTAACAAAGAGACTCAAAATTCCAACTCCCAAGGGTCAAATCTCCCTTGCGCCATTGTCAAACACATTCCTTGCTATCAACCTCTATAGAAACCAGACCAACTCTACTAATGAGCATAACCAGATGAGTCAAGGAGAAAACATTATCCCATATTTCTTGTAGGAGTCTTAAGCACTACATTGATAAGTCACACATGAACCTATTCAAAGCAAGTGAGGGAGGTGGGAAGACCACATCTCACCAATGATCTTGTATGCCCTCTAGTTGTATAGTTGAAATACATGCAAATTGATGTGAATGATGTTTATTGATCTAATTTTCATAAACTCAAGGGATTAGGATAATGCCATTAATCTTGTTTTTTTTAGAACATTGGACCCAAGGGAGGAAGCCACCTTGGCCTAATGATCCGCTTCACTATTTAGTTCACATATGATGGGGTAGAATAAGACTCAATCAAAATGTGTGATGATTTATTTAATTATACATATATGTTAAACACACATGGACAGCAAACAATATGAAAGATAAATCAGTGAGTGCATTTTTTATTAACATAAGATACACATTTATAGTACAATAGGTGACTCTTGGGTTTCAGATCCCAAGGTCTCTTGGACTGCTTAGTCTTTTCGAATTCCACACTAACCCTTTAGGATTAGGTGTCCAACATTCCCCCCCTTAATCCGAAGGGTTATGTATGAGTCCAAGAAGAGAGCTGTAATACAACATGTGCAAAAAATGCATGGCAGCACTAGGCTGAATGTGCTCTATGAAATGTTGGTATAAAGGGCGGTGGTTTAAGGATGACCACCAACACTGGAACGCTTAGTGCAGTTCCCGGAACTCTTCCAAAACTGGCAAGAAACTGAAGTTTTCTGCTAGAGGAAGTGATCCTATTGTTTTAAAGAGGGAAACCTTCAACCATAAAAGGGAGGCCTCACCTCGCATAAAAGGTAAAACTTCAACCTGAAAAGGGAAGTCTCAACCTGTGATGGTTTAAGGATAACCAACAACTCTGGAATGCTTAATGCAATTCCTGGAACTCTTCCAAAACTGGCAAGAAGCTGGTGTCTTCTGCTAGAGGAAGTGTTCTCAATCTATTCACGGGCATCTTTGTCTCTGGCTGCAACTCTGAAACTGGTGTGGCAGGTTGTGGCTCAGGCTCGCTTGATGTGGCTTTGAAGCTTGTAGATGACCATCATTTCCCCCCCTGTCAGATACAAGGTGAGATGATGGAGAAAACTCGACTGCAAGACTGTTCAATACTCTGGAACAAGTTCTGACATGTGTTTGGAATATCTTCTTGGCTGTTGATGCCCATTGCCAAGAAGCGATCCATCCAAGATGAATCTTTGTTCTTGCAGGACGTTTGTTTTTGAAGCACCTGTGTGAAGAATGGTTGGTTTTATGACAGTGCTCACATGGATGAAGATCAAAACAGTGATCTTTCAGATGGCCAACTCGGTCACAGTGTTGGCATTTCACGATCTGTTGTTTTTGTTGTTGTTGTTGCTGTGGAAGAGGGGCAGAATCTGGAACAGCTGAAGTTGAACTGTCATGAGGAGCAGGTGAACTGTCATGGATGAATCCGACACTCTGAAATTGAATGGGCTTGGTGTAGTCTGGAATATGAAAGGACAAGTCCTTGTCATATCCAAGACCAGTTCTGTGCTTGTTGTGGACAAGCTGTTCCCAAGGTCTGATGATGGGCTTGGGAAGTGCAGACTGAGTTTCTGCATCTGCATGTACAGCTGCTGCTTTATTGGGTACTGAATCTAAATGAACTTGAACAATATTGACTTGCTGTTTATGGGAGTCTGCTTCATTGTTCTGAACAGAAACAGGTTCAGAATGATGACTCCACTGCTGTAATTCTTCCTGTTGTAGCTGTGATTCAAGCTGAAAAAACTCTATCTTTTCTTGTGCATATTGTAAACATGTCTGAATTTCTGAGAGAGATCCTTTGCTGATTTTTAATGTGTCATCAACAGTAGATAATATCAAAGTTTTAAGGAACTGTAATACTTCACTGGTTCTGGCCATTTTTTCTTCAATGTCTGATTTACACCTTAAAAATTGATCACAACCAGCAATATTCTTTATAAATATGCAGCAAATGATTAGTGTGCAACCATGTATAGTTTTCAACAATGTACAGTTTTCAACATATAACTATTGCAGAAGGACCATTTAACATTGTATTCACACCATTCACCGCAGTCACAAACCGTGGTAATGAACCAGTCATTCAACGCACTGAGCTATTAACACCAACACATGAATCAATACACAATACAAGGGTCTGACTTGAGAGAACACCAAGCTCAGGCAACAGGCACACAAAGAATGAGATAATGCAGCATACGCCCAGTCAAGTCTTCAAATCGAGGGGTTCAGTGTGCTAGAGAAATGTACAATCGTCTCCTAGCATTGCCAGGTCCAAGTCTTGACTTTTACAAACACTGTATTACATTTGAGTTACAACTTGCAGCAGTTGGTTGTGAGGAGGCTGCTCAAAATATGTGCAAACTATATGATTCTGCCTTGAAGCTTTATGATCAGAACATAGAATTATGGCTGGATTATTGCGCAGAAGAGTTAAAGGCTGGAAGATCCAATGCAGCTAGTTCAGTTTATTGGCGTGCAAGAAAGACACTCAACGATTCCTCAGCTTTTATTGAGGCATTTCAGTCACTGCAGACTTGAGTTATTAGTATTTTTGCCCCCCTTGTAATATTCAGTTGCAATGGCAACGCATTGTAGCTTAGGATACATCCTCTATCTTTAAACATGCTGTGATTCTTTCTCCCCAGCACGTCAGATAAGTGCACTGTAGATTGATATTCCCATTTCTACTATCTTTGAAGGGTTTCGGTGTGTATTTCTACAGCGTATTTTAATGTATGGACAGCGTATTCAAAATGGACAGCGTATTTGAATAGCGCATTGATGCTTTGATTCTCACAACCGGCTTTTGGAAAAACGAGCTTTGGAAGGCAGCCCTTGGAACATTATTATATGTGTGAACTAGAGACAAATAACCAACAAAATTCAAAGGCGGAGGTTTTTTTTTTTTTTTGAAAAGTAAAAGACTAAATATCAGGTACGACAGCTACTATATAGCAAATATGAAAGCCCATTCCAGGCAATCGCTATCATTGACGTCATTGGTCTCCATCCTGTTTATCAACTCAGAGGGCTGGAACAATGAGGTGGAGATATCATCCGCGCACCTTCTAGGCAATCTTATCATGAGCTTAGATATGGACGCCTTTTGTCATCTTTATAGAGATAGTCTAACGGTAGCACACGCGCATTGAAATCTCCTTCCATCTTCAAGGAGTGTTCACATTTAAAAGTTAAATCATTCACATCAGCGCATCTAAAAAGGCGTAGATTATTTGGAAAAGTAAATAATCAAAAATCGGAGAGTGCAGACCACCCTATTGATCTCAATCCTTTCAGTATCTCCGAGTGGAAGAGCCGCACATTTTCATTGAAATTGCTTCCATTTTCATCGAACATTCAAATTTTGGAAAAGTAAAAGACGCGTATGGAAAATCACATAGTGCAGTCGATTGGTCTCGGTCATTGGCAACACTTATATAGACTTGTTTTAAATGTGAGTTGACCACGCAAAGACCCAAAAATTTTGTAGCTCATACACAGAGACCATAAAATTTATAATCCGCAGATCCAAAACGTCAGACGCACAAAGGCTTTGATACTATAGGCAGACAAAGTAATGATACATCCACGGAATCACAACGTCCTGTGAATTTGATATGCAATGATCTTGAAAATGCGAATGAACCATGTGAGAACTATTCAGATGAAGAGAGTAGAGCTTCCCGGAGTCGACGCCTTCGTAATGTTGAAGAGGTTTCCCAATCTCTTCAAAATGACCCATGCATGTCTTGTATCGATCTTCAACAGAGAGCAGACTAGTGATCTTTGGAAACCGACCTATAGACTGGTAATGACCCCGCGCCTCTTCCACAGTGATGAAAGTTTCGACGGAGGCCGTGGCGAGCAGAGTGTATAGGCAAAAAATGCGCAGTCTCTCAGAGGAAACGGATGCACAGTTAGGTCAGAGGCAGCGCAGAGAGGGGCAGCGAATCGACAGAGTATATGGGCAGAGCGCAGGAGGTGCAGAGAATCACGCAGAGGACAGAGCGCTGGCAGAGGTAGAGGACAGAGCGCTGAGAGGTGCAGAGAATCACGCAGAGGACAGATGCGTTATATGGCAGAATTAATGGAGCGTTACAGAAGACTAGGCCAGCTCTAGTCAGCACTATTCAAGGCAACTCAAGGCAACTCAGACCAGTTGCTCAGGGAAAAGAGGCCACTCATCATGGCTCTGATACCATGTTAAACACACATGGACAACAAACAATATGAAAGATAAATCAGTGAGTGCATTTTTTATTAACATAAGATACACATTTATAGTACAATAGGTGACTCTTGGGTTTCAGATCCCAAGGTCTCTTGGACTGCTTAGTCTTTTCGAATTCCACACTAACCCTTTAGGATTAGGTGTCCAACAATATAAGAGAGTTTAATTTCTTTCCTCTAGGTTCGACTTTGCCAATCATTTCTTTGATTACTAACATCAAATTCTTAGGGCCATCAAGGATTTGATGCCCCCTTCCTCATCAATGGCAATGCCTTTCCATAATGAGTATTCTTCTGCAAGATTATTGGATACACATCCTAGTACCCAAGGATAGTATGTTATTTTGTTTCAACTAGGATCATGAAGACTTCCTCATGCACTTGCCACCCTTGGGTTATTCTTGGAGGCTCCATCAAAGGAAAGAACATAAGAATATTGTTGTAGTTTCTACTATATATATATATATATATATATATATCTCCTAATAGTGTAAAGCGAGTAATGAGGAGCTATTTTTCTAGTCTTTGAGGTTTCAAGTTGGTTTAAATTGAATCAAGACATCTAAAATTTCTCCCCATTGTCTAATGTTGTGTCCTGCAAATGTATTGTATTGTAGGTTACAAATTCTCAATAAGAAGAGAGATGACCTTTGCAATAGTTTGTGTCTAAGTATTTTTTTTTTCTAATCCCAAAGGAACTGAGAAACCCACATGATTTGTAACTACTAGTAAACCTTTGGGGGTCTACATTATGTCCTCCTCTTCGTAAACCGAGTCACAACTAGGGGGATTTGAACCTTGGATCTCTCAGTTTTCATAGATTTCACATTGATTCGATCACCAATTGAGCTAATCCCCTGGGATGTGTCTAAGTGCTTTCTTCATTGTTAAATATTTTATTATTTTTAGCAAGCCATATTTTTTAGCTAAGAAATTTTGGAAGAGCTCCCCATAATATTTTGAAAATCATCTTGTCTGTGAACTTCCCAATGTGCATTTTCTCCATTGCGAGAAGGATTTGTCCCAAGAGTATTACCATCTTACTTTGTGGTTTAAACCAACAATTGCATATGATCAAACTTCCTTTATATAATTACACTCAAGGAATAGTGTTGAATCGTTTCCTCACCCCTTTTACACAAGACACGCCAATCACTCATTTTTTCTATAAGTTCTTAGTTGTAAGAGTTTTCCCATCACCCAAGATTCGGAAAAAAATGTTAATCTTGGAAAGGCTATTATTATTCTAGATGGTTTTCCAAATTTCCAAGCATGTAGGGGGGTTAGTCACATCCAATAAATGGCCATAACCTACACTTACCAAGTAAAGTAAACCACCCCATCCTTTGTTCTATTTTTCTGATTCTTTTTGAGGAATGCATCTAGAGAGGGCCTGAGATCAAGAGTTAACTAAAGGTCTCAAAGGGGCTACAAGGAAACCAAATTTCCATTTTGACTAGTGAACAATGATCTCATTCCATCGAGATATGTCATAAAGAGATTGAATTTTCCTTTCATCCATACAAGCTTTTAAAGGAACCAAATCTATTTGATTGATCAATTTCTTCTTTCCAAGGATGATGACTTCCTAAATTTTAATATATTTTCCATTTCGAGGGATCCATGTTAGTTTTTGTTTAATGAGGGGGTAGCATATTCCAAAAAATTTAGCATGAGAAAGCCTCTATTTTCTCTCAAAGAGAGATATGCACATCAAAATCACACTCTGGAATATTTCTTCCACAAAACCTTTTCCCACCAAGTGTGTTTTCCAATGATCAACCTCCAAATAGGTTTCACTCCAAATTCCATATTCATCAATGTCGGTTCTTTTATTTTAAGCCACCCGTATCTTTTGGATTTCTAAACTTTTTCCAATTAAAGAGACAATACTTTTCATCATTGATTGCCCACCTACCCATAATTTTTTCTAATGTTTATTGAAACCTTATCCATAATGCATCGAGGAGCTATAAGAGCAAAGTGTTGATAAATGTGCAAGGCGGATAAAACAACCTTTTAAAAATCACCCGCCTAGTCAGGTTGAGCCACAGAGAGCCTCATTATTCAAATTTAAATTTTATATTCTCTGATATGCTTTGTTAGGATTGTGATGAGGAACTCCTTATAGATATTGGGATCATGAGATATCAAAAGGAGGTCCAATTTCCAGCTAAAGGAAATTGAAAAATTTGGGAAATGGAATGCATTACCAAAGCATTGACATTTGAGCCATAATTTGGCACTTCTTGTGGTTAAGTTCCCTCTTAAAAGTGTACAAAAAAGATTCTATAATCCAAATGATCCTTAGAGATATAGTGAGTGAAGCACCTTTAAGAAAGAGAGTATCATTGACAAATTGGGAGTTATTGACATATTTTGTTCCTCTGATAATTTGAATTCCTGGAAGATTTGCAATGACCATTTTTACTTCTTATTTGTGGTTTAGGGAATTAGCCGTAATGATATACAAGAGGGAGGACAATGGGTAACCTTTTCTAAGCCCTCTATTACTTTGAAAGAAGGATGTTGGTCAACCATTGTTTAACAAGTCTATCCAAGGTGTATTGATGCAAGAGCCTATCCATTATACAAATCTAGGGCTGAAACAAAAAAATTCCATTGCCTTGAGGAGAAAGGGGTGCTAGACACGATTGAAGGCATTTGTTGCATCCAATTTTATAATCATTCAATTTTCCTTTGCTCTAAAACTAGAGCAAAGAGTTTATTGCACTAAAACAATGTTATCAATAATCTATCTATTACTCATGAATCCTCCTTGGTTAGCATAAATAATCCTAGTAGATAGCTTTTGAGATGAATAATGATATTTTTCGTCATAATTTTACAAGAGAAGTTACATAAGGAGATAGGACAAAAATTGACAAAAGAAGAGTGATTGACTTCTTTTGATGTTAGAACCAAGAAAGAAGAAGTTATATTGCCACCTAATTTGCATGATTGATGCACATACTGAAGCATTCTCTTAATAAAATATTTGATTAGGTCCCAAAAAAACCTAAAAAAATGATATAGTAAAGCCATTTGGGCTAAAGGATTTATTAGGTTCCAAGCTTTGAATCACATTTTTAATTTCCTCGACTCAAATAATTGTACCAAGATTCTATTTTCCTCAAAGGTTATTATATTCAAAATATGTTCTAGAAGTTATTTTGTGCTTGGGATGATTCCTTCACTTTGTTGAGTAAAGAGAGCAAAGAAATACTACTTGGCTACCTCCTTTATAGCCTAGTACTTGGAGATTTGGGATCCATCTTCCATTATAATCTATTTCACATTATTCCTTGAGAGGTGGGAATTTGCCTATTTAGGAAAGAGGCTTGTGTTTATGTCTGTGACTTTAAGCTAAAGGATATGAGATTTGAATTTCCAACAATCCTCCTCTTTTCTTAATATATGAGATTGTTTTTGCAAAAGCACCTCTTCTTCCATAATATATTGAGTGATTTCAACCTTTTCCATCTTGTTTTGTATCTTTTCTAGCTTGGATTAGAATTTTCCCTTTTTGACATGAGGCAAGGGGAAGGATTATTTGGCCCATTCTTTAAGCCCATTTTGACCATCTTAATATTTTTCTCCCATATGCATATAGCGGTGTCAAGAACCAGAGTGTTCCAATTTTGTCTAACTCTATTAATGGCACAATGAGAGTTAAGCCATAATAGATTAACCTTGAATGGTAGTGGAGCAAAATCTATGAGTCTAAAAATGTAATGAGACAAGCTTATGATTTGAAGGGATTGAACTTAACATTGTTTACTCGAAGACCCAATCCTACAACATAAGGTTCCTTTTAATTAGAAATTTATCTAATCTAGCTATAATATGTCCCAATGTGGATCTTTTATTGGTCCACATATACTTTCCTTTGATGGGGTTGATGTCCAAAATATCTTGGTTGTTGATCATGTATCCCAACTTTTCTTTGAAGGGGTCTTGAACAAGACTTCCTCCACTTTTCTTTGAGTCATGTAAGGTGACATTAAAGTCCCCAATTAGAATGCAATTTGAAGCAAATAATATTTTTTAGATTTTTAAGATATCTCCAACATATATCCTTGTCCATACAACTTATAGGTATATAGAAATTGAAGATAATTATATATTGGCTTGTTTACGAGACTTTAGATTTGATGAAAATCTAATTTTTAGCTTGAAAATATAGCTCTAGTCTTACCTCTCGAGTGTTCCATAGTGTGTAAGAGTACCCTTGATGCACCTTCAGAATCTCGCACTATTCCTTAACATTGCCTTGATAGTTGTAAATACCCAGTTCTTGTATCCTTTGAGGATTTCATTTTAGTATCCTAGATTAAGAGAATTGTGGGCACTTTGACCTTTATAAATCTCTAACTACAATGATTTTTGTTCTGTTTCCTAGACCCCTGCAATTCTAGGAGAGTAAAATCATTATTTGGTCTATTTTGGAGGATCCCCCATTTGGAGGCCCTTGCCTTCCAGATGCTTTTAATATTTTAGGCCCTTGTCCCATCATTCATTTTATGGTTTGCTAAGATCCCAACATAATATATTTATTCACTTGCTCTTCCATTAGATTTTTAGCTATTGTCCTCCGTTATTTGTGTGGGAGTTGTTCCTTTGATTCATTGCCTTCTTTTTCTTCTTCAACTAAGCCAACCATATCCATCTCTTGAATTGTGTGATCCAAGGAGGCAATTTCAACATCCTTATAATTTTCCACTTCCATGCCCAAAGAGGGTTTCCCTTTTTCCATGATCCGATTATTTCCTTTTCCTTTATTCTCGATGTCTTTCCAATTAATATTTTCCATTTTGTCTTGAATTCATTCACTTGAAATTTGGACTAAGGGGGGATCCCCCATGATTGGATTTCCTTTTGACCATTGTGAAGGGTTCAGTTGTGTCTCTTTAGATTGTTCTTGACCTTCATGTGTGAGGGCATTGAACCTATTGTTCACCAAAATAGTGCCAACTTTCTTGGATGTCAAAGGCTCTTTGGACTAGCTTGTTCATGGCCCTTTGGAAACACCCCCTTGATTTTTACTCGCATTTGAATATGAAACATTCCTTGCCATGGCTTGGTATCTTGTTCTCGTATTTATGTTGGATGTTGATTTATAATTGACCTAAATCCATTATTTATCTTTTATGGCGACTGAGGGCTATTGATCTTCCACCTTCTTATAATTTTTGGTGAAATTCCCATTTTCTGGCAAGATTTACACTTGAAAGGGATTTGTTCATAGTTTAGCTGCTAAATGTACTTACAAATATCTAAAGATATCGACAACACTTCAGGAAGCCCTTTTTTTGCTAGTTTTATCTCAACACAAATCCTCGCACATGAAGATAAGTTCCCCATTGGTTCTACCTTATCTATGCATTTCCCAAGGGCGTTTCCAACATTCCAACAATGGATAGGTAAGTGCGGAAGCCTCACATGGACCATAGTATCAAATGGAATATCACTTTCTAGATTGTGTTTTGGTAACCATCTGTCTAGGTACACGATTTTGTCTCCAAAAAAATATGGTCCACTTCACAAAATTGAGTCTCAATCTTCCTTTGATTCAAAGAGAAAGGCATAAAACCCTCCCCATAGAGAAAATGGTGAAGTTTCCCTTGATGAAGGCTTTTTATGGTTTTTTAATTCAAAATGCAATAATGTTTGGGGAAGGTTAGATCACTATGAATTGTTCAACCATGCCTCTTTTAACAAAGGTGAGGGCTTCATGCCTAGAGATTTAGGGCTATAACTTAGCTTACATGATTTCATTATGTCCCTTCACAAAGCAAGTAGGCTACATATTTGAGTTTCTAACTAAATTTGAGATGATTGCTTAGAGAGGTTTGTGCCCCCCTTATCCATCACATTGAGCCAAGTCAAGCTAGGATTTCATAGGTCGCCCTAAGGTTTCAATTACAAGCTTCACCTCAAGTAGCCTATAATTTTTATTACTTAGATGATTTCAATTTCCTAGGTAATGTTATTTATCTCATAACAATTACATTTTTTCTCAATGATAGGTGTTATTTCTTTAACAATTTTTTTGGTCTTCAAGTCTGCAATGGGCTATTTTTCTTCTTCAACAAAATTTGAATGTTTTTGTTTTTAAAATGGGCAAGGGTTTGTAAGTAGTAAAATACCTAGGGATCAAAGAAACTTTGGCTTTCTTTGGTAAATTGAGCGTGGCCAAAAGGAAAAGTAGACATGAACAACAATTCACTTATTGAGGAATATCCAACATAAGAAGCATAATATATTAGAATCCATATAGGATAAGTATATATAATTAACAAGGAATGAGATAGATGAAAAAATGTTTTCAATGTGATGTGAAAATATACTTTTAAAGAATGACTAATCACGATGGCTGATTAGTTATATCCCTTTGTTGGGTCATTTCCTTTAATTAAGATATTCCACTTCACTTATTATTATTTTTATTAATTATTTGATATTTATTGTATATTCATGTTCATTATTGAAGGTCATAAAGTCAACAATTTAAGTGAGATATTATAAGGTCCACAAGTCCAAATCAAGCTTAATGATTCATTGCGGCTAGGCCTTCCTTAGATTAAGTTAAATAAAATGTTTTGTTTATCATACTCCATTTATTCAACATAAATAAAGACAGGTTTGGGAATGATAGAACCCCACATTAGGTAAGAGTAATAAGTACATCCCCACCTTCATATCTAAAGGTTGGTTGAACATTTGCAACCTTTGTGCCTTGCATCTTCCTCTTTCTTATGAAGCTTTTCTCTCCTCATTCATGGTGGAGGCTTTGATGTAGAATGATAAAACCCTGATCTAGGATGTAAGCTTTCTTAGTCACAAGGGATAATCAAGTTAATAGTCTCTTCTAAACTTGAGATTAATTCACTAATTTCATAGAGCATCAAGAGTAAAATAATTGGCATTCTTGATCTTAAACCATGCTTAAGAGTTACAACTAGGTTGCAAATAAAATAAAATACATATTTTATATTGATAAACTATTTTAAAATAAATATATTTCATTAAAAAAATCCATGAAGTTGTGAATAACATTTTTAGTAAACCACAAATTAATACACCTCACCTAAAAAAATTTAAATATAGATACACATAAAAGTAAAAAATCTCCAACGTTGTTGACCACTAGTTTAACTAACCTCTTACACCGTCATTATTATTTACACATGGACACTTTATAAACAAAGATGAAATTACATTTTTGGCCTATCAAATTGCATAAAAATAAAAGTTTAACTAAAAATATAAAATCAATAATTATAATTATTAATTGTTAATAATAATATTAGTCTAGATGTATTTTAATTCCTGATGTATTAAGCTCTTAGAGATCAAATCTTTCAAGGTGTAAACCTCCCCTTAAGTTTTGCATTCAATTTTTTTTGTACCTCAAGAAATTTGATCCCACAAATCAAGGGACTTTTATAAATTGGAAATTAAGATAGATAAAATTAAGATAGATAAATTTACAACGAGCATTGAGCAAATTAGGAGATTTTAGGATTTTTTTTAACGGACGCGAGAGGAGAATTTAATGTAGCTTATCGTTTGGGCTTCCCTCCCATACCCTAGTGTATACCGAAGCCTTAAGTGAGGTGAAGAAATTTTAGGGTTTTTTTAGTGGACGCGAGAAGAGAATTGGACAAGAAATTTTAGGGTTTTTTTTTGAGCGGACGCGAGAAGAGAATTGGACAAGAAATTTTAGGGTTTTTTTTTGAGCGGACGCGAGAGGAGACTGTAGTGTGATTTATCAGGGTATGGGCTCCCATTCGATACCCTAGCGCATTACACACTTCTAATATATAGGGCCCAATGCAGCAGAAGAGAGAAGGGAATGGTTTATCAGTGTATGGGCTTCCCTTCCATAACCTAATGGTCGGGTAGGGGAGGGACGCCATTACCTGTGCGCCCTCCCCTCCACCTGGCGGACAAGCACGTGGACGGCACGCTCTCTCGTACGACACGCGTCCAGCTTGGAGAGCCACCTGTTCTGCAGCGTGTCAAGGGTTAAAACTTCACCTGCCGACCATCCGCCCGCTCATTTCCGCCTTTACGCCGCGATGTGTGGTTTGCCTGTGGGTTTTCTGTTCGGGTCCGGTGTTTGTTCGAAGCCCTCCGCCGATGATGGCGCGGGAGGGCTCCATTACCTGTGCATGATGTCCGCCATGGTTGAGCTCATGTCCGCCAATTGCTGTTCAGTCTGGACCGCCGGTGGTTTAGGGTTTCCTGGGTGGTTGTTTAATTCGCGCTATTTGCCCGCCAATTGCTGTTTAGTCTGGACCGCCGGTGGTTTAGGGTTTCCTGGGTGGTTGTTTAATTCGTGCTATTTGCTGTTTGGGGAGGAGCCAGTACCAATTTACAGGTAATTGCATATTTCGGTGGTATTTGTGTGGTTTTTTGGGTTTTTTTTTTCTGCATTTGCTCATTTGCTAATTTTTTCCAATTGTTGCAGCTGTGGCAGGTCCGGCGAGCGCTGGAGAAGGTCCGCCGAATGTGTGGCGAGCTCTGGACTGATGGCTTCTATCCGGTAGGATTTTTATCCTACCAGCCATTTTCTGAAGTGTTTTTCAACACCTCTCACCGTGTGTTTCTCAACACCTCACCTCGCTTATTGGAAGTTTTGTTAAATTTGGAGACAGGTTTTACCTTGCGTATTGAATTTAAGTGCTTTATAAGTCTCTATTCCCATCTCTATTGTAGCAGCCCTTTGGTTTTGTCTGGCAGCTTTGAGTAGTAGCCCTTTGGTTTTGTCTGGCGGCTTTGAGTAGTAGCCCTTTGGTTTTGTTGAAGGTATAATTTATTAGCTGCTTTGTTGAAGGGTTTAGGGTTTTGGATTCTAATGGCAGCTTGGTTTTGGTTGCCATCTCCAAAGCTTGCAGCTAGTGTGAGACTCGGAACATACGGAAATGATGTTGTAGCTTTTCGGTGTTAAGGTCTTGTGCTTTTTTCTGATATAATGGTGCTAAATGTTAATTCGTAGCAGCCCTTTGATTTTGTCGAAGATATAATTTATTGGGAGCTTTGAGTAGTAGCCCTCTGGTTTTGTTGAAGGTATAATTTATTAGCTGCTTTGTTGAAGGGTTTAGGGTTTTGGATTCTAATGGCAGCTTGGTTTTGGTTGCCATCTCTAAAGCTTGCAGCGAGTGTGAGACTCGGAACATACGGAAATGATGTTGTAGCTTTTCGGTGTTAAGGTCTTGTGCTTTTTTCTGATATAATGGTGCTAAATGTTAATTTGTAGCAGCCCTTTGGTTTTGTCGAAGATATAATTTATTGGCAGCTTTGAGTAGTAGCCCTCTGGTTTTGTTGAAGGTATAATTTATTAGCTGCTTTGTTGAAGGGTTTAGGGTTTTGGATTCTAATGGCAGCTTGGTTTTGGTTGCCATCTCCAAAGCTTGCAGCTAGTGTGAGACTTGGAACATACGGAAATGATGTTGTAGCTTTTCGGTGTTAAGGTCTTGTGCTTTTTTCTGATATAATGGTGCTAAATGTTAATTCATAGCAGCCCTTTGGTTTTGTCGAACATATAATTTACTGGCAGCTTTGAGTAGTAGCCCCCTGGTTTTGTTGAAGGTATAATTTATTGGCTGACATGCTCTGCAAAGGGTCGATCCTGAAAGGCCAAATCGTCCAACAAGAAGTTGAACACTCGAAACTTCTAACCTTAGTGCTAAAAATTAGATATTATTCACCAAGAAACTAGAACCAAACCATCTCTAAAATCAGTGAGGACAAAATTTCTACAAAAACCAGTAGCAAATGTGGAAAATGTAGTTAAAGCACTCACCTCATGTGTATATTTCTTAATAGGAATTGTAAATGCTCTTCCGAGGCCAAGATATGCTATTTTTACTACACCTCTTCGCTTATCCACCAGGAGATTGTGAGGCTTCAGGTCCCTGCCATATTATAGGTTGCCTTTCAATATTGGAGCATGAACAGAGAATGTTTTAATGACATCCTATTCCTCCTTGGATATCCTTTGCATTTATGGGAATTTTCTTGTGTAACCAAATTCCTCCATGATAGGTTTGCAATAGTAACAACCTTACACTCTTTATCATCATCAAAGAGTTTCCAAAACATGGGATAGGCAAGAGGATGGTAATATTGGATTTGAATAATCGATTGAATGACATGAAAATATTGGTCTTCACATCCTTCAATTTAAGTGCTTCGGATTTTGAGTTTAGATGTGCCCAAAGAGATTATTTTATGTTCAAACTCATGTAATTTGACAAATCTGGCCCTATTGACTTATCTTTTATTGTTTCAACTGCCTTTCGAGCTTCTGTACCATTCCATATAATTTATTAGTGCTTGCAGTAGTTTGGGTTAGGTTCCTAAAGACTATCTCCCATGTTTGCCTATGCCATTCAATTTTGTCTATCACATGCATTTTGTTCGTTTCCTTGGAACAATTCTTAGCTCAATTATTTTAGAACTATATATGACTACATATTTGATTATATTAAAATCAGATTTGTTGGATTTATTTACTTATTTATGGTTGAGAATTTATTTGCAGCTCTGTGTCTTATTATCTCAGTGTTTCAGGTTTTATTCAACAAATTTAAATAATAATTACTTCAAAAATGAAGAAAATGACTTCAAAGAGTCCACTAGTTCCAATTGTAACTCTTTATGATCTTTGTGGAGTACATATGTTGTGTAGGCTTTAAGTTTAGTTCAGTTTTGGTTTTGAGCTATTGTTGTGTATTAACTTCTTTCTGTATTCAATAGAAGATGGATGTGTTTGAGAGTTAGGATATTTTACAGAAGTATGTGCTTGTAGGTAAGCTTACTTAGATCTAGGTTATTCTTTCAAAGTTGAAAAACTGCTTACAGTGGCCTGCTTTCTATGATACTTGTTGACTGCAATGAATAATTAGATCTAAAGCATATTGCTACGGTGACTGCATAAATACCATAAGACAATAATAATAAGCCCAAGACCACTGCACATTGACCATAAGAGGCTAATAAAGTCATATGTTTTTCTGTTGGTGACTTTCCAAGTGTTTTTCTAAGGTCTGGTATATGTTTTCTGATATCTGAAATATGCTTTTCGAGATCTAGTGTACTTGTTTTAGTAAGAAGAAATCAATTTGCTAAGGTTTAATATCCATAAGAAATCACTTATCAGTGTTGGGAGCATCATTTTGAAGCTAATGGTGAAGTATTAAGTGATTTATTTTGTGAAATATTGTTCATCTTTGCAGTGGAAAAAGATGCCCCAAGACATAATATGAATTGACATAACAATTTCAAAAGGGGAATAAGTATCTAAGTTATCATTGTAGCGTCTTTTGTGGACTGATTGCATTTGTGCTTAACTCGCAAATAAAACTGCTTTACAACCAACCAAGCTGTTGTTGGTTTTTCAATGTAGTGAATGCATAGCACCATAATGTTGTTAGTGTTTCAAAGCAATAAAACAACCTAGGTTGTAAGCCAGAATGTTTTTGTGACAAGAAAAAGACACAATCCATCCAAAATCCACATCATAATGTGGTTACAAACAAAAACATATGACACCCCTATTCTTTATGGCCCTGAGAATCTTGAGTGCCAAAACTCCCCGAGTTACCTTCTTGAGCCAAGTAGGTTGGCCTACCTGTCAAGGGTTGATTAGGAAATGGTTGATTGCTGCCATATGATTGACTCCAATTTGCAGCTTCCAACCATGGAGGTATTGAGTACCCATACCTCACATTTGCACTACTGGTCCCTGCATTAAGTGGAGGTGTGTAATGAGCATACATAGAATTGGCACCAACTCTGGTAGGAATAAGGCAAGTGGGTAAACCCTCAGTTTGATAGTGAGGCACTTGAATGTTTATGAGATCTTGGAATAATGGTGTATTATCTGCAATGGAGTCCAATGAGTTTGAAATAATTCTGGTTTCATTAGCTATTCTTGTATCATTGTCAACCATATTGATCATCCCTTGTTCCTTTTCAAGCATTTGTTGTGCCTTTCGTTTTTCCTTTTCCTGTCTTGCCATTTGCTTTTGTTGGTCCTTAATTTGCCTTGCTTTATCTCTTTCAATCTTTTCATCTGCTCGATGTTGTGCTGCAACAATCCTTGCTGCCTTCTTCTCCTTGACTAGATCCTTCTTTTTCTGTTTTAATTCTTGCATTTCAAATTTCTTTTTTTCAGACTCAACTAACAGGTTTATATAGTCCTCTGAGGTGAGTAACTGTGAGCTTCGGCCCATACGAAGACTACCCGGTGCACCTTGCTTTTTTTTCATTGATACTCTCTGTACTGGTAGCTTTAGGAATCATCCAAGTGTCTTCTCCACCCCTCCCACCTGCATGTCATTGCTTGGTACTTCCCTTCCAGTTTCTGTTGGAACTGATTGAACTATATCATTATTTTCATTTGATGTCTCATTATGTCCTTCATCTTCTTCCATTGATATATTGTCCACAAAAAAATGAACAATTTCACTGTTCAATTCTGCTGGTTGTGAGGGCATGTTCATGCTTTCTTCATTGGTTGCTGAGACACTATGTGCATTCATATTGATCATTGCTTCTGCTAGCCATGAAGGTGGGGTTACTTGGCTTGGCAATGTCAATTGGTCATTGTCAACTGCATGTTCAACAATAACATTAACAATATCAACAACAGGAATTTCATGTTCTTGAGTTGGTGGAACAATCTCCATGTTACTGCGAATTTGTTCATTGTTATATTGTGTTTCACATACAGTTTCATCATCTTCAGCATATAAGTGTCCTTGAGACAAGGAAATCATATTACCAGCTGCAACAACATCATCTTGGTCATCTACTTCTTGCACTTCAACACCTGTTTGGGCATTCCCTTCTTCCTGACCATCCACATGAAACGCTTGGCTACAACCAGTATCATGCATAAGAGCATCATAGTTCAGTGGCCAGATTCCTGTCCTCCTAAAGCCAGCCTTGATATTTGATGGTGTCAAAGCCCTTTTAAAAGCTTTACTTGCAAGCTCTGCTAGCTCAAACCTTTTCACCTCAACCCCTGGATTCTTTGCCATCCATGCAGCGCGCTCCGACCTGAAATAGTTCTTGAAAGGGCCAAACACACTAACATCAAGGGGTTGCAGTCTATGAGTGGTATGAGCTGGCAATGTCAATAGGTCGATGCCTAAATTGTTTGCTTCCTCAATTGTTTGTACAGCCATGTGGCTCCCATGGCCATCTAATATCAAAAGGTGTCTGTTATTAGGCGAGACGCCACCTGGTACCGATGCAGCAAAGTGAAAAAGCCAACTTAGAAACAGTTCTTTAGTCATCCATGCATTGGGATGTGCAGCCATGCATGCACCTGGTTCACAGTTCTGTATATAGTTTTTCAGTTGATTTTTACCTTTGAATAGATAAAATCCTGGGATTGAAGTACCAATTGCATTAACACAACATAAAATAGTTATCCACTCCCTGCTCTTGGGAAAAATCTTTGGCACATTTCGGCTCCCTCTCTTGGCAATTACCCACATGCCACAATTCCTCCCTGCCTGTAAACCTGTTTCATCATAGTTCCATATATGGTCTGCTCCATAAGAATGTTTATCATAAGCACTAGAAAGTGTGTCATAGAATTTTTGCACAACTGCAGGGCGCAAATTTATTGCTCTGTCTCTATCAAGGCCCTCAGCAATACGCAATACAAGTTCTGGATGCCTTTTTTTAAACCCAAACCACCATGATTTACCAGGAAACCCATCTTTGAATGGGTTTGGCCTCCCTTGACAGATTTGAGCAACTGTTGATTTGAGTTGTATCAACTCTAGCCCATGTCCCAGTTGGGCCATCTCTTTACACCACTCAACCACCTCGTTCTCCTCATCCTCAGTCATAACTGTAAGAGGCCCTCTACGTTTTGTATGAGTCAGTCCATTTATCTAATAATGTATTGATGAGGGAGGAATACCATTTTTTTTGCAGATGCCCGAACTGAGTATCCATTAAACTCTATGTCGTCAATTGCAACTAACATTTGTTCTTTTGTCCATCCTCTTATAGCACTGATCTTTTTAGTTGAGCTTGCCCCTTGGACTGTTGTTGATGGTGGTTCTGTGGCTGATGGTGTGTTAACATCAGCGGCTGTCACATGGTCATCTTCAACAATGTTCCCTGGTGCATTGCTGGCATCGACATCAGCTGGCCTGTCATCATCAGACGATGTGCATCGCAGCTGCGCACCCCTTGTCACTCTCCTGCCACTTCTCCTTGTACGAGCAGAGTAACTTCCTTTTGCCATAGATGCAACAACCTGTAAAATTATTGCATGCATTTAGACATTAGAATATATGTTAAATTATGCTTTATTACTTCTGCAAAAATTACTTTTCCTCTATTACAGGAAATTATCAACATGTATGTTGCATTTAGACATTAGAATATATGTCAAATTATGCGTTTTTAATTCTGCAAAAATACTTTTCCTCTATTACAGGAAATTGTCAACATGTATGTCACTGTTTTCATAATGAGAGCAAATGTTTCACTTTCATAGGGAAGTGTCAGGATATGCGTATACATTAGGATACAGAGCTTGTTACATTAGGATATGCGTATACAGTGATTACAGTCTATCCATATGTATTACATTAGGATATGCGTGTACAGTGATTACAGTCTATCCATATGTATTGATTATGTATTACATTAGGATATGCGTATACAGTGATTACAGTCTATTCATATGTATTGATTATGTATTACATTAGGATATGCGTATACAGTGATTACAGTCTATCCATATGTATTGATTATGGAGAGAACGGTAGTCTATATACCAATAAGAAAAAAGGTATTTATATAATAGGAATGACTAAGAGTGAGAACCCCGGGATATCATGTTGTATATTGATTAACTTGTCACCTTTGTATCTTATCTAAGCTTATGACAAGCTATGCAATTAGAACACAGTAGTTACACATGACTCTTTCTAACCATGCTTGTTTACCTAATCACTTGCTTGTCTCATTGTCTCATTCTCATTACACTCGGCATAAGTAATAGCACAGATATTTTACAAGTAACATCATCTAAAGGTTGAACTATCAGTGCTAACCTAAGAAATACATGTATAGATATGATAAAGTACCTGTATCACAGGTTGGTTATCTCCCTAATAGACTGGATTCAACTTTAATATACATATAACATATGTAATTATACAGAGCTTTGTTCTAGCTCACTCATAGATAAGGGTGAACTGAAACCATGCTTTGTTCTAGCTTTGTTCTAGCTCACTCTAGCTCAACGAGGTGAAAAGATATGAAGGCCAATAAGACGGTCATCTGCTATGTTACTTATAATTGTGTTTTCTCATTATCTAAAATCTTACAGTCATCTAATCCAATAAAGAGAAATGGTCATCCGCTCGGGCTTCCATTCTAAGAAACCATTCCTCAGTTCTATGGTCCATTCACCAGTAGTAGAAATTCACTTATTTGCACTCTTTCGACTCAATATCAAAATTTTTGCTTTCTCAATAGCTTCATGCTTCTGAAAATACATGTCTTTCGATTATGTTTCAATGTGATGTCTCAATGATGATTGTCAAGATCTGAAAATATGTGAAAAATTACTAAGTTTATCAGAGTCATTAAAGTTACAATTCGTTTTTGTGCTATGTTTTAACTCATTCTGCATAGAACCCAAGCCATAATAATCACTCAATTCCTGTAAGCTAAGGTTCAAGGTTCAATTCCTGTTAGGTAAACAAGCTATGACTACAGTACTAGCACGACATACGTAACATTTGGACATACGTAACATTTGTGATATGTAAGTTGTAATCCCTATGAAGCTGATGATCGAATAATTCCTGTAAGCTAACCTTCAATTCCTGTAAGGTAAGCAACCTGTGACGTCGATTAGATGGATACGAATGTATTCAATAGGTTAACTGTATAAGCTAGAACACATACATAAACTCTGTATAAAAAAGGTTAACTGTAACTGTATAGGTTAACTGTCACCACCCTATGGACAGAACTGTAATGTAAGAAATCTGATAAATGAATGGACAGAACTGTAATGTAAGAAATCTGATAAATGAAAACAATGAAAACAGAACTGTAATGTAAGAAAAATCTGATAAATGATAACTAACTTGAATATATTGGCCACTGTTTTGTGATGTTGTCTTCAAGTTTGCTGAATAGTTTGAAAGCATAAGATGCAACTTCAACAGTGGGTGGACTTCTTTTATAGTTTTGGGGACTTGATTTTAATTGGTGGACATGGATGCACATGGATTGCAATGGCTTCATTTTGAATGTGTGGTATGGATTTAATTTGTTGTGATCTAATGGTTGAGAATTGTTTATTTGTTGATCCATGTGCTTTGATCTGTTTTAATGAGAAATAGAATGAGTTGGGTGTCATTTATTGCAGTTATTGGGTCTGGGTGTCATTTATTGAACAAAGTGGATTTAATTGTTATTGGGTTGGGTTTCATTTATTGAACAAATTGGATTTAATTGTTATTGGGTTGGGTGTCATTTATTGAACATAGGGTGCTTAGTTGTTGAACAACACAGCAGTTATGGCTGACATACATTCCTTTTGTTATGTGCAGGTAGGCATATTTACGTGGGATGCAAAGTTGCAGTTCTGATGAGTGGGGGTTGAAGTGACTGCTGTTTTGTACTTCTGGAATAGACCAGTTTGGAAGCCTTTATGGCTCTAGCTGTTTTCTACTTGGGTCAATATGTTTTGCAATATTAAGTAGTAAAATACTATTTATGGACAGTTGTGGGCCCAGTCAATGTATGGGTGATTTTTGGACATAATTTAAAACTTATTTATACATAATGTTATTTATTTCTGTTTAAATTTTGGTTTCAAAAATCTTAATCACTGGTGGTTTGGTGGGACCAGTATTATATCAACCACTGGTCCCTGCACAATATTAGGAATCTCTCCCCTATATAGAACCCCAGAAAAGAGAAGGGGATGGTACCTTCCATACCAGCCTTCGGATATAGGTGGCCCGAGAAAAGAGAAGGGAAGGGTTTATCAGGGTTTGGGCTTCCTGTCAATACCTTAGCCTTCGGATATATAGGGCCCAAGGCAGGAGAAAAGAGAAGGGGAGCAAAGTGTGGAGGTGCATATTTGCATGGTAAGCGGTAGGATTACTGCTATGTGCTTCCTTATAGGATAAGGAGATATGGTGCGTAGACAGTAAGGTGTTCTGTTTTTGTTTTCCTGTGCTTGTAACATTAAAATGAGGGTTCATAGAGAGAGAAGAGCAGGGGGAAATGATGATATAACTTTCCCCATATGATCGACAGTGATTCTAACTACTGCTTTCTGCTCTTCGGAGCTCAAGCCAGTCGATTCTGATCCCCCTGGCTCTCTTAATTTAATTCTTCGTATTTATCGTGGGTCTTTTGCTGAAACACCCTGTTTTGGTATTTTGGGCAAGTATCCATATTGATAGGTGGATTTTCCCTGGTTTTCTGTGTGTGTTTTTCTGTTTGTCTGTTTTCTGATTTTGAACTTTCTGATAGAATTCGAACAAACAGTTTCACTTTTTATTGGGCTCCGGATGATATAATGGGTTCTGATATTCAACCTTTGAAAAGGGCATGGTGGTATTCCGTGTTGTAAATTTAAGGCACCATTTTTACATTCAAATCTAGTTGCGAATTTCAACTACGATGCCTGCTCCATAGCTAGTCCAAACAGCTACGAGTTTGGTAGTGGTTGCGCTGGGGCATTGTTACGCTCATGTCAAGCCCAGAGATTTTGTTACAATGTTTACATATTTTGCAGCTGACCTTGTATATCTTATTTCGGTAAATTTCTCGATTTGAAGGAATGACATATGTGTGCTCGGGGTTAAGATTTCAAGGGTGGGTGCACAACATAAATGGGAGGCTTTGGGAGAATGTTCGAAATAGATTGTGGGAAATTTGTGGAAAACACGGCGGTTTTTAAAAAAAATTTAGTGGTTGGTTGTTGTATGGTTTTCAACTAATATATTTTTGCCTTGTTTTATATTCTGGTCATGCTAGTACCAATAAAACAAAGGCGAAATCCTAGAAGTGAAGTTGAATTCAATCTAGATGTGAAGTTGAATTCCAACACATTCAGGAACACATGATTTAAATTCTATAAAATACCAAACAGAATTCAACAACTTGGCACCTTCAAGTTACTTGCAGATGTTGAATATTTTTGTTAGCTTTCATTTGTATCAAATTCAGCTTTTACTTGTTCCAGTCCTGTTTTATTATTTATTCTCAGTTAAATTCAATCTTATTTGTTCTAGTCCTGATCAATTATCTCAACTAGAAAAACGAGTGATCTAAAAAGAATATGGCTCCAGCCCTCTACACATTCTGGAAGAACGAGAATCTTCACATGTCGCGTTCCAGTCCTGTTTTATTATTTATTCTCAACCAGAAAAATGAGAGTGATATAAAAAGAATATGTCTCTCGCCCTCCCACCTTCTGGGAGAAGCTTCATTGGGTCGTCTTTTTAGTTAGAAGCAATGGGAGTGATCTAAGAAGAACATGGCTTCAGCTTCACACATTCAGGAGAGCCTTCATAGACTCCATAAAAGAAACTTGACCTCATGCAGTTAGCTTTAAAGATTTTGTGAAATCCATATTGGCCTCATGCAGTATCTGTTGTTTTTTTCCCTCGAATAGATGTGGCTCTTTTTCCTCGAATAGATGTGGCTTTTGATATGGCTTCTGCTTCTCACATTCAGGAGAGCCTTCATAGACTTCATAAAAGAAACTTGACCTCATGCAGTTGCCTTTAAAGCTTTTGTGAAATCCATATTGACCTCATGCAGTATCTGTTGTTTTTTTTACTCGAATAGATGTGGCGTTTGATTCTCATTACAGGAGAAGCTAATTCAAGTATTTCAGTTCTAATTGAATCTATGGCCCCGGGTTTTTATTTTTATTTTTCAATATCCAAATTTCTTTATTTTTTCAATGACCAAATTTCTTATAAAATATAGAAGTAAAACTTCAATTTTTCGTAATATTACACCTTCAAAATATATTTTAATATAATAATAAATAAATATATAAGATCCAAAATATTACACATTCAAAACATATTTTAATATAACAATAAATAAATAATATAAGATCCAAGGTTTTGGATAGCCCATTGCGATGATGAGAAATCTGCCCCCAAATTATTGTCCATATCTTTGAAAACCTTGGGGGAAGCCTCGGTAGATAAACCCAAATTGCAACCATGTCCAATTGCTCTTATTTTATGTCAAAATGAAGGCTCTAGAATTTAAATTACTAGAGGGGAGTCTATGCTCTAGACACCCCGAGAAATGGAGAGGGCTTCCTCATGGGAGCAAAAATCAATTTGAATACAACGCCTTGAAAGAAGAGTTTTAAATTTGTGACCAATTAGTCTTTTTTATGCCATAAGCTGCCACCGGATTCATGTGCACACCCTCACCTAAACACAATTTTAGCTTTGCAGGGGGTTCGTTTCTTTTGTAATGTGGTTCCCTTTGACTTTGTCACCTTTGCATGTGAGTTTGATTGCTTGGGCCTCAATACCTTCTTCAGTGAAGTTTGTCCACATCCACTTGTCCATAACCTAACTACTAGGGCACATTTTGTGAGGGCAGTGGAAATCGATCAAAAATCCAATATACTCGACCTTGGTAATGCTTTGACCTTCTAATGCAATATAGGGGAAATTTATCTTGGGTAAGTTTTTTGGTCCCAACCTTGTAGATGTTTGTAACCTAACTACTAGGGCACATTTTGTGAGGGCAGTGGAAATCGATCAAAAATCCAATATACTCGACCTTGGTAATGCTTTGACCTTCTAATGCAATATAGGGGAAATTTATCTTGGGTAAGTTTTTTGGTCCCAACCTTGTAGATGTTTGTAAATCACTTGCAAATGGAGAGTTTAAGGGAATAAACCCCATTAACCTCGAAAAAGAGGCGGCAAGGTTTCCTAGTTTGCCAATTAAAAACATTGGTGGCCTCCAAAATCATGTGCTCCAAAATCATGTGTTTCTAATTATTTTAACATGGTAAGGAAAAATTAACATAAAATTAATAATAAAAACAATTATTTTTGTTATAAATTTATTTTATAAATGAAAAATATATAAAGATATTTATTTTATATATAATAATTGTATATATAATTTTTTTTAGAGTGAAAATAGATTTGATACTTCTTGAGTTTTGATATTTGTAAAATTAAGTTAAGATGAATTTAGGTTGATATTATATTACAAGTAATATTTATATTTAATTTAATAATAGTAATTTTATTAATAATATAGCCTTAGTGTTAGCTAGCTCAATTGGTTGAGTCCATTTTGTTAAAGCACTTTTACTATTGAGAGGTTATAGGTTCAATTCTTTTGACACTTTGGAGTTTAGGTTAGGTTTTGTGGTTGAGGTGTCATGAAGTGATTCCTTTCCTAGTGGATTTGGTTGTAATTGTCACCAAACCACTATATAATTAAACCTTTAATATAAATATTAGATTAATAATAATATTAAACCCCATATAATATTAAAGCTTTTTCACCCTTATATATTCATTATAATATAAATTAAACTTAATATTATATTAAATTTTTTTTTTTAACCTTTCACTTATTATAATCTAATATTATATATAAATTAATATTATTATATAATATAGAAATTAATCTGTATTGCCCATGAAGTTTTAATGAAAATCACAATACATATCTACATTATTGCAATTTAGAATAACAAATTGTAGACAAGGAATAACACACATGCAACAAGTATTTTTATCTGGGAAAGCAATTTGTTAAAACCCTAATGCCTCTTGCATTAATCAAAAGAAATATAGATGTGTTACAATTGCTTTGCTCAACTGAGTTCACCCTACAAGTGCACAACTTATCTCCCTACTCACTGATGGCCTCTGACAAAGACTTAGTAAAATTTTCCTTTGGCTTTAGCTCCTATTTCCTTGCGATGTTCTTTGAGGAATTAATTCCTATTATTTAGGAAATTCCCTCAATTGAATTGCCCATTACCTTTAGGCTGATCATCAAGATTAGTCTACAACTGATGTTACAATGCCTTGGAATCTCCACCTCAATTAGGTAACTCAAATTCTTTGCATGTATTAGCTATTTTGGGCTGATTGATTAGTTAACTGGATGATCATTGAGTATGATTGAAGTCCCATTACACAACTTGACTCTCCATTAGTTTCTCCAACAGTTGGAACTAGTTTAAATGAAAACAACTTGAGATAACTAACCTTGATTGCTACAAATTAGCAATCACAAATGCAAAATTGAACTCGAACTCCAACTTGAATTTACTGAGTAAACTGGGTGACACAAGCCATGTCACACAAGTTAACATTATCCAAGGTATTTGCTGATGTGGAAATTTGAATTTTTTCAATTAATCAAGGTAAAATCAAATTGAGATTTTCTTGCTACATTCTTCAACTTTCCCTCCCAACAAGAAAGAGATTATCAACCACCCCTATCTTGCACCTGTGGAATGCAAACTTTCCTTTTGACAAGGCCTTTGTCAAAATATCAACATCTTGTTCTTCTGTCGGAATGTACTGCAACAACATTCGCTACCTCTGCAAACAATCCTGTAAATAGTGATACCATATATCTATATGTTTGGATCGATCCCGAAAAACAAGATTTTCAGAGAGCTTGATGCGACTTTAATTATCACACTAGGTCGCAATTGGATCCATCATCTGACCAAGCAATCCAACAAATATATTTCTCATCTAGATCACCCCACATGTTGCTTCACTAACAACCATGTATTTTGCTTCTGTTGAGTTGAGTGCCACAAATATTTGCTTCTTGTTGTACCAAGAAATCGTCGTGGACCCAATATTAAAAATTCTACATGATGTACTTTTTCCGTCTAATGGACTCCCCGCCTAATGTGCATCTGTGAAGCCATATAACTTCACTCCCTCTGTTCGTCAATACCATAGTCCAAACTGGATAGTGCATCTAAGGTACTGTAGAACATGCTTAGTTGCCCTCCAAAATAATTTGACTAGCCTAACCATAGCTTAGCTCAACTATTGACTGCATAGCGCATATTTGGTTGTGTGTTCACAAGATACATTAGTGAACCCACCAACCGTCGATAACATCCACTTCCTCACATGAAGTGACATCCTCTTTCCTCCAGTTGGTAGCTAGAGGTGTTTCCATGGGTTTGCAATTGTCCATGCAGAATCTTTGAAGTATCTCATTGACATATTTTCCCTAAGACACATACAATTCCCCATCGCATTGCCATACTTCCAATTTGAGGCAGTAGTTAATGAGACCCATGTCCTTCATTTCAAACTGTTTTCCAAGGTCCTCCTTGCAAGATCTGATCAATTGCTCATTGCCAGTTAAAATCAAGTCATCAACATATAAAACAATAATCAACAATTTACTTTCTACTAAGATATGATAGAGGTTTGCATTCGCTTCACTTTTGGTGAAGCCCAAACCAATGAGATAGCTATCAATTTTGGTGTACCAAGCACGAGGTGCTTGCTTGAGACCGTACAACACTCGCTTAGAGTTTGCACACGAGACTCCCAATTAAAAGTCTCAAAGTCTTTTGGTTGCTTGATATACACCTCCTAAATAACTTCACTGAGAAATGTTGTTTTTACATCCATTTGGTGGATCTTCCACCCGATCTGTGCAGTTAAAGCAATAATTGATATGATGGATGAATACCTTGCTACAGGAGAAATGTCTCCTCCTAGTCAATCCCGTCAACTTGACAGTACATCTTGGCCACAAATTCGGCCTTGTACTTTTCTATGCTTCCGTTTGTTGCATGCTTCACCTTGAAGATCCATCTCGAACCCATAATTGATTTGTTTGTTGTTCTCGGGACCACTTTTCAAACACTGTTATTTATAATGGATTCGTATTCTTCCACCATTGCATCAACATATACAAGTTGCTCTATTGCTTCCTTGAAAGAGGATGGCTCAGTTTCTACTGGCTCAGTGATTAGAGCCATGTAGCCAGTGTCTCGATCTCATGACCTTCTTTGTATGCGTTGATTTGAAGGAGCATCCACATTCTCCCTCGCATCTTGCACAAGTCTGTCAACCTCCTTTGTCATTTTTCTGCCTTCTCTGGATGGTTTTGCTTGAGTGCTTGTCCCCACTCTCTGCTCCTCAATCTGTGGCTACTCCACAACTTCTTGAGGTTTCTCTTTTGGAGCTAAAAACTCCTCTTATGGTGGGATATGAAGCTCCCTCTCAAGAGAGCATCGTATCGCTTTCTCCTCGCAAAATTTTGTTATGAAACCAACTCACAAAAAGATAGAAAAGAGAGATAAACGCCTTATAATTTAGCCTCTTCGAGGGGGCAACCTCCTTTACATTACACAAATGAACAATTCTTGGATGATACAAATGACAAGACCTCCTTTCTATATATAGGAGTCTACGGAGTCATAATATAATCAGAGCTGACATAACAATAATAATGTAAGAGCACAATAATAACAATAGTGGGCTTCTTTGGGGCACAATAATAACAATATGTGGACTACATGGGTACAACAATATAATAAGGGAGTTGTACTAATAACAATAAGGGGTTACACTAGCAGTATAGAAACCTAACATGCCCCTTTCCTTCAAAAAGTGTTGTCCTCAATGCTTGAGTAGTTCTTGATGTTTATTTATAAAAGTCTTGTCCTCCCATGTGGAATTTTTAGCGGGTAAGTTCTTCCATTTGATGAGATACTCTGAAATTGATCGATTTTGTAGCTGTCAGGTACTTGTTTCTGTGACTGCTCCAAGTTCCAGTATGATTTTTCATTCCTTGTCAAGTTCTGGCAATATCGTTTGAACTAGAATCTTCTGCAACTTTTGAATGAGTGGCCACACTTCTTCGTCCTTTTTCCATTTATCCCTTGCTTCGTTTATCCAATTTGGTTGGATAATAGAAATAGAACAAAACAATGTTTCTACATCCTCATCCTTTCTTGAGAGTGCATCTGCAACAACAATTTGCTTCCCTTTTTTGTAGATGATTTCAAAGTCATAATCCAACATATTTGTGACCCATTTTTTCTGTTTTTCTAAAGATAATCTTTGTTCTAAAAAGTATTTCAGACTATCATGATCCATTTTTACTTTGAAGTGTCTTCCCATTAGGTAAGGTCACCATTTCTTAAGTGCATGTAGTATTGCCAACATTTCCTTTTCATAAAATATTGCTTGAGATGTAGTCGTAAAAATACTCAATTGGCTACATCAAAACTTCTTTCACTACGATGTTGATCTATCTCTTGTTTCATTCGATTCTGCACCAAAGTGGCGTTATCCTTTAAAAGTTGGAGAACTTGTTGTTGATGCTCAATTTGATCTTTCACTGCGTGAACCTTTTTCTTCTTGATATGTCTTTCTATCTTGAGAGTTTGAGGAGTGGTAATTTCTTCCAATGCATTACAAGATATGGTCGGATTCATTTCTTGATGTTTGATGTGATTTTTCACTTCTTGACCATTTTTCTTCTTGATATGTCCTTCTATTTTGATAGTTTGAGGAGTGGTAATTCCAGCGAATGCATTACAAGATATGGTCAGATTCATTTCTTTCTCGATGTGATCTTTCACTTCTTGAACATTTTTCTTCTTGATAGTCTTTCTATCTTGAGAATTTGAGTGGTAATTCTTGCTATTGCTTTACAAGATATGGTCAGATTCATTTCTTCTTTCTTTGGGGTTGGTCCTTGGTGTATATCCTCTTCTTTTGATGTTTTTTGATGCTTTTCTTCCTCCTTTTCATAATCTATGTAAAATAATTTCTTCTCGGCACACTTATGATCTTTAGTGTATTTGTTATCACAATTGTAACAAAGCCCTTTTGCTTCTTTTTCTTCCCATTGTTGTGGTGTCAACTTTGTAGGTTGTGGAAGGCTAGGAGGAACAACATTTACATCTTTATAGTTGTGAGAGGTAGACTTCTCTGTTGCCATAATTTTGCTTTCTACTTTTCTTGCCAACTTGAATGCCCTCTCCAATGAATCAGGTTCCCAAAGACGAACATCATGTTGAATGATATCTTTTAAAGTCCCTATGGAGACATCAATCCTCTGCTTCTTTGGAATATCATTTTCCCTTATATTCAATTTTTTAAAGTCTTCAATGTGCTCTGCCATTGAACACTCCTATTTGAGATTTATCAATTGGCTAAAGAAGGTGTTTTTCTTTGTATCCTCATAATGTGTTATCATTTCTTCCGTGAAAATTGACCACGTCACAAGTGGTTTACGAGAACAAAGCCTTTTATACCATAAAAATTGATCCGGTTCTAAATATGAAGATGCAATATGTACCTTTTGTAACAATTGTACCTCATGTAGATCAAAATATTGCTCCATTTGTAGTATCCAATTTACCGGATCCTTGCCATCAAACTTTTTCATATCGTTTTTTCTTGATTTTAGGAGCGTAATCTTGAAATCACTGTACCTTTGTAATTTCAGATTTCCAAGTTTTGAAATTGCGTCCTGCAGTAACCCTGTGAGTCCTCTTTCTAACCCCGCAAGTCTAATCGTAATTGGATTCCGGAAGAAATAGTTATGTCAAATCTCCCGCAACGATCTAATTATAGACTAGTTCAGTAGAGCGAATTTGTACAACGTGCCATGTGTCACTATTTCAACCTTAGGTTCTGAAACTGATACCCAACAAAATACAATCTGTCTTATTTCTGTCACTTTTTACGAACTTTGAATCAGATGCTGCAAGCGAGTGTTATGACAATTTTCCAAGGTCACCTGTTTGGGATGTAATTCGGGGGCTTGCAGAAACCCTAAATGTCTTGAACCATATCTCCAAAAATATAGTGAAGAAAAATCTGAAATTCGGCCCGAGCTTCACCACGATTTCAGCTCAAATGGGTTTTAATTTCAGATTTTGAACCTTCGTAGAAAATACTTTATAGCGACAATTCCACGATGACCTGTTTGAGATGAAATTCTTGAGCTTGCAAAAACCCTAACTTCCTTAGATCATATCTCAAAAAATATAGCGATATAAGATTTGAAATTCGGACCCAATGTTTAGACCGATTTATTCTCAAATGGTTTTTTTTTTAGGTTCTGAAACTTCGTAGCGAAACAACTATTGTGAAAATTCCACGATGACCTGTTTGGAGCAGCGAAACCCTAGAATCCAAAGCTCTGATACCAAATATTATGAAACCAGCTCACAAACAGATAGAAAAGAGAGATAAACGCGTTAGAATTTAGCCTCTTCGAGGGGGCAACCTCTTTTACATTACACAAATGAACAATTCTTGGATGATACAAATGATAAGACCTCCTTTCTATATCTAGGAGTCTACAGGGTCATAATATAATCAAAGCTGACATAACAATAATAATGTAAGGGCACAATAATAACAATAGCGGGTTTCTATGGGGCACAATAATAACAATATGGGGACTACATAGGCACAACAATATAATAAGGGGGTTGTACTAATAACAATAATAGGTTACACTAGTAGTATAGGGACTTAACAAATTTTACATCCCTTCGCACAACTGCCATTCTAAGGGATGACAAGTACACACGGTAGATGTGGGGAGTTTTTGTGTAACCCACAAATACCTTCAATTTGGCTGTCGACTCTAGCTTCTTCCTTAATTCTTTGGGGACATGGCCGTAAACAGAGACTCCAAAAATCCTTAAGTGCGACACATTTGGCTTTCTCCCCAAGAATGCCTCTTTTAGTCAGTGATCATGCCAAGAATCCGATGAGGAATGCGATTCTGCAAATAGATTGTTGTGTTGCATGTCTCGGCCCACAAATGCAGAGGTAGGCCTTGATCATGCAACATCACCCTCACTGCTCTCACAAAGTTGCGGTTCTTCCTCTCAGCCAGCCCATTCTGATGTAGTTTGTGGGGTGCTGTAAACTCTCATCGAATGCCTTCTTTTGCACAAAAAAATTTAAATTCATTTGACACATACTCACTTCCATCATCACTACAAAGAGCCTTCATATTCTTGCCGGTTTTTTTCTCAACCAGCGCCTTGGATTCTACGAACTTGAAGAATGTCTCATCCTTATTCCGCATGAAGAAGATCCAACACTTCCATGAGAAGTCATCAATAAAAATGACAAAATATTTGTGACTGGTTGTGGAGGCTAGCGAGAAAGGTCCATAAACATTAGAGTGGATCCTTTCAAGGATTGCATGTGTTTTGATGTCCCGATCATGGAATGTGGATTTTGTGTACTTCCATAAAGTACATCATTTACATACATTCTACTGCTCAAGTGCTCCTTTGGGGAGGCATGTGGTTATCAGCAACATGATCTTCAAAGCATCATGATGCAAATGGTCGAGTCTTCTATGCCAAAGTTCACCAACATCGTGATCCTACACCTTCTCTGCCTTTGTGCTCAATGCATCACAATCCTCCACATCTATCTTGTACAAGTTTTTCACACGAACCCCGATCTGCTTCACCTATACCGTGGCTATGTGTCTCAGGAATGCCTTTCCTTTGCTGAAGATCACATCATAACCACGGTCTTCCAAAACTGCAACAAAGACGAGATTTTCCTTTAGGCCTGGAATAAACATGACATCCTTGGGCATGAGGGGGGAGCCTGACTCACTCTGAAAAGTGACTGCACCAATCTTGGTCACGCTATACCTTTTGTCATCCCCTATCTTGATGTGCATCTGCAAATATTTTTCTTCTAGGCCACTGAAAAAATATCTATTGCTTGTCATGTGGAATGATGCACTTGAGTCCAAGTACCACACGCTCCCCATCACTACGCTGACCATGCATGCAATGAGAGTAAAGTCAAACTCGAGCTGTGAAGCCAAAGCTTCACCTGTTGCTCCCCCCGAGGTCTTCTTGCTTACCTTGTTGTGTGGACACTTCATGGCATAATGCCCGAATTCATGACAATGGAAGCATTTGATTTTTAACAAATCTTTCTTCTTGCCCCCTTGACTGGATTTTGGTTTGGATTGAGATTTCTTCCCTTTTCCCTTCTTTGCCTTTCCAACCAATGCAAAATTTTCTTCATCCTCACCCTTGGATGAAGTCCTACCTATGGTATTCCGCCTTATTTCTTCTTGTACCAAGTCGAACCATAAGCGCTCCCAACTCGGTAGTTTCTCCCTCCCATTCACCGAATCTTGATAGCTATGCCAACTCTTGGGAAGGCCCAGAAGGGCTAAGGTTACCAAGTCTTCTTCAAGAACATTAACACCGACCTCGCCAAGTTCATCATGACATTGTGTAAACTTGCTCAAATACTGCAGAATTGTGTCATTCTTCTACGTCTTGATACTTCAAAGTTTGTCTTTGAGTGCTAGCTTTTTGTAGTCACTACTATTCACAAAAAATTATGTCAGTGCTTTCCACATCGTGAACAAAGTTTTTTTCCATGGAGATTCGAGACAATATGATCCCATACTCCCTCCAAGATGATTCTCCTTGCCTTGGCTACATCTTTCTTCCACTGAGCATGGTTCTAAGCATCAAACGCTTGAGATTTTGCAACATCTGTCTTGATGTATTCTAGCAATCCATTGTCATCCAATACTGCGTCCATGCGGTCCTTCCATGCAACAAAATTAGTGGTGCCTTCCAATGCATACTCTAGTCTTAGTCCATTGAAGGACATCTTCTCACCTTGAAAAAATCTTGCTACACTGATTTTCAAATTCAAACCTCTGAGATACAACTTTGAATTTCCTGCTTTAATGTGAATCCAACTCTGATACCATATAGAAATTACGCTGTAGATTTGCAATTGTTCATGAAGTTTTAATCAAAAGCACAAGACACATATCTACACTACTACTCCGCGGACATTAATTCACAATTTAGAACAAAAAAATTCAGACATGCAAGAATGAATAACACACATGTAACAAGTATTTTTATCTAGGGAAAGCACTATACTAAAAACGCTAATGTCTCTTGTGTTAATAAAATGAAATAGAGATGTATTACAACTGCTTTTCTCAACTGAGCTCACCCTGCAATTGCACAACCTATCTCCCTACTCATTGAAGGCCTTTGGCTCAGATTTAATCAAATTTTCCTCTGGCTTGATAAAATGAAATAGAGATGTATTATAACTGCATTGCTCAACCGAGCTCACCCTGCAAGTGCACAACCTATCTCCCTGCTCATTGAAGGCCTTTGGCTCAGACTTAATCAAATTTTCCTTCTGCTTGAGCTCCTATTTCCTTACACTGTACCTTGAGGAATTAGCCCCTATTATTTAGGAAATTCCCGCAATTTAATTGCACAATTCCTTTAGGCCGAACATCTGATTGCATGCAACATTTGTACACTCAAGACTAGTCTACAACTGATGTTACACTACCTTGGGATCTCCACCTGAATTGGGTAACTCAAATTCTCTTGCATGCACTAGCTATTTTGGGTTGATTGATCAGTTGAATTAATGATCACTGAGTTTCACTGAAGTCCCACTGCACAAATTGACCCTCCACTAGTTCCCCCAATAGTTGGAACTAGTTCAACTGAAAACAACATGAGATAACTGACATTTGTAGCAATCACACATGCAAAACTAAACTCTAACTCTAACTCGAATTTACTGAGTAAACTCGGTGACACAAGCCATGTCACACAAGTTAAGATCATCCAAGTTGTTTACTGATGTGGAAATTCGAATTTTCTCAATTTAATCAAGACAAATCAAATTGAGATTTTCTTGCTGCATTTTTCAACAATATCAATCTAACTTAATATTATAACATGATATAAACATAATATTAATTCAAAGAAAGATGCCCAAATCTAGAGCCACGATAAATCACTACCAACACTAAAACAGGAAATGGACTACACCTTCTACAACACTTTCCACTCACCCATTGACCCACTTTCTATTGATCTAAATTTCGTTTTAGGAGCAATTAATCAAGTCTCAACGATGTTCTAAAAAATGATTTATTTGACCACCAGAAGGATCTTACACAACTAGGTGCAACCAATGTGATTGCAAATAATAACTTATTTTGACAAAGTTTATTATGTGAAGCCTTCAACATATTTTACTTCAAAAGCATGTACAAACAATGTCAAATATTACTCCTAAGAGCCCTAATCCACATAAGCCTTGATTTGCCTACTATATATAATAATAATAAATATCTCTCATGCATATAATTTAGAGGTTAAATAAGAAACTATACCATGTGAAGGAGAAAACTAGTACTTAAAACTCTATGTTGAGAAAAATATATCTTCATCCTCGCCTTGAGAAACTCCAAGAAACAAAATAATGTCTACGTTATTTACAAGATTTACAAGAAACTCCAAGAAAAAAAATATTTACGTTATTTATAAGATTTAAAATGTATAAATAAAACTTGAGAAGTGAAGTGGACATGTGAGGAAAACCATATGCAAAAAGACCCTCATTTTTTTAAAAACAAAAACGAGTAGTATTAGATAAACTTTGCGCCTGGTCGCAACAAGTATTTTGGAAATACATCGATTCAAGATCCCTCTTTATCAATAAACCCAAACTACATACCTATGACAGACATATACTAACATTCAACACTGATACAATTTTTAAACATTTACATTGTTACATTATGGCAAGAGCTGACACTGATATAGTCTATAAACATTGACACTGCTATATGAAGTCAAAAGCCTATAAGAGCCTTTACAACATAGGATTAACAAAATTTCCAATCCAAACTATAGGACACCGAGGTTGAGAAGCCATAAAACCATAAACTTGAAGAAATTTGCAGACAAAACATCATAATTAGCTAATTTGTCTCAGAAGCTGGAATTTTGAGATCAATTTCCATCTTGGTGACCTAGTCCTTAGGATGATCCTACATGTTGGGAGAGACCCTGGCGAACTGAAGGTCCAAAATAATCAAACGAAGGGCATCCATTTCATCAGTCAACCTTGCAATTTTCTATTGTAGAACGAGATGTCGATCCTCTTGCTCAATCTGAGCTTGATACATTTGACTAGCTTCCAATTGGAATTCCTTCACAACCTTCTATAGATTATCATGCACTAACAAACACTTCGAGCAAGGGAAGTCTTCAGAAGAGAAGTTTGAAGAAGAGGTGTTAAATTTTGTTAACATTGGTATGTTCTATGCTTAACACAATTACTTCAATGTACTTTAGCATCCCAATGATAATTTACAATTTAGTTTCCAATAACAATCACTTTAACCATTAATCAAATTGATATTAAAAGTAGATAGAACATGAAACACAATGCAAAAGACAAGCCAAGACAAGAGAACACCAGATTTGGTGGATTCCAGGGAAAAACTCCAATGTGGGGAAAACCCTTTGATCAATTCTTCTTATTATTATATCAAATGTTTAGTAGAGAGAGAGAGTACAAAAAGTTAAAGTTGATTTGCCAAATCAAGGTAAAAAAGTATTGACAAATATTTAGTCAATTATAGTCAAATTCAACCCTCACAAGAAAGTCAACGGTGGTAAAAACAAAACAAAAAATGTTTCCTTTGAAGCTTGGTCAAACCTAATCAAACTCGGCCTGAAAAGGAGGTCAAAATCAACCCAAAATAGTCCCAAAGTTAGCAATTAAACTTGGTCAAACTTCTGCCCTAAAGTCTGCGGTCAAATTACAATTTTATGTTGCAGTCAAAGTTCCCAAAACACCTCAGTTTCTGTGCCAAGGTGTACGACCTGCCCAAACATAAATATGCCCAGAAAATCGAAGTCAAAATCTATTTGGAAAGTCAAAGTCAATGTTGGTCAACATAGGTCAAACTGCAAGAAAATCTGAAATTTTCGGCCCTATAATTCTGTTTGAAATTCATCCTCCTTTGCCACACGTGTGAGTGAGAGAATATGCCCAATCGCTGTACGAACCAATGAGAGAAGGAGAGAGAAGAATGCGTGAGTGATGATGATGCCAAATGAGGTGAGACTACACTTGTATTTATACAAGTTGTTGTGGGTGAAGAGACATGTCTATTGGGCTTCATGAGCTTACATGATGATGTGGCCGACAAACAATTTGCACATGCGTGGGAATAAAATCAGAAACACACTTCTACATGTCCAAATTATATGACATTTAGATCAATTTTGGTCATCTCGAAAAGATGAATACAATGCAATCATCATCTCCATCATATGAGCTGTCCAAAGTGGAATTTGTCCATAGTTTCCAATTTTAACAAGAGCATCTTTAAGAAGATTGCACAAAGAACAAAACAAGAACAAAGGAATTTGACCCAAACAAAGGAAAGAGAACAAAATGTCATCACCCTTTGGAGGAAATAGTGAATTTCCAATGCATAAAAAATCACACCGGTGATCTGAGGATAAGGAATTGCCCATTTAACCTGACAACGATCTCTGAGACGTATGAATTGCAGAATTTCCGTATTAATGTCGCCTTCAAACATGCAAATATAACGTGAAGCCACAAACCTAGATTTCCTAAAGGAAGAGATTAAGCAAAACCATGTGAAGAGATGATTAAATCGTGGAGGGAGGACGCCAACACGCAAGAGGCAGATTGAACGAGGCAAGGAAGAGAAGGGCGAGAGTGAAGAGGGGAGGGGGAAGAGGAGAAGGGGGAAAGGGGGAGGAATAAGGAAAAATCAACGATTGCGAATAGGGAAAAGAAAAGCAGATATTTCAAACATTAAGATCATGAACTTAGGGAATATGATGGAAACTTATCTTGTCAATAATATCCAATTTACCTTCTTCCAAAAAACATGCTTTGTTAGATTAATTATCAACATTAGTGTTAATGTTTCCGAGAACATGGTAAGCTTCACTTGACTGAAATGCCTTCATTAATCCTTTAATTCTATAAATGATCTGGGGAAGGGAGTTATCCTTCAGAGTGCCTTATTTTAAAATATATTGGATGGTTACCAATGAGTCCCCAAGAATAATGATATTCGTAATAGCTTTATTCTTAGCAATACATAATCCCTGGAGAAAACCATACATTTCAACTTGGTTGTTGGTATTGTTACCCAATCCCCAAGCATATCTAGTTTCCTTAATTCCATTAGAATTAATTAAAATACCTGCCCCTCCTTGCACCCCTGGATTTTTCTTTGAAGCCCCTTCAAAATGAAGAATCCATTTTTGTTGATACATTTTCCAATCATCCAATTCTTCCCAAGATAACCTCAATTTCCATTTATGAAGAGCAAATTTAGGGGACGAGATTGGAGAAGGATGAAGAGAAAGCGATGTAACCCATTGAACCTCTAGATTGTCCAAAGGAAAATCCATATAGTGGAGAACGATTTCCAGGCATAGAGAGAGAGAGAGAGAGCCTTGAGCGATGTGACTTTGGTAGAGAATTGAGCTAATTCATAGATGGCAAAATTTCTAGAAGGCCATATCTACAACAAATATATTTATGAAGAACTATCTAGAAGGATTTGAGGGAAGATTTAGATTGAAGGGAGCCCATATACTATTTATGCCAAGCAGAGAATAGAGTTTCCGAATTAGAAGGCCAACTTAATCTATTGAAAATATCACCAAGGGTAAAGGACCATATTGTCTTGACATATGTGCACTCCAAAACCATATGCATAATAGTTTCTTCATGATTCTTGCACATAGGACATTTTGAAGGGCCCAAGATGCCTCTCCTCTTGATATTCTCAGAAGTCAAAATTTTCTTGTGAAGGAGCATCCAACACTTTTTTTTTTTTGGTTTTTTGTTTTTAACTTTGGGGATAACATTGGGATTTCTTCATGATTCTTGCACATAGGACATTTTGAAGGGCCCAAGATGCCTCTCCTCTTGATATTCTCAGAAGTCAAAATTTTCTTGTGAAGGAGCATCCAACAATTTTATTTTTATTTTTTACTTTGGGGATAACATTGGGATTCCATTTTTTTTTCCAAAGAGAGGATTTTGGGGGAATTTGAGATTGGAATAGCTTGTCCAAATACGCATCCTTGACAACACACTTAGAAGACTTCCATACCAAAGAGTCTTGTTGAAATCGACTAATGGGGGCCCTCCTGGACAAATTTCTAGTTAATTCCTCCCCAAGGGACTTCAATTGATTGGGAAGGATCCCCAAATTCCATCCTATCCACAAATATTTCGAGTCCCATTGAGAAATATTTTCCAAAGTGCATAAACATCATTAAAGGTCTCAATTTTTATTCATGTGTCAGAGGGGGAAGATTGAGAATGGGATCCTCCCAAATCTTGATTTTGTCTCCATTCCCAGAGATGCAACAAAAATTAGAACTAATCAGAGACGAGGTCGAAAGCAACAACTTCCCAATAGGGGAGCCTTGTCTAGAGGAAGGACTTGATGATAATTGGTGGAAGTACTTTTCTTTCAAAATTTTAACCCACCATGGATCTGGGTGATTCTTGATTTTCCAATTTATCTTAGCAAAAATTGTGATATTCATTAATTCAAGATCTCGTATGCAAAGACATCCATGTAGTTTGGGAGCCCTGACTGTAGACCATTTTACAAGGTGGTTTTTTTAGTCGACTTCGCCTCCTTCCCACCAAAATTTCCTTAGATATAACCCAATTCTATTTAGGATATTTTTTGGAGCTAATAGAGTTGAAAATGTGAACAAAGGGATGGTAGATAGGACAACCTTGGAGAGGACTGCCCTACCAACAAGATTAATCCATCAAGCACCCCAATTCTCCATTCCGCTCTTAATCTTATCAAGAGTCCCATGCTAAGACTTTGAGGAGGCCTTCTTTAAATAGATGGGGATTCCTAAATATTTGAAGCCCGTCGAGTCCTTACTTGCCTTGCAACCAAGAACGTCTTCAATTTTCTTTTGCCTTCTCAAACTGATGTTCCATGTGTATATATATGGGATTTAATTTCATTAATTTCTCCTCCAGATGTTGCCAAGAATATATCTCAGATCTTCTTATACCTTTTAGAAATTATCACTGAAGCTCCCCCCAAAAAGATCGTATCATCCGCAAAATGGCCATGATTAATAATTTTGATCCCGTTAGAGAATCAAATGTTCAGAAGGTAACCTATACTTCTTTCATGTTCCAACCTTCTGCTCAAAGAATATACCATAATGATATACAAGAAAGGAGACAAAAGAGATCCTTGTCTAAGCCCCCTGGAAGCTTTAAAGAAGCGAGTGCTTCTACCATTGATCAGAGTTTCAATTCAGGGTGAACCTATACAAAGGCCAACCCATTGGATGAATTTTTCGTGGAAACCCATTTTTCTCATTACCTTGAAGAGGAATTCATGGCGGGCCCTATCGAACGCATTAGTGAAGACCATCATTTTTTAGAGAATAGTCACTATTGCAATTCCAAATTTGAATAAAAAACTTCCAAAGCAAATACTCAAAATAGTGAGAATTGAACAACAATTTACACGCGCTTGGTGATATGGTGTTAGTATTATAACCCAATATAAGGTTATGTTAATTAATCTTTGATATTGCAATTCTAGATTTGAATAAAAAACTTCCAAAGAAAATACTAACAACTCAAAAGTACTGAACTAAAATTGATCTGGTGTTAACATTAAAACATAATATTATAACCCCATATAAGGTTATAGTAATTAATCTTTGATATACTGCAATTCCATTTTTTTTTAACAATGTCGGTTATCAGATTTCATTAAAAAATAGAGCGCTAAGGCTCGTGGTACATTGCTTCATACAGGTGGGAGTTGACTTCTAGGCTTAGATTTCTTTGCCTGCAGTTTCTTTCTATTACAAAAAGAGGGATAAAACCAACAGATACTATGGCACTGATTGCATATATTCTAACAAATTGATACAACAAAAAACTATATTTGCATTTCATGAGACTCTTCTGCAAAGAGGTGAACTGCTGGAGCAACTTGTTGTAGACTGTAATTATCCTTGATGTTCCTGGTTTATGGATCATTCTTCTAGCTGAGGTAGGGAATCATTACGATCGTTGGACCCTGAGTATTCTGCAATCTTCCTTTCCAAGAATGAGAGACAATATTCCAATATTCCAACGCACCCGTGATGACTATACACAACCTCTTGTAGAGATGATAAGTCGTGTTAAATATGGGAGCAATGATAATTGGATTTGTTGAGAGTATCTTTGAGTGAGGTTGTTGATGAGAATAGAAGACCATGCTCATATTGAAAATTCTCGCTCCATTGCTTTTGGAGAGTTTAAATTGCTCCAACACGGTCTTGAGGGAAGCACGATACTGGCATGGGTAATTTGATGCCATGGAGGAATGTAGGGAGGATGGGGGAATAACACAGGGAATAGAAAGGATGGGAGAAAGTCACTCGGTGAGAGGATGAATGAGGAAGGATAGATATGGATGATATTTAAAGAGATTCAAGATTGGAGAAGAAGGATGGCTTTGGGGTCGGAGTCACTCAATTTAGACGCATAAATCATAGCAAACTAATAAAATCTACCAACAAGGACGTTTAAATCCATTTTGATAGCTAAAGCTTGAAATTTGGAGAGTGGTTTATTGGTAATTGGATTGTACACATTGTCGAATTGGAGGGTCGTCGATTCTTGTTTTGAAGATAGCATATCAATTACCATGATTGCATGTGATCAAAGGTCGTTTAAGGGAAAAATTAGGATACTTGTCTATGCATTGACTCTGGGTTGACCTTGATGGCACTGACATGCACGATTTGCTTTGACATTATTTCCCTGAGAATGTGATAGAAGGAAATCTCCTCAAGATATTTCAAATATTAATGGATTTGAATCACAATTTGGCTGAGGTTGAAATTAGGGGGTCTGGAGCCTTTGATCATTTGTTTAATGGGAAAGGATGAGTCACCAATCACAATGGGGTTCTTAAGGTCGAGGTCATAGAGGATCTTATCTCCCAAGAAAAAACCATATTTTTTCGCTCTGTTGTTTATATTGTTGCCTAATCCCCATTCATAGGAAGTTTCTTCTTTTCCTTCAAAATTAAATATGACTCCCCCTGCCCCTGCTCTTCTTGGACTATGTCTGGAGGCCCTGTCGAAGAAGAGAAAGCGTCACTTTTGTTCCTTTAACCAATTTGCAAACTCCCCATCCTTTAACCTAATATTCCAAATGGTGAGCACATGTTGACTTGTTTTCAGGTTGACTGTGCTGTGTGGAGTTTTACCCATGGCAAATTTAAACCATAAAACCTCTTCCACTTGCAGGAATTGCTGATCTAGATGGATTTTTCCTTTAGAGAGAATATACAAATCACAAGTAATCCAACACAAATGAAGGTGAGACTACTGTTGTAGCCATAGATGGTGATGTGTTGTTGACTGTTTCAGTAGAGGATGCATGTGTATATACATCTATCAGTAGCTTTGATTGGATCCTTGACTCTGGGGCATCTCACCATGTAACCCCATGCAAAGATAGTTTTGTTTCATATAATCCCGGTGATTATGTTAGAGTGCATTTGGGGAATAATCATTTTTTCAGTATTGTTGGAGTGGGAGATGTCCAGATCAAGATGAAAGATGGACAAAATATATTGTTGAAACAAGCCAGGCATGTACCAGAAATGCGCATGAGTTTAATCTCTATGGGACAACTGGATGATGAAGGCTATTCGAAAAGCTTTGGAAAAGGAGGTTGGAAAATTAGCAAAGGTGCATTGGTCGTGGCCAAAGGACCCAAGACAGGAACATTATATACATTGAAGACACTGATAGGAAAATCAGATTTGATTGCTGTCACAAAAGAAGGAAATTCAACAAATCTGTGGCATAACCATTTGGGTCACATGAGCGAGAAGGGTTTAAAAATCCTTATTGGTAAAAATTTATTTCCAGGTTTGAAATCCTACAATCTTGATCTTTGTGAGCATTGTATATATGGTGGAAAAAGAAGGGTTTCATTCCTTAGAGGTGGCCATGACAGAAAGAAA